>JAHWFO010022370.1:193343-264527 GCA_023313115.1 Rhysida immarginata
ATAATAATAATAATAATAATAATAATAATAATAATAATAATAATAATAATAATGTTTTCGTGGTATTCTAGATTTCAAGGAGGTTTCATGTATCAAAATAGGCTAACTGATTTTCATCTCCTTTTATGTAAGTATAAAATATTTCCCTCTATCGCATTCAAATTTCTCTTCTCCGAGATAACAATTCTGAAATCGAGAATTTTCTAATATTCATTATTCTCTAGTGATTTTTAAAACAGAGATAAAACTGCAGGGTGACTAAAACAATAGGGACAAACTTCAAGATGTGATTGCTGACCAGAAAAGGAACAACAAATCTCATATGAACAAATTTCCGGAAATGGGCGGTTTGTCTGTAATGGAACAATTAGTACAGAACATGACATTACTGTGTCAGTAATGCTGTCAACGTTGCAAAAGATGTTCGAAGTGGGATGCAAAGCAAGAGTTCATTCATTCGAATGTTTCAGCCTGTACCCGAATAGCGTCACAAGCTGCACTGACACACTGTTCAAGTGTATTCACATCAAAAAGTGGCTCCACATACACAATTTTTTAGAGGTGCCCCCACAAATCAAAGGGGTTTAAAAAACCGTCCTTCGTGTTCGCCTCGTCCATCAAAGGACCCGTTCTCACACAAATGCCAAAAGATGGTTGCAAACGTTTTGTGATTCGGGTGATGCTGTCTGTCGAGGTACTTTTCTTTGTACATTCGTGCGGTCTCTTGATCATTCCCATGTGCTTTTCCGTATGTGCAGATCATCTCGGCTTGTTCCTGATATGAATATCAGACCATTGTACCTCCGCTGCACGACGATCACTCTGCAACAAAAAACAACACATTGTATTGTTATGGGGGCATGATGTCGTGCATACAATTTTTGCCATTTTCTTGGAAACTATGCATTTCCGGACATATGTTGATATGAAGTTTTTTTTGTTATTTTTCTTGTGAGGAACCACCCCCTGAAGTTTGCCCCTATTGTTTTAGTTCATCCTGTCTAATGAACAAGTTCCAAAAATAAAATCGCAGAATGGTGATAAAACTCAGTTTTAATAATGAAATTTAGCCTATTAATATTGAATTTTCGTTAGCAATGTTTTAGCTGGTTCACGTATACCTTTTGAACGATTACTTACAAGACATAAAAATAGAATGTATTAAGCATTACAAGCATGGCAGTATTGAGGAGTTAAAAGAACATGAAAATAATAGGATTCTATTAATTATTTTCTAAGTTATAAAAACTAAAAATAATCCAACATTTGAAAAATATATTTAAGCTTAAAATATGAATAAAACAAATTCCAAAATAATTATCAATAGACTACTTTTGCACTGACTGACTGAGTTCGAGATATATTTTATACCGTTACATGTATTTTTTAATTTCTTGCTTAAAAACTTAACTTTATTTTCTTTATCCTGACCAGGAACATATTGCGAACATGTTTATGAATTATAAAAACCAAGAAACAGTGAGAATGGCACAGGTACCGTTTGAAAAATTAGCATGAGTGCTGGGCGCCGACCGGTTCTCACCAACAGACGTGATCAGATTACCAAAATGGTTTCTGATTTCGGAATTCAAATTGTGAAAATATGATCATTTGTATATGCAAATCGGTATTTATTAAATTGAAACTTAGGTTTATAGCTCCATATTGTATTAGTCTAACAAGTGACGTGATAAAAAATTTTCCCGATTAGTCGACCTTGGTTCATTAGACGAATTCGCTCTAACTGAAAATCTCATTGGAAAAATGTTTTAGCGATTTCATTTTAGCTTCAAAACAATGAATCACTCTTGATTCGGGAGCACGAAGGTCTAATAACTATGTCCTAGTTGGAAAATGGATTCCAACCTTCAGAAGGCCTGTTTCGTTGTCACATTTCTTTCAGTTTTTTAAAGTAACCGTATATAGTAATCGAATATGCGAACTTCCCTCGATATCTAAGTGTGCACTTGTTTCAATCTGTCCCAAGAAATTTTTTCCAGCAAAATGAAAGGAAATATATTCTAATAATATTTTGAGTTGTTTGAAAATTTGGTATTAACTTGTTAGCAATAAAGTTCTTAAATATAAAATAAGAAGGAACTTTGATGTGGAATGCGTGTATGGAAAATAAAAATAACGCGAATGGAATACGCGACGACAACGTCTTGAGGAAAAACATTGTAAAAGAAAAACAATGCGTAAGAAGAAATTCAGGATATTGTTGATGGAGAAAGCTCAAAACACTTGGAATCAGCTGCTAGGAAAATGCCTGTTCACACTGAGGGAAACGATACATGAAGAGACCAAGTTTATGCCTATTCAATCAAAGAGTGAAGCCTCTAATCCACAAGGAAGAAAAAGGAAATACCGGATATGGTATTTCGGATACCAGGTACCCATCTTCAGCAGCGAACGACAAAATTAAAAAGAAAATAAAACCTTAAAGTTAGAGAATATATAGGCTAGGGGGAGCGCAATTGATAGGAATATCTCCTATTGGTTAAGCGAAAGGGATATTATTTACTGTAAAAAAGAACAAATCTAAAAGGCTCACGGACAAAAGTTAAAAAAAAAGTTTAAAAAATGGGCCACTAAAACAAGAGGAAGCTCAAGGGGAATAATCTTGCCACTAGGAGGAGAGGGGGAGAGGACTAAAACATAAAATTAGTTAATAATAGGAAGGAAGGAAACAAGCTCTTACCATAAAAAATATTTGAGATATGAAACGCGTATTTCTTATATTACGTACTTCGATGCCTATGCCTTAATTTTCAACGGCATAGCCTTCATTTTTGTGGTAAAAGGTTTTCCTTTCTACAGGGTGACCCAACTTATCCAGAATAATTGTTTAGGAACATTTGTATGGTTCAAATGGAACAAAAATACCCTATAAACATTACATCTAGTTTCGATCGTGTGTGAGATATTGACGTTTGTAGAGTTGTTAAAGCAAATAAATAAAACACTTGAGAGTGCAGGCGTAACTACCGAGAGAGAAGGCCTCTGCGATGAAAAGTAATACATTGATACATCATCATAGTTAGGGCAAATTTATGGCGTATTATTGGCAGAAATACGAATAACAATGCCCTATTTATGATGATGTAACAATGTAGTACGTTTCACCGCAGAGGCCTTCTCTCTCGGTGGTTACGGTGCAGATCACTTTTATTCTGCATACTGACAGAACATCACATTGAACTACAAAACAAAACTAAAATGGTACAAGGAATATAAGAATAATAAGGAAGTAACAAATCAATGTCGAGGAAGCCCCACAAAATGGCTGCCCCCAGCTCCAATGCACTGGTTACATCTTCGGACATCTGAGCTGGTAGCTACCACAATCTGGTCAGGTGTAATTGCTCGACTACAAGCTTGAATGGATGCAATGAGCTCATCTCTGGTGGTGGGCGGATTGCTGTAGACCTCCTCCTTCAGTGTTCCTCACAGAAAAAAACTAATGCGGTGAGGTCCGGTGACCTAAGCGGCCAAGCCAATGGACCACCTCTACCGGTCCATCTGTCCGGAAAATTGGCATTCAACCAGTCTCGCACTCCTCTATCAAAGTGGGCCGGGCATCCGTCCAATTGAAATCGGAGGTTTCCTCGTACATAAAATAAAAGAAAATAGACAAACGTCGATATCTCACACACGATTGAAACTAGATGTAATTTCATTAGGACATTTTTTGTTCCATTTGAACCATACAATGTTCCTAAACAATTATGCTGGATAAGTTTGGGTCACCCTGTATAGAGGCTTTCAACTTCGGAGATCCGTTTTTTTTTTAAATTATGAATTTTCGGTTCAGTTTCAATTTATTTTTAAGGTTAATTTAAAAATTAGGTTCTTCAAGGTAGATGATTAAATTTTAACCAATGCCGCGAGTAATTTTTTAAAGTCCCACGCTTGCCATTGAGAATGAAGGCATAGCCTTCGAAATCCAGCGCTTGATATCTCGGATGTTTTTGTGTAAGAGGCTTTTCCCTTCCTATTGAGGCAATACAGTTCTTGAGTGTCCATAATTTTAACCTTAGGATAAATTTACTGTTTGGTCATTTCCGCTATAGCTCAGATAGATAGATGAAAAGTCACAGATTCTCGAAAGTATCCGGTTCGTTTCCAGATTGTGGAGTTTTTTCTCTTATTTTTCATTATTTAAATTATGAAAGCATTAAGATTTCTCTTATGCGTTTTTAAATTTAATTCCATAGGATAAACATTTGCTTATACAACATTATTTATCATGTTCAGTTAAGTTTGAAATTCATTTGTGATTAAATCAAATTATATTAGATAAGCTTATCTAACAATTTCTCTTTTTGAATTTGTTTTTCTGATATTCTACTGCTTGCGGATTATTTAATAAGGAAGCAGTTTTTTTGCTAAAGAATTATTTATGAAGAATCGTAAAATGCTGCAGTTTTCTTTTGAACTAGACAAATATCATTGTCTGAATGATATTTCAATGCACTCGTCGTCGGAGTGGAGCTGAAATGAATACCAACCAAATACTTATGATAATATATGCCATTTAATTGTCATGTGATGGTCATTTAAACAAAGCACATATAAAATCTTGACTTAAAAATAAATGTTTAGAGAATGTCTCCTTTGCAGTCAGGTGTAATAAGAACTTACAGATTTGACTTGCTGAATACACGAGACTGCTCAAACATTTCAAATATAAGAGTCAACGAAATTAAGAATGCTTTGCCAATGTCATCGGGCAGCTCAAAAAGGAAGGTTGCGGTTGTTATTATTTTTTTAAATTCCCATTGGTCGCCATCAGCCAAAAGGAAAAGAACGAGGAGGGGGTAGGAAACCCGTAAGGATGTGGTGGGCAGGAGGAGAACAAGGAACAGTGAAGGTGTTTTATCGCCCATTTTTAATGGATTGGGACAAGTCCGTCTGACAGGCCGTAGTGGGTCGCCGTATGCGGCCCTCGGATGCCCCGCGTGCAAGCCCTTGGCGGCCCTCCATTGCCGTGATAAATAGATGTCAGGCGGACATGATTAATGAGATGGACCTAGGAGGGTCATCAGATGGAATGGAGGGGGAGGGTTGTGGAAACCCACTATTTGACACCTCGGCCGAAAGAGAATCTCCCTCGCCGCATTCCTAAGTGTCATCGTTGCCCTTAACAACCGATCTCGTCGGACTCTTTCGCTCCTCTCTCCCTCTCTCTCTCTCTCCGGTGCAGCTGGAGAAGAAAAAATAAATAATCATAGCAAAAAAAAAAAAAAAAAAGAGAGAGAAGCATTCTTAAGCTCCTTCTTGAACCACGTTGTGCGAAACTAATCACCTCGCCATCATTTATTGCGAATCGTGAAGATACGTCGAGTGGATGAACACTTCGATGACAATGTAAGAATCCAAATCAGGGAGCCATTCAGAAGGGAAAAAACTAAATGGGCGGGGAGGGATTTATTGTGCTATAATAGATGAACTTAAACGTATATTTATAAACTTGTCCTCAATTTTTCTGATAATTAATTTACAACCTGGAAAAGATTCGGAATGACATTTAATTGGTTTAATCTGAATTGAAACGCTGTATAAATATTTCACTACTCCTTCTCTCTCGCAATTTATTTATTTGTTTATGTATTACTATGAAATAAATTGGTTTTAGGGTACAATATAATTCTTTTCAAACAAATTGTTTTCTCTCAAATTTCACCGCCGAGTGAGATATCCCCTCTTTTGTTTTTCCATTCACTTCAAGCTATAAATGAAACCATGTTCAGAATATTTGTATTATATAGCGTTGCAGTGAAATAAACGCAAGCACACAGAAATAACATGTGCGGAAAATAAATTGTTGGGAACCGAATTTGTTATATTTTATTGGCTTAAGTAATTGAATAAAATTACATAAAATGAAATTGTACACTAAACAGTGGTTTAATGCTAAACTTATAACTGTGTGCTTTTTATTTTTACTTTTACTTTCATTTTTTTTAATGAAGTTGACGGCATGTTTTTGTTGTCTGTGGGACGCTTCAATACAAGTTCTTATGGCTTTCTGAACATTGAATCCAATTGGCCGTGGTATTTTCTGCTGACCCGTGAGCTTATAAAAAGAAAAGTAATCACCCAGGATTCGAAGAGAAAATGATTGTCGGGTAATTTTTCAGATCGATTGTAAAACTTCTCCCAAAGCTGATTCAGAAATTTTTCCCTTCAGAGTTCGCTGATGCCACGAGAAAAGAAGGAGAAAGAGAGAGAGAGAGATTTGGATTGGGAGTGGGAGATAGAGGAAGAACCAATTGAATGTCGAGTTGATTGCATTTCTCATAGAAAACAGTGGCACGCGCACTTATTCATGGTCTCCCCACGTTGTCTGCAACGGTTGCGACATCTACCAGTAACATCTCTGTTAACAATCTCGTGCGACCCCGCTAGAGCGAAGAGCGCTGAACGCATCGCCGGGAAAGAACGGCGCCGTTATAGCGGGAGTCGGAAGGGTGGACGGGGACCACTTGATATGCGGAAGGCGACATCGGAGGGAGGGAATGAGGTGGGGGGTCTCGTGTCCGTGGTTTTCGGTACTGACCGCTAGATGGCATACGAACAACCCACGCGTAGGAGGGGGGTAGGGTTTAACCAATCACGTCCGATATAGCGATGAAAGAAACCGTGGATCCCTTTCACAGGGAACGATTGAATAGGTCACGTGCCCAGAGTCTCCTGCCATGGTAGTCGGACGTGAGCACCAATCCTTTGAACCCGCCGACAAAGTTGCCCGATGTTCCGAAAATGTCAAATGAAACTAAAGGACATTTCTGTGGAAACGCACTACGAGGAGGTGGAGGAGGAGGAGGAGAGAGAACCGCAACACGAAACAAACAAAACCACTGAAGTCGACTAAACAAAACCACACGCAGATGCACACTCTGTTTGTAATATGAAAGAAACATCACATGTTTAAAAGCGCGTCAAACTTTCTTTTTCTGTTACTTTATCAAAGTGGGGAAAGTAAAAACGAATGCTTATTGTTAACCACACATAAAGCAGTTTTTTCCGCTTTGTATTTTGTGGATAAAGCTATTGGTTATAAAAAAAAAAAAGGAAAAGATTAGAAGTTAATTATTTTTCAGTAATACTGGATTAATCTAATATTTAGGTCAATTTTAATGATCAATAGAAAAACGTAACAAAATTTAAAATCAAATCTATTTCCAGTTTCAGTTCGTTTCAGATAAGTCGTTCATCGATGATTTTGTATTATACTTTTAGAGAATCCTCCAAAAGATTTCCGAAACTTTTTTCCCAGTTTCCTGAGAACAATCCTGAGTGTCTTGTATTTCTGTTATATTTAGATTCTAACTTTTTATTAAAGTGGAAATTTAAAGGAGCCATGGAGAAATTCTTCTGTCTCCTGCAGCTGTTTTAAAGAAGCAGTGACGATTTCATCCAATCTTCGAAGTAACCACCATGCCACAATGCACTTCAGTGGAAACAATTGAATAGGACAAAATATTTAACTTTGCATAATCTTGAATACAAGAAGAAAATATCTCATGACAGCAAACAATGACCACCATGTGTTGATTTGACTACGAAATGTATATCCAAATCCAGACAATAAGCGTTTTTGA
Source organism: Rhysida immarginata (assembly GCA_023313115.1). Lineage (NCBI taxonomy): Eukaryota > Metazoa > Arthropoda > Chilopoda > Scolopendromorpha > Scolopendridae > Rhysida > Rhysida immarginata. The sequence goes on from JAHWFO010022370.1 coordinate 200,951, forward strand.
ACACTGCTTATATATTAGTCAACACTTCAGAATACTGACCATTGGTCAATATAAAAAATTATTCATTTTATGCGTATTATTAATCAGTTTTGATTCCATTTCGCCATGACTCACAATTATTGAGATATAGGATATTTTTTAGCCCATATCTCGGAACTATTGATCCCACAGAACTATATTGAACTATATTGTAACCGATACTTTTATTTTAAACAGCTGTAATGTTTTGAAAATGTTTTTTCCCATTTATATGCAATCCTTCACCTACCCGGATCGTCTCTTTAGTATACAACATATAAATAAAATATTGGGCCTTCAAGTTCTTGTTAACCGCTATGGTGCTCTGATATCAACCGCTCGCCTATGACGAAAGGCAAATTTCTATTGTCGTTTCATTGTGCACGTGCAATCCAGTCGCGACGTCTGGAAATTAATCATCCTATAGGAAATGGCTTATCAAATCCATCAGAATTTTTCATATACCGAAAACGTATTTGTTGTCTCCTGTGGCTTATTAAAGCAATTACTGGCTTGATTTCTTCCAAGTTTAATAAGCATTTTCCACTGGAAAGCATTCGCGGTAATTTTCAATTAGAAAAGGACTTTAGGGATAAAAATTAGCATACGGTTGCATATAATTACTTTAATTCATAATAATAAAAATATCATTTAAACTGGACCCAAATTTTTTTCGACGCACAAAAGAATAAGCTTCAAATGCAGTTTTAAAGCGTTTCAAATTAAATTAAGATAAGTGTTTTCATCTAGACAGTCAATTATGAATATAAGTTATTAGCTTACTGAAAATTAATTCTTAAGAAGCACTTCTCTGTTCATTTGGAAATTAAAAAGGCATATTGTTGTAGATTTAGCTCTGTAAAGGGTAAATGCAACTTTTACATCCGATATGAGACTGACCAGTTTCTGGCAATAGGAATAATCTACATGTCACCTATATAATAAGATCGTAAAGGATAAAAAGCTGGATTCCATTTGAGACGCTTTTCAGTTTATTTTCAGTGATTCTTTTGCATTTTACAATTATGTGATAGACTTTACAGAGTATACTATGAAGAAATGTAAGTACGTACATTGACACTCATGTATTCAGTATAAGCGCACTTTTTACCTGTACAGGGTGTATCTGAAACCCTGTCACAAACTTTTAGAGGAGGTAGTATGGATGATTCTAAAGCAAAAAAGTTCATATGAACATGGGTTCGAATTCGAACGATAACCGAGATATGAACACAAATAAAAATGCCGCCACTAAGATCTAAAAGTTAATAACTCAGGTTCTATAACACATAGCATAATGAAGTTTGGGGGAATAATAGGGTACAAGAATTGTGTATACGGTTAAAATTTGATCGAATTCCAAGGAGTAGTTTCCGAGTTACGTAGTGAACATCGTAACACGTGGTGGTTATTACTCACATGTGAGCACGTATTACGATGTTGACTGCTTAACTCAGAAACTACTCGTTGGAATTCGATCAAATTTTAACCGTATACACAATTCTATGTACCCTAGTATTCCCCCAAACTTCATTGTGCTATGTGTTATAGAACTTGAGTTATTAACTTCTTGACCCTTGTGGCGTCATTTTTATTTCTGTTCATATCTCGGGTATCGTTCACATTCGAACCTAAGTTCATATGAACTTTTCTGCTTAAAATCATCCCTACTACCTCCTCTAAAAGTTTGTGACAGGGTTTCAGATACACCCTGTATAGTACAAAGCATTTGAAATAATTTAGATTGGATGTTAGCTTCTTGCTGAGTTTATTTTTTTCTCGTTTATTTCTAAAGTCTACATCTTCTCTTGTGCCTCTATAAATTTTGTTCTTTTTATCGAATGCTCTATAATTAAACGCAAAAGTCATGGGATGGCACTATGCAAATTGAACACTGCTGTTACCTATACTTTATGAGATGGACTAATCCAAAGTATCATATAATGGTCGCGCCCATGCATAATCAAACAGTAGGATCTAGAGCCCTGTGTGAAATGATCGATTAACAAAAAAGGGAAGAAACAAATAAAATTAACTAACTAAAAAAGGGGAAGTTAATTCTCAGACATGACTTATCATATTTTCCCCGTCCAGGAATTATCACATGTGCTCCCGTATTTTTTGTTATTCGATCATTCCACTCAGGGCTCTAGATCCTACGGTTTGACTATACTCTTTATCTACTTCTGTTCCTGTCGTTGTGATCATGGCCACACGACGAGAACTATCCGAATTCAGCGTGGCATAATAGTGGGTGCCCGACGTATGGGACATGGTATTTTCAAGGTTGTTCAGGAATTCAACATTTCGCGATCCACAGTGTCCCGTGTGTACAAGAAATACCTTTTGGGAGATAGTACCATCCATTCTAACTGACAAGCTAAAATACATGAAATCATGTCACCTTTAATGTAAACGCTTCCAGACCCATATCCAGCAGTCCGTGTGGCGTGCTTTAACATTGGCTTGTGTTAGCAGAAGACCCACCAAGAGACAGTGGGCATTTTTACCAAGAGACAGTGCATCACTGGGTTCGTGAACATGTTAAAGGAACCTTGAAAGAATGGAAACGGTTTCTGCGGTCTGACGAATCTAGGTTCCAGTTATATCTGTGTGTTTTCTTTTCCGCAGACTCCATGAAGCCTTGGACTCCAGTCGTCAACAAGGCTGGTGTGGTTCCAAAACCAGAATGCTGTGCTTTTGCTTGGCATGGTTTGGATCCGTTGATCTTCCCCGCTATGTTGAGCTGCTTCGTGACCATTTGTAACCTTTCATGGATTTTGCGTACCCTACAATGACGGGATCTTACCTGCCATCGAGCCCAAGTTGTGCAGGACTGTAAAGCATTCAAGCGAGTGTCGACGATTTTTATAGCCAGCTCACTCCTCAGACATGAAACCTCGTTGAACATTTACAGGAAGTATTGGAGAAGTCCCTGCGCACCCCAGATGCGTCACCAACCATTATTATGTGGGTGGCCAGGCCAGCCGCCAGAAATGTTTGGGCCCCTGACAACTGGGTACGTGTGGGCCCCTCTGGGCTCTGCCTCGTGCCTGATGCCTTTTCCCAAGCGTGGCTGACGAGGCCCCCCTTCCGTTGGGGCCCCGGACTAGAGTCCCGTTTGTCCCCCCCCCCCTGGCGGCTGCCCTGGGGTGGCAATCCAGATAGCATGCTCAACATTTCGGCTGAGGTCTTCAGCGTCATGTGGAGTCGATGCCACGTCGAGTACTGCTCTTCGTCAGTTTTCCTCTTTCTTGGTTTTTGGCGACTCTGCATTAGAGATAACTAAAATTTGGCGGCTCTACCAAATATACTGTATAAATAAAAATTATCTTTTTAGTCTGCTGATTTCTGTTCGGGTTTCGAACCCTACCCACCCAGTTATTTTTTTTTCGGGGGGGGGGGCACAAATATATCTCGATTGACGAATGCGTAACTCTGTATAAAGAGACAAAAATACCAAAAACAAATAAACAAAAAATACAACCAGCAATAGAAGCTAAAAAATTCGATAACTTTCACAGCAACAATTTTTCCTTTCATTTTTCCCTCTTAAATATTTATCAAATGTTGAAATTTAGCATTTCTCTGGTTTTTCATTATTATTTTATTACGAGTTCTCATTGGTCCTAAATGGTTTTTAAGAAAGGAAGTATTCTCGACCTGCGGACCAGGTGCCTCCTTTGCCATTTGAGCTACACAATGGTCTTTAGGGCACTTGAAGACATTGTCTGTGTTGGGTTATAGTTGCTGTTAACGATGAAACGGATGATCATGGTTCCTGGTTTGATCACAGATCGCGGAATTTTAACATGATAATGTTTTAAGGTTGGACATCATTCTACAAAAAACATGATACAAAAAACTACACCAAAAAGCGCTATGGAAACAATTTTGCCTTGTTGCTACGCATTTAAGCATTGTTGGTGCCGGCTTGAAGCACACGCCGGAACTGAAAAGTCACCTGACCATTGTTGTCTGAGCAATTAAATGAAGGCTAATGAATCCTAGTGTATTTGAATAAAATTTTCCATTACAATAAATATATTTTAGCTATGCTTTTTGAAGTCTTCATCTTATTATAATTTATGCCCTTGTTGAATTTTTATGTGGTTTGAAGTGCTTTATGTATCAGCTTCCTTCCTTCCTCTCTATAGTTAAGAATAATGTTCCGATCCAAAAAAGCGTTATGGGTGATGCAATAATCATGACGGATGATGCAATAATTTTACTTTTTCATCATACAAAATACTCTGGTTTTGTGATTTTAGACACTGCGAAAAGCTTGCACGTGCCATGTTTGTGGTCCCACACATGATTGTGAGCACAGACGCGAGTAAGGAGACGCACCGTAAGCATAGACACTGTGTTTACTCGACATGACGAAAGGCTCGATACCCGTGCTTATATTTTATACTTCAGTTATTATAAGCCCTTATTCCGTATTACCGATGTACCGTTAAAATTTGATTGAATTCCAACGAGAAGTTTCCGAGTTACACAATTAAAAATGTAACAAGTGCTAGTTAGTACGGTATACACAGTCTTATGTACCATGTTATTCACCCAAATTTCATTAATCTAGGCTTTACAGAACCTGAGTTATTAACTTGTTGATCTTGGTGGCGGCATTTTTATTTCTGTTCATATCTCAGTTATCGTTCAAATTCGGACCCATTTTCATATGAACTTTTTTGCTTAGAATCATCCATACTAACTCCCCTAGAAGTTTGTACAATGAATTCTGAGACACCCTGTATGGAAAAACTCGGTTTTGAGACGTCTCAGACAAAATAAGATTCAAGAGACTACTCTGAATTTTTTTCCTTCTATTGGATGATGCATAATGACCACTATAGTGGACAGTACTGTAAAATTAATACTGTATGTTAAAAAAATATGAATAAACGTTTTTTTTTTATTTTTTCCGTTTTCCTTTGTTTATTAATGCAGAAGGAAAAAATGTTATTCGAATTTTTAATAATTCATGCATGAAAGGGCTACGAACTACCAATCTATTTCCCAATTGGTCAAAAAGCGTATATTCGATGATTTGATTTTCCATCTCTGGAATATAACTTCCCATAACCACTATTGGGCCCTCATTAATGCATCAACTTTAAAGTTCTTCTTTGCTTATACAAGGTGTTTACTAAAACAAAACGTACAGCAAAAAATTAAAGGCATTGCCGTACCCAAGGGCGGAGGGGAGGGGGTCGAAATTGACCACATTTGTCAATAATTCTGTTGCTTGGGGGACACCCCCCATCGGTAGCAAACTGGGCCAGCCCCCCTCAGCCTCCCCCCTCCCAAAATAAAATTCTATGTATGGCCCTGATTCAAGGGGTGATTCTTTGGGTTATTTCAAGAATTTATTGTCCTTTGATGATTTTCGGAATGCCACTATGTTTCGAAGATAAAAATTTTTCGACAAAAACAATCTTTTATTTCCTAATAGAGGCAGTCCTCGCACTTGCGACATAACTGGTTTCCGGAAAATGCGTCGTAATTCGAAACGTCGTAAGTCGAAACATCATTTTCTTTTTAAGGAAAAATGTCAAGGACTTCGCATTTTTATATACGGCCGTATGTTGAAACAAGCGTCATAACACCGAAACAGTAGTGGGAATTTATGAATGTCTTAAGTGCGAAACGTCGTAAGTTGAGGCGTCGTAAGCGCGAGGATTCCTTGTATTCCAAGTAAAACTTGTTACTCTACAATAACTGCTGAAAACGACTACCACCAACTAAGATGCATGAATTCTCCTAGGAGTTGCAAGGTCTGCTCCTGATTGACTGTTGCGAACTCTTTCAAAAACACCAGGGTTGTTACACCTATCAACTATCCGATTTCTCAAATCTTGTACATTTTCCATTGGAATAGTGTAAACTAACTACTTCAGATGGCCCCATAAATAAAAATCCAAGCAGGCCATAAGAGAGGTAGGTTAAAAGGACATTCCCAAAATTATTAAAGGACAAAAGAATCATAAAATAACCCAAAGAATTACTCCTTGAATTTTTGCCGTATGTTTAATAAACATCCTATAATGACAATGATACATTGAAGTGAATAAATGAATTATTTAAAGATTTAAAACTTCAACAATAATTAATCAAAAAACAAATTCCTAAAATTTCACAAAATGATACCTTTAATTAAAATTCATAGAGGTGAATGAACATTTCTTAGTAGACCAATAAATAATTAGAATAAGCCAATTTTTAAATTTTATAATACGTAATTGTAGCCTAATAACAATTATGATTTAATGTTAAACAAGATTAATTTGTTTACAATTTACAGTTTGGGGGGTGAAAAACCATTGCTTAGCTTAACTCAAGAAATTTCTTGAGTAGTACTATGATGGATAGAAGTCCTTGGACGTCATTAATTTTGAACTTTTCGCCATTGCCTTAACCATTGAGGAGATTGGCGTCCAAGGACTTCTATCATCTATTCTACTCAAGACATTTCTTGTGCTAAACTAAGTAATGATTTTTCATCCCCAGAGTATAAATAGTAAACAAATTAATCTTATTTAAAATTGATTAATTTGTTTACTATTTTTGTATTAGAGTAGCCAATTTGTATTAAAATTGTTATTAGGCTACAATTGTAAAAAATGTTATTAGGCTACAGTTGTATAAAATTTAAAAATTGGCTTATTCTAAATATTTATTGGTTAACTAAGAAATGCTCATTTACCTTTATGAACTTTAATTAAATCTGGCATTTTGTGAAATTTTACGAATTTGTTTTTTGATTTATTGTTGAAGTTTAAAATCCTTTAAATAATTTAAACACCTTGTACATCCATGCTCATTCATGTCTACAGTTTTTATTTTCCGGTAAAAAAAAACTTCGTTATATTGAGTTGCCGTTATAAATTTGCCGTTATGTTGACTGCCGTTATGACTGTATATGTGATGAATAATGTTAAGCATTGAGTGTGTTTATAAGATTCACATAAGCAAATTTGGGTGGTCTACTGTTAACCAGTGCCGGCTCTAGCAATTTTGCCGCCCCGTGCAGAATGCAATTTTGCCCTTGCCGCCCCTAAAAGTTTGCCGAACATTGCCAATGCCGCCCCTAAAAGTTTGCCGCCCTGTGCAAGTGCACCACTTGCACCTATTGTAGAGCTGGCCCTGCTGTTAACCAAATAAATATTCAGCGCTGAAAGAGAGAACATTGCACGACATAAAAAAATTAGTTAAGGCATCATTATCCAACGATATAAGGGTTATAGCATCAAAATGTTACGAGCAGTAGCGGCTTGTGACTATAATAAGTGGAGGTGCACAAATACAAAATTTCATGTTCTTAGGCCTTTTCGTACAAAAGTTATAACTTGATTTGTATTTGGAGCCTCGCGGCCCCTGCCGAGACCTCAGAGGGTTATATCAATTTTAGTGTGTAATAGCTAAAATTTTAAGCAATATATTATAAATATAAAACATTTCAGGTTTATGGACTTCTGGTTTTAAATTTATAGCTTGATTTGAGATTGAGGCCACATGGCCCCTGCCAAGAGACTTACAGAATTTTTAATATACAGGGTGATTACAAAAGAACTTCACACTTTTAAAAATTTATTACATCAAAGCTATTCAGAATATAGACGCACCACATACGGATTCTTAAAGAAAAACTCTGGAAGTTTATTGTGACACAGTTAAAGATGTTCAATATGCCCCCCTGTAGCCGAATTCGTCCCAAACCCACATTAACATGTCTCTATCAATCCCACGTATCGCTACCGTAATGCGTTCTTTTAGCTCGTCTAGGTCACGGGGAAGGGGTAGGGTGAAGACCTTGTCCTTTACACACCCCCATAAAAAGAAATCACAAGGTGTGAGGTCGGGGCTCCGCGGTGACCATTTTGCAAGTTCCAGGTTATTGAAGAAAAAAGCGTCGGTAGATTTTCGTTTTGGACACTGCACGGAAGACATTCACCTCAAGTTGCGTAATACTACGTGTAACAATAAACTTCAAGAGTTTTTCTTTAAGAATCCGTGTGTGGTGTGTCTATATTCTGAATAGCTTTGATGTAATAAATTTTTAAAAGTGTGAAGTTCTTTTGTAATCACCCTGTATATTAGCTAAAATTTTAAATACCACACTATGATTAAACAAAATTTCAGGTCCAGAGACCTTTCCGTTCAAATTTTATAGCTTCAATTGTATTTGAGGCCGCCAGGGGCCTCGAGGCCTATACCAGTCTCCTTATACATTGTCTATTGTCTATAATTTTTAAGTAACGCACTGTAAAAATATAAAACTTCAAGATCTTAGGCCTTTTTATTATTCAAATGTTAGAGCTTGTTTGTGATTTGGGCTTCAGGGCCCCTGTCGAGACCTAAGAGCCTTATACCAGTTTTTTGTACATATCAGCTAAATTTTTTAGTTAACTAATATAAATGTACAATTTTTCAGATTTCTAAGCCTTTTCGCTCAAACATTATAGCTCTATTTGTGTTGAGGGCCCCTGCCAGGGCCCCAGAGGACTATATAAGTTTTAGTGTATAAAAACTAAAATTTTAAGTAACACATCATAAATATGCAAGAATTCAGGTTGCTGGACTTCCGATTCAGAAGTTATAGCTTGATTTGTGACTGGGGGCTTAGGGCCCCTGTCGAGACCTAAGAGGCTTAAACCAGTTTTCGTGTATATTAGCTAAATTTTTAAGTAATTTTCTATAAGTAAACAAAATTTCAGATTTCTAGACTTTTTCGTTTAAAAGTTGTAGCTTTGCTTGTGTTTGGGGTCTGTGGGGCTCTGCTGGGACCTATATTACTTTTTTGTATATTTGCAACATTTTTTTTGGTACCAAACAATGAATATACAAAATTTCAGGTTCCTAGGCCTTTCCGTTCAAATTTTTTTAGCTTCAATTGTATTTGGGGCCTCGGGACCTCCGGTGGGGCCCTAGAGGCTTATATCACTTTTCTTGTATATTGGTTTTATTTTTTTAGAACCGCACTACAAATTTACGAAATTTCAGGATTTTTGTCCTCTTTGTTCAAAAATAAAAAAGGAACCATGAAATCCATACAAGTGGCCCCTGAGGGGCTCCGGGCCACCCAAGAGGATTCGGTATATTTTCCGCACCGTCCTCTTTATAGGGCCTACGTGTGTAGAAAATTTTAAGCCTCTAGGTCAATCCTTTCAAAAGTTATGGCGTGTGACATACATGTTACATACATACATCTGTACAGTCGTTAACAGGGTTTTAGATGATGCTAAAACCCTAAAAATAACCAAAAGATGAAAAGAGTAAAACGTGCGATTCTGAAATTTCCAAGGATAATTTGAAAAACAAGGGTAAATTCAAAGTTCTAGTATCTCCTCAGATCATAGACACATAAACATAGATCTTTTATATCTCAGATGATTCCCGATGACGTCTCAATGGGGAGTAAGTTTTGATTTTACCAGTCGTCTGCGCAATGATACACAATGCTTGCATAGAGGATCCTTCATGTCTCTGGATACGGTTTGGGGTTATTTCACTATCACCTATCCTCTCTTGCAGTCAGGACAATTACTGGTCGATCAGATCATTTGTGCTTCGACATTAAACACGGCTTTTGTTCATGTCTTTCAAAGTATCACAATAAAGTGTTCAGGAAAAAACTAGAGAGATCTATAGCGCGGAAAGCCTTTTAAACAGAGAGAAAGAGAGAGAGAGAGAGAGAGAGAGAGAGAGAGAGAGAGAATTTAACGCCGAAAGAGCCGTACGAATGAGGATTTTTACCTTATCTGTGGCACATAGCCTACAATGATAAGAGAAAGCCTGTCCATTTGCTACATCAGCATGGCTCCAAAAATCAATTGCCTGTTGCACTGTTTGAATCAATTGCTTTTTCACCCTGTACTTGTGTCATTGAGATACGTTAGATTTGCAGTAGACATGAATTTTGATTGCGTTGTTTGAAGTGAAATTTCTCACGGAATTTTTTAATGGTTTACTTAAAAGTGCTACCGTTGCATACATTGGTGGCTATCTTACTAGAGTGATCGAAGAAAATAGTGAATGCACTTCTTGTATAGAACTCCTGCCCAAACCTCAGTCTTCAGCACCGTTCATGACATTAATAAAACTAAAAGATAGAGAAGGGCTTCGGTACCCTAAAGATGAATTTGTCATGTTTTTAGAAACATTGGAAAAGGCTGTTGAAGCAGCTTTACCAAATTTTTTTTTTAAAGAATAATGTAACTAAAAAAATGTGCAAGTATTAGTTTTGCCCTTCATGACAGCAAACCCTTTGTTTAAGTGTGGGATTGAAACACATAATCAGTTTCTATGTGAACTCATTTTAAAAAAATTCTTAAAACCTTTTTTATCTAATTACACAAAAACCATAAATGACCACTATTTCAGACAGCACAAACCACATGTCATTAAAAAAAAAACATTATCTAGAAAATTATTGAAATTACCAACTTTTAATATGTAAAATATTTTTGTTCTTATTAATTAATAAATTTAATATTTAAGCAATTTTTGTAATATCATATAAATTAATTTATGATTGTGAATTTACTAATAAAGAGAAAGAAAAAAATTTCCATATAAGGTTTATACGAATGTAATGTTAAACTTATAAGTGATGTGTTGAGAATTGAATAAACATATGACAAACTATTTTTGAATTGAAATTATTCCTGATACATATCTGTGAAATAATTATAAACACCTTGCTAAACAATTTATGTGTATCATATAACTTATTGACAAAATAAACAAACCTCAACAAGATAATAACTAAACAGAAAATATAATTGATGAACAACTACTACCTATAATGAAATGTTTATAAGATATTTTCCTAAATTGCTAATATAAATTTGAAATTAATACTAATTGGAATTTTGCACATAATTTCATTACAAAAAAATAAAATATACGACAATTTTTGAAGAAATTTTATTTGAAGTGCTGTAAGATTCCTGGTTTAATAATAAAATAATATATAATATATACTACTGGTGTTCTGGTTAATTGTTTATTCTTAAATTTGCGACGCAAATCTCACAGAAAAAAATTGTTATAGAATATAATTCCAATAAAAATAAGAAACTGTACAATAAAAATTGGAGCCATCTGAACAATAGGGTTGAACGCAAATGAACAGGCTTTCTCTTATCATTGTAGGCTATGTCTGTGGTTAGCAACATAACGTTGCAAGCGAGCTGAGGGGCGTAACAACTGGGAAGAATAGGATGGCTGACCATAGAAGAATCAAAGCGAGCGAAACTATAAATTCTCACACCTTCCCCAAATAAGTTCAGGCGAGTAAATTTGGACAAAAAGAAATTCTGAAAGCTCTAATGTTAAGTTCATTAGGTAAAAAATCGTTACCTGCATTAGAATCCTACTCCATTATCCTTTGCCATCTTTTACAAAATTTGGGAAATTTTTAGAAAATGCAAGTACGCCATGTGATCAGAAGTTTCCAGATACCTGTGCTTTTGCACTTAGCCGTGATTAATTAATTATGAAAATTAATATGGGGTTAAAGCTTCTTTTGCTTTTATTACGGCCACTGATCTCCACTACTTTCCACTACTAATTTACTTTCCATCAGATTTTGATAGATAGCTTCAGAAATTTTGATGAGCTCAGTCACAGACGTTAAGCTATATGGCTTAGACCGTAGTCATCATTCCAATTCATCCTACAAGAGGTCACTGGGATTAATGGAGCTCTGTGCAGACCAGTCCGTTTCTTCAACCTTTGTCTCCTCAAACCATCCCTGCACATATCGTGGTTTGTGACAAGGAAAACTGTCACGTTGATACTGGAATAGCCCAATCCCAAATTGTTGTCATCTCGAAACAATTATTAGCAGTGCAAAATTGTCCAAAATGCCTAGGTAAGCTGTAGACGTCATAGTTCCTTCTACTGGAGTATGTTGTTCCAATCCAAACCATGAAAATAGGTTCCATACAACACTGCTTGACAATTGCTAAGGAACATGCGCATTCCGCTATTTAGGGGTGCTGGAAAATAATTTAAGTGCTGCAAATAAGTGTTGTTTCTCGTTTGAAAACTGCTGCTGCCACCAGAGGACCCGCTTTACGTGTGCATGGGGGTGGTCGTCGAAGGAGCACAACCGCTTGGAAGGACCGTAGCATAGCCCTTTCAACAAAATGAGGAAAAAATCAGACATCCGCACAGATAGTCGCAGATCTTGCCGCTGCTACAGGCACTCATGTTTCCGGCAGAACCATTTCCTGTCGGCTGAATGATGTTGGGCTGTATGCACGGAAGCCTGAATGCATTCCACTATCTCCGCTCCATCGACGGAAGTGGTGTAACGAGCATCGTGCTTTGAGCGATCAGATGTGGTCCATGGTAATGTTCTCCGACGAGTCTCGGTTCACTATGCAGAGTGATTCTGGGCATCAACTGATCTGGCGTGAAAAGGGAACTCGTTATCACCAACATTCGGGAAGTGCAACGTTTTGGTCAAGGAGTCATGGTGTGTGTGGGGGGGGGGCATGATGCATGATGCCAGAACACCCCTTCACATCTTTGTAGGAGGGTCTGTTATAGCAGCACGGTATTGCAGGGAGATTCTTCTGGATCACGTTCGTCATTTCCGTGGAGCAGTTGGTCCAGACTTTGTGTTCATGGACGACAATGCTCGTCCACACAGGGCGAACATGGTATCGGATGTTCTTGAGAGTGAGTATATCAAGCGTTTGCAGTGGCCCGCCTACTCCCCGGATCTCAATCCCATAGAACATGCCTGGGATGCTCTTGGTAGACGTGTGCCACAAAGGAATCCCCCTCCCAGAACGCTGCAGGAACTGACAACTGCGTTACAGGAAGAATGGGATAAGATCCCGACTGCTCTTCTCATCAGTCTGGTGGGAAGCATGCCAAACAGATGCAAAACATGCATTGCGTTTCGAGGAGGCAATACTCACTACTAAGGGTCTCACATTTGAAACCGGTGACAAACAACCAACATTTTTCTTTAGTCATTCATTGATGCTTCATGATTCCTCTTCTGCTTTTGCCATTATGTTCGTTTCCTTAGTTCAAATTCCATGCCATTTTGTATTCATAAGGTCACTGTAATACGTCTACTGAGGTTTTGGTAACGTTTATTTCTTGGGACAGTATTTATTGGCAAAAATGTTCCTGTTCCTTAACAATTGTCGAGCTGTGTATGATACTACCTCCTCCGATCTTCATAGTGAGCACCGCCACTGCCTTCTAGAACCTACCAGACCTGAACATGACGTCAATAATGTCTTGTTGAAGCACTAAGATTATGACGTTGAACTTACTTCTGTAATAGCATCACCAGAACCACGTAACAATGTTTTATCTTTTCTGTGTTCAGACCTGGTAGTTTCTAGAAGTCAGGCATGAAAAGTTCTCCGGGCATACGCTAGACTCAAACTCGACCATCTGTTTGCAGGAATGTGTAACGAGATTCGTTGCTCCATAAGACAGGTTTTTATTGTTCCATGGTTTAGTTTCGTGAGTTGTACATCATTTTAAATTTCGCCTTGCATTGATTCTGCTGATGTGAGAATTAAGATCGAATCAGGATTGTATTGCCGTTCTTGAATTGGCATTTCGGAACTCTGTAGCAATTGTTTCAGCCAAAGAGTTTAGATTGCACTGTGTCACATGTGCTATCATTCGACGATCTGTCATTTTCTTTGGCCCATCACTAGGCAACTTCACATTCTTGCTCCTTGAGATCTCGACTTGATAATGATGTCACTTACAGTTGAACGGGTTATTTGAAGAATGACAGAAAACTTGCGAAGATAGGCGACATCCTATGATGGGATACATTGGAATTCACTGTGCTGTTGAGGACCCATACTGCACGGATATGAATCACAAATGAGATATCTTTCTAGTTATATTATCCGAGATATCATGGATATGTAATTTAGGACACGTAACATTGTTATAGAGGGGAAGAAAGTACGTATTATGGGTGCATTAAGTGTTTTAAGTATTTGGGAGAGGGAGAAGAGAGCTATAATATAGTAATTCATACAGTTCTGTTAAATAGAAATATTTAGATAAACTGAAGCCAAACTAATTTATAGTTAACTTATTTATTTATATTTATTTATCACAGTTTTATAGTGAAGACACAATTCCGTGTGTGAGATATCGACGTTTGTCTGTTTTCCTTTATTTAGAGTTTTTTCCTAGAAAAAACGTAGGCTTACCTATTTATTCTTAAATGTACTCTTCCTGTTTTGCATATGCCAAACAGAAAGAGGAATCGCCGTACTTCTAACATGTGTGAAAGGTATTTTATTGAGCATTGGAGCTGGGGGCAACCATTTTGAGGGGCTTCCTCGACATTGATTTGTTACTTTCTTCTTATTCTTATTCCTTGTATCATTTTAGTTTTGTTTTGTAGTTCAATGTGATGTTCGGTCAGTATGCAGAATAAAAGTGATCTGCACTCTCAAGTGTTTTATTTATTTGCTTTAACAACTCTACAAGAAAATAGACAAACGACGATATCACACACACGATCGAAACTAGATGTAATGTTTATAGGACATTTTTTTGTTCCATATGAACCATACAATGTTCCCAAACAATTATGCTGGATAAGTTTGGTTTATTTTATGCCAAACGTGAAATAAAATATTTCTTGTGAATTGCGTTTTCTCTCTTATTGCCTGGTTAAACATTCCCCACAATTTCGGGCATAGTATCCGAAGCTTATACACCACATTGCCATTAATGACCGGACACTTTCGATTTTAGACGTTTTGTCGAATATCTAGAAAAATACTTGACGAATTATCCTGAAATTTCAGGGGTGTAAAAAGGATGTTACACCTCATATATTTCAGCGAAGGTTTTCTCCCGAAGGCAAATAGAGGACCAGCAAAGAAGTGACCCCAAAAAATAATGTTTGGAATCACCCTGTAAAAAATAATGCTTGAAATGCATTGTAGCTGTAGCATATGCTTAAGAGGCTTGTTTTACTTTTCTGTGTTCATTTGTATGAGAATAGCACGTATATTCATGGAGATAGAAAGGTTTCTTTAAAAAGGTTCAAATGTTTTCGTAAGTTTTTTGTTTATAACACGCAAGATTTTCAACCCAATGCCATTTACAGAAAACTTGACAGTTTAGCAGCTACGATGATTTTTAGCTATGAATTTTCGTTAATTTAAAATATCAATTCATTACGGCATGGATGAATTTCATCAGAAGGCTTAGAATTACGTCATAATAGCCAAACTTTGGATAACGATTTCAAGCATTTTTTTTTTGAGAATTTTGAAAAATGGATAAGGAAAATTATGCTTAGAATTTTGCGGAGAACAACGCTAGATACTTTATGACCATCGAACCTGATACACCCTGTATATTAATCGTATAGACATTTTATTTGTTCATACCATAACATGTGTTTATTTGTTGTTGTTTTTAAGTACGTAAATACTAATGAAAATTTTTAAAGAATTTCAATTAAGGCATTATATTGAGGCATAATATCATGGGTTTTGGTTTAAAGAATTTATACACCGAATAAATTTTTTTAAGAATTTTTTTAAAATACAGTTGCTGAAAGCTCTAGACCTTTTTTCAGATTTTTATTTCTGTGACAAATAATAAGATTCCATATTTAGAACTGCGAAAAAGCAGAGCTAAAATCGATATACATCTGGAGTTGAAATTTACTAAAGCGGAGGGAAGCCTCCTCTTTACACTTCAAAGCTTGGGATTTGATATTGATTTCGGTTCATCTTCAATTCATCTAAGAAAGAGAAAAATCATTCAATATTTAAGATTCCGTAAAAGTATTTCTATCTTCATTGACATTTGTCGAAAGGATTTTTGAATCCAATTTTTTAAATGCACAGCTCATTTAAATTTTTATGATGCTTTGTATACCTTTGACCTTTTATCAGAATTATTTAATTTTGGATTTATATTTTTTTGTTTAATAAAGTATGCATTTATTTATTTATTTATTTATTTATTTATTTATTTATTTACAAGATTTTATCCGCGCGGTAATTAGTTTCAAATTCAATTGATATTGTTGCAAAGCTGGCACATTCAAATTGTTTCGTGTGAAGAACTCACATGGTCTCCTTTATTTACAGTTTGATAAAAATGGTTGCTCAGACAACAATAGCCAGGTGACATTTTAGTTCCGGCATATGCTTCAAGCTAGCGCCAACAATGCTTAAACGTGCAACAACAATGCAAAACTGTGTCCGTGACGAACTCACATGTTCTCCTTTATTTATTGTTTGATGATTGATTTATTTACAGTTTTCTTTATCATGTTCGCACTCAGATATTAATAACCATATTAGTGTCTCGAAAAACGCTTACATTTTTGCTCATAGCTTAGTTTAAAGCCTCAAAAATTGAAGAAAACCTTTGTTCTTCTGCGGAATCTTCTGCCTTGTTATAACGATTAAGGCCATTAATGACAAAGTATCGAAAGGCCAAACTATAAACCATTTGAAACATGTTTCCAAAATTTTGAATCGTTTTGAAAAACATTAAAACATATTCCACTTGTTCAAATTTGACCATCTTCGAACTTATTAATTACTCTTATTTATTCATTCCTATCATTTGCTTTGTAGGAAAGTCTTTTAACAAGAAGCTGCTAACTTTTCCGTAAAACCTCCATCTCTTAACATTACTGTCACGTGTCAAACGACACCGATCAAGGATCGTGACGCGCTCGAGTGACGAAGATCTCGAGTATCGGAAAATCTCAGACAATCCGAGAAAATCACGAGAGAGCTCGGGATTGGAGCACGACGGACGATGTCAGAAGAGAAGACGGAGAAACGAGAGAAAGCACGACGCGGGGTGCAAGAGCTCGATACCGACAAGTAAAATCGAGCGCCCATGGTAAAGAGGGAACCGCAGCCCGGCCACGAAGAAGTAGCTCGGAGCGACACGCGCCGAGACGAGCGACTCGCCAACAGAAGCTCTCGCCAGCGACGATTCCATGTGGAATAAGCTCCAGCGAGTTATCGGCCCTGCATTGAAGACGTTATTGGATACCAGCGCTTCTGAGCCGACCGAGATATCCACGGTCAGCAGCAATGTTTCTCCTGTGTCAGAAACGTCTACAAGCAACGGGGAAACGCCCGGCATAGACGTCGACCAAGAGCCGACGAGTCAACTCCCATGACAGGTCTGGAACTTTTAAGCGACTATCAGTAATAAGTTGTGGCTTATTTATAGACATTTGCTCACTCTTTGAAGCTTCGTTTCCGGGAACTAAATTGGACACTATCTCGAAAAGTTCCTGGCTCGGAATATTCCCGTTCTCTCTCGAAGAATATATCGAGAGAGGAACAGGGGGAATTTTCCGCCAGCGCACGAGCTTCTTGTACGCCTGCTCCCTTCACGTAATAGTTGACCCAGCTGAACTGTGACTTCGGTTCTTATTATCTCGACTCGATACCTCAATTTAACATATAGCACTGTAGACGCTTATTTCCTTTAACGTAATTAATTTGCCCTGGGAAGATCCCATCTATTTGACGGCCTTTTCGGCGTTTTTCATATAATTAAAGAGTTCCTTTGTGACTGAATGTATGAGCGCCTAATCTTCGCTTCATTGCGAACCTTCAAGTGAAGTTTACCGCCAAGCGAAGACTTCGACGATTGACTCTTGTGAATACGACAGTTTTTCGTCTTAAAGATTCTGTTCCTCAGTTTCTTCTTTAGTGTGTTTCGTCAATTCCTACTAGTGAACGGCAATACGACCGACACATTGCCTTGTGATGTTAATAGTGAATCATATCAGTCCTCATAATTCTTGAACGTCGAATGTGTGTGATTCTACGTAATCATACATCCTTACATTGATGCGATTATAGTGTGTGGTGATTATAAGTGTTGTGAAGCGTTATCGTGAAACATATTACCGGCATGTTTCTTAGTGTAGTGATTTGAATTTGTGCTTTTGATGTTTTCGCCCATGAGAGAGTGTCATGGTGCGATTTTATTATCGAGCTATTTGATTCCTATCGTCAGTGAATGTGTGAAGTGCTGAGCTCTTAGTGCTGTTCTGAATTGGTGTAATCTATGTCAATGCTACGTTAAATTGTGTTTAGTGCAACCTAATTAGTGTAGTGTGAAATTTGCCTACAGTTTGCTTGATCTCTTCCGTTCTGTGATTAAGTGTTCACCTGTATAAGAGGTCAGCTTCGTCCTGTTTCCGTACGTCGAAGGATAACTAAGTTCCGGCTATGGTATCGTCATCTTCTTATCTATTCCGCTTTGGTTCTTCTGGATGAAACAAGTTAGCGACGAGAACGTCGTTGCTTCTCAGCTAAGAGGCATCATTATCTTTACATCAGCACGGAACCCTGCTTAACCCAGCATCAAGAATAAAGACTATTTCATCTCATTGTTGGACAATTCGTCGAGTAAATAATAAGTTCTCATTTATCTCCATACCAACTTCCACTGCATGTAAAATTTCTGCGAAATAAATTCTTTTATTTATTTAACCTATCCCGATCTCTGTCTGTCCTTATTTGACAGGTGGCAATTACCGTAAGTCATTGCTCGATAAAAGTCACGAAATCACCTGATGCTCCGTGTGTCCAACTATTAACTTTTCTGTGATTGACAGCATCTCCTCCATATCTGGTGTAACCTCTTCCTGTTGTTTTATTTTCGCACATAAGGAAATCAATTGCAGCAGTCTCATGGATGCCAAATACAGAAACCATTTTAAAAGTAATGCTACCTTTGCAACCTTCACAGACATAATAAGCTAGAAAAGAAACAGTAGGGTGTAACTACAACCTATATAAGCAGCAAGCTGGGAAATAAAAAATTGACTATGCTATCATAAAAAATGTGGTGTATCCTTTAGTAACTTTCGTTATCATGCTAAAACGAGAGATTAAATTTATTAATAAATAACTCAAGATGGGTCAATGAGGGTTTTATCATATGCCATACCTCAGATGTTAAAATATTGATGAAAATTAAGAATAAAATTCCACAGGCTGGATTCGAACCAGGAATCTTCAGCTCATGCCGCTGACGCGCTAACTATTTTAATCAGTAATTTAACATCTGAGGTATGGCGTATGATAAAACCCTCACGGACCCATCTTGAATTATTCTTTAATGAATATTACGACCTAGTCCAAGCCTGTGGACTAGGTAACTGCTCTAACCAAGTTCAAAAGCTAATGTAAATAGCGTAAGGCTTTGATGCCTACAGTAGCGCAATTGTTTAGCGCGTCAGCGGCATGTACTGAAGGTTCCTGGTTCGAATCCAAGATGTGAAATTTTATTTCCTATTTTTCATTAATAATTCAATTTATTGCTGTTTTTTCTTTAATTGTCCACTATTACAACACGGTAATCATATTTACGAATTTTCCACTCGTAATTTATTATACAGTGAGACCTCTGACGCCTGTTTGACCAATCCCATAAAAACTCAATAGGACGGAGATTTCGGTAAGCCATTGGTGAAATAAACAGGAAAAAAGTCTTTATGTCGAACTTTTCAAATATAGCGTAGGTCCCTTGGCATGGAGTTGGAAATATCCTTTACCAATGCGAGACAGATATATCATACGTGGATGGACTGAATCACTCGTGTACGTCTACCTTTATTAATAGGCTCACACCTGCCACGAAAATATTTTTTACACAGCGTACTCATCAGCACGGTTACGATATTGAATGCGTAACTCTCCCCACCCATTTCCATCAATGGACTGGCCGCTTCAGGTGTCTCGTTGTCAACGGTTGACTGTACTTCCAACAGAAGGCAATGGACCCAATTTATCGCCAAGGAATTCCCCGTCTCAACAGAATTGACGTTTATCGAGTATATATATCCATATGGACGGGGTGGGCAGAAGTAGGAATGCGCATGCACAAATTTACTGTCACTTTCTGTGCTTTTCCTCACTTCCGACTGAGGCATTGTCTGAGGCAGGGAACAGTAAACAACGAATGATTTAAGAGCAAAAATGCCGTTAGGCAAATTTATTGAGCAAAATAACGTTTCATCGATTTCCATGTACCGTTTTATGGTGTCCGAATCCATAATGAATTAATGATAAATCGCAGCACTCGGCAGCGCGTAACAAGCAAAAGTCAATCTGAATGTCGACTGCTAGTCACAACAAACGCCGGAAATGCAGTTACTACGGAAACGGAAATACGTCTAGGCACAAAGTAAGCAAATGTTTGTAAACACGCCACATCTCACGTTTTTTTACTTACCTACAATGTAGAAAAAAAGAAGCAGTGACCGGAATCAAGGTGACACCCTTTTCATCCATCCCGGTAAAGTCTCCGGACTTCTGTGGCTTTGGGCTCCTTCAAAGAGAGAGCTTTAAAAACGTCCACCTACAACCCTGAGAGGCTTTTTGAAAGTACTGTATGTGAAATGAACCCTGAGGTAGAGTACAATTAGACCAGGGGGTAGAATATCTATGGAAAATATCCCCATTATATTTAAAACATGAAACAATTTCCGGAGAAGAAACCATGTTTTTAAGCTGTAAAAATGATTTCATATTTCTCACAACGTGTACATCGGTGCCTGATGTCCACAAGAATTTATTCGAATAGTCACGTGCATCGCTGGTTCCACAATTGAACATTAGGAGCAGCGCAACGCAATATGACATAGGGTATCTGGATGAGCGCTCGCTCGCACCATGCACCCTAATATGACGTAAAGCACTGAATGGTACTGTATTATCCAGTGCTTTAACATGACGGTATCTGGAGAAAAGAAGGCATTATGTTCCTCAACTACAGAATGACTACAATAAAATGATTTACCAATAAGATGGAGCTACTTTTACCAACCGCTATGAGTATACCTCATCCAAACAGCTGCCGAGATGGATCGACCGTGGGGCAGTGGAAGATAACGCGCTGATAGCATAGTCTTCTCTATCACGTCCTGAGATTTCTTTTTGCAAGGTTATCTCAAGTCTACCTGCCGCCACAACCAGCCAGTTGAATTAACAATGGGATCACATTAAGCCTGCAGTCGCTACCATTGATGATTAGGACATGCTGCGCCGTGTTTGGGTAGAGTTAGAACATTACCCTGAAATTTGTCGCGTTACGTGACGAAGCCACTTAGAGCATCAAAAACCATTCAGAATTTTCTACGCAAGCAACCAGCATTGTACGTTCGTTTTGAAGCATTTTTCTACGTGGTATCAATTTAAGAGGCTGACAAAATGTTTAATAACAGTCCAGATATGTCTGATTGAACTGAGAATTGACAGACGCACTTAAGGGCAGCACGTAGCCTTGCCAATTATGGGGCGATACCGCGCAATTCTATTTTTTACGTTCACCTTGCTGAAAACAAAACTTAAGTCTGTAGAGCAAACCCTCAGTAGGCAGGAGGAAAAGAAAAATGAACGAATATACACACTTTTAAAGTATCGACGAATTTTTTTGAAACCAGGGAGTACTTTTTTGAATCGCTTGCATTAAAAGCTAAAAAAAAACATTATCAAGAATTTGCCCCATGACTTGCAAGAAATGCCACATCAGAGACGAAACCATCCAGCACAATATATCAGGGTGCAAATGCTCGTGGAGACAGACTACTTAACATTGGCATAAACAGGTAGCCAACATCATACAAGGTCGGTCATAAAGTTCTTACGATCACCATGATGAAAGAGAGCCGTCCTTCTTTAGATACTGTATGTCCCAGTGAGGGCCGCACGTCTCCCAGCGACCGGAGTGTTTACAAATCTTCTGTTGGCCCTGGAGCAGTGGCGTAACTGGAGATTGGACTACCCAAATCAGTCCTTCATCTTGCTCTTTTCTCCAACAACACAAAACGGTATACGTACATCAAAGGTAATAAAAAAAAAGTAAAATCCACATTACAGGGGAAAATGTAAAACCCGTAAAATGTAAACATTTAGGATACTATGTTTATTTCCGAAGTGAAAAAACTAACCACAACGTTCTACAAAGTTATCTTATCTTTGCTGTCAGGAAACTCTGCGACGACATCGTTTCGTCTGTCAGTTGTTATATAGACAATACGGCAAGACTTCTCAATATATTTACAGATCTTTATGGATTATTTCCCATTTTAAAGTAATACATGTATTTTTACCAATGTTGTTTTTAATTAAGCAAAATTAGCGCTTAAGCAGATAGAGTGACACCCAATGAGTAAAATAGACACAAAAATAAACTATTTGCTACAAGTATTTCTTACACATGCATATCAGAAGTGTTGCCACGTCATTTGCTTTCTGCAGAGCTTTAATGCGGTTGGGCATGGAATCAATGAGTCGGGCGATCTTGAACTGTGGAATTTTGATCCACTCGATACGCAAACATTCGAAAAGTTCTGCACGGGAAGCAAGTTTTTGTGAATGTTTTATCACGGCACGATCAAGCATACTCTAGACGTATTCGATGGAATTCAAATAGGGTGACTGATTAGCCCATGGTAGTTTCTGGATGCCATTTTGTGCTTGGCAAGTCTGCGTTCTTCGAACAGTATGACAAGGAGCACCGTCCTCCATGAACAGATTGGATGGTTTGTCAAGAATCCCGCTGGAAAATATTGGCAAAATACCCTTCTCCAATGTGGCGATATATTTTTCTGCGTTAATGTTGCCCACATATTCCACGAGCTATGATCACCCGTGCTCCAAATGGCACCCCGCACCATAATAGAAAATCCACTGTGCTTGACAGCTGGTTGCAGTCGGTTAATGCTGAACTCTTGGCTAGGTTTTCTCCAGACCCATATCCGACTACTACAAGAAAACTAAACAAAAGACGACTCATCTCAGAAATGATATGATGCCAAAAACTCAAAAGGACATGCCACCATCTCAGTAGCCCAATGTTTCCTCTTTGAGATATTGAGTGCGGTGAGAAAGGGTTTTCGCCTTGCAGCTCTCCCATGACAGCCTGCCTGATGCAGATATTTGACAGCTGTGTTACGACTCGCTTGCAGGTGTTCAGCCATGCAACCGGAATTTCTCTCAACTATTCGTTTTGCAGCTCTCAGTTGTCGTGCTGTTGGTACAGGCCGGCCTGCACGTGACTCAGTTTCCTTTTTTAGTGTTTTGAACTGTGCAATAACCCTGTTGACAGTGAACAGAGGAATCTGAAGTGTGCGGGAGATTTTCTTTTGACTGACATCATCTTCGTATTCTCCAGCAAGACGCCCTCGTTAAAAATCACTCAATTCTGTGACACCAGGCGTTCGAGGCATGTTTCTTCAAGATGAGAATAAATTACTGGCAAACAATACTATAAAATGGGGGTGAATAAGTGTACATTTACAGTTATTTCTATGAAAAACATGAATAAATCTGAAATGGGGTATCTATTTACTTATTGGGGGTCACTGTATAATGATAGCAAAAACAAGTCTTCAAGGGAACACAGTCCTTACCATTGTCGGAAATTTCCTACAGTCAGCAGTGTCTTCGTGCCAAATTTAAAATCTTTTGTTCTTTATTTTGCAATGTAGTAGCCACAAAAATACCGCCTCTTAAAAAGCGTCGCTCTCCCCGACCCCCACTAGTTATTGTTCTGGAGGGAACTTTTTCGTGGAAGAACTCACAAGTCTTTTGAATACGGAAGCTCGACAATATTGTTTGAGGCCGAAACGGCTGAACTTTGAATTGTGCGAGCATCAGCGAGAATTATCTTGATGCAATAGCTAATTGTTGTTGTGCCACTTTGTCAGCCGTTTCAATTTTACATTTCTTCATAAGCGTCTCAGAATCCCACAGTAATGGTTGGATTACTAGAGAGATCTTAGGAACAAACTCCTTAAGAAATGACCTCCTCTCTGTACATAATGGGCTATACATGTATAGGCTATTCAAGATTTTTTTCGCTCTTCACAAACGAGAAGTAGATTTTGTTTCTGATCCTAAGACAGGAGTCTCACAACAAATTTGGTTACAATAGCCGCACGTGGAGTTGGTCCATTAGAATCCGCTGACATTACGCATAGATGATCTCAACAATATCATTGATAATTATAATAGGACGTCGATCTTTCTGAAATAGATTTTCGGGATTATCTAAAATCACATAAATAAAATGACCCAGCACAAAAATAATAAAGCCTTAACTATAGCATGAGTTAATAAATGAAAAACCTAATTTTTTATAAAGCTAAGAGAAAGAATAAATGTTATTAATCTTAACTGACAACTTGATTTGTTAAATAGACATTTTTCAACATTTTCGAGACTTTCGAAGATAATTTTCCAAGGCACTCCTCGTCGTGAACAGAGGTTTGCCATTTTTAAAACCCGAATGTCACTTAAAAATTCACCCCCCCCCCCAAAAAAAAAAATACATGGAGGTGTCCCTACTGTTCAGCTGAATTTTGAAAACTTTTATGAACATCCGTTATTTCTAAATCTCAGAATGCTCTCAGAACGTCCGTTGTTTCTAAATCAAACGCAAACTGTGCGAACTGATCAGCCACGTGGCAGCTAACAAAATGATTCATAATGAAGACAGGCCACGAGGATTAGAAGATAAGATAATGAACGAGAAATAAGGAACAGGTCTTGGATTAGCAAAAATGGTAGTGTTTATTGTAAGCCTATGCGATTCGAATTCACTTCTTCATCAGGGCTAATCCAAGGCCTGTTCTTTGTTTCTCGTTCATTGACAGCAAAATTGACCAAGATGCAACAACTTGATTTAATAGAAAAGATAATGTTATAACCAGAAACATAGCATCGCATTCTTATGTCCATTTTCAATAAAAGATAAGAGTCCGAATAATTTCAGACGAACTATATGTTAATTTGAAAGAAAAATCTTTCATACAGTCGAATATTTCACCCATTTTCAACGAATTGTCTTCAGTTAGTTCAACTTATACTCTGTCCATCGATAGATCAACTGGGCGGGCCAAATAAATTTCCATTTTCAATTGTGAGACATTTTTGCAAAGTGAAATTAACATGATTAACTTAAGAATAAAATAAAACTCTTTTTCCACAACGAAACAGGAAATGAACAAAAAGAAAAAGACCGAAAATAAAATGAAAAAATACAACCTGAGTCTGTAAGGGCTTTTCGAAAGCTTTGCTTTCATCATTCAGCAGCCAAGGAGCCCCTCGAGAGAACTTGAGAGAACTGAAATTAACATGTTTAACAATTGAACTCGAAAATTTAATTGGGCACACTTACGTTAGTTCATCTTTCTTTGGACAGAGTTTTGTTGTTCACGAATAAACAAGCTTTTAATGAGTCTAAATGCTAACATTTTTTCCATCTGGATAGAGGTGCAATCGAGTTGCTTGAATCATTTTTTAATGAATCATCTTTCACGCATACGAATTTTACCACGAATTCTTTCACATTTACGAATCATTTTCCCCTTTTTCACTGAACATTCATTTGGCAGACGAACGATCTAAGGCAGTGACAGATTGTTTAAACAAAAAGTTTGCTACAATCATTGATTCATTTTTTAGTACTGGAGAATATTTTGTTGGGTCTTTTGGTGAAATAACGATGGTGCATTGACTCAATAACTGAACCAAAAATGTTGTTATGTAAACGATCTACATACACACACTGGCCAATGAATTAGAAACCCGTGATGAATTACTGTACTGATATGTAAAGCGGGGTCACAGGTCAGAAACGATTGTGATATGCAAATGAATGCAATCATGTGAGGTACATGCTCATTCCAAGCTGCAGGTACAGGGTAGGAACAAGCTGCAGCTGCGCAAGTTGAGCAAAATGGGGAAAACAGCAGACCTGTCTGAGTTCCAAAAAAGGAGTTATTGTGGGAGCCCGTCTAGCTGGAGCTACGATTTCCAGGACAGTACAACTGACCGGTGTCTTTTTATAATGGGAAATTTATTAATTTATATTAATGGGACATGGGTTTCAGTACTCTCAAGTCTTTGGGTCGTGGGTTTTTGATGTGGGCAGAGATCTAAACAATAGTCAAGTCCTTGCAGTAAGTCCTGTCCAAAGGAAAACAATTGCAAGGAGTAAAGGCGTGAAATTCAGTATCCAGATTCCTCTAGGCAAGATCTACATTACTATGAAGTTTAGGCCCAGTTGTTCCATCGGGGTCGGATTTGCGGGGGTGGCAGTCACTTGGTATTTAGAACTATGGCAACATATGGCATGTGATAAGGAACTTTTTGCTTAGATTGACGCATGGAATCACCTTATGTAATTATTATCCTACATTTTCCGAACACTCTGTATAATGGGACCTATTACACAGGCAAAAGACGACGTTTCTGAATGTCACTTTCAGAAGTTGGATTGTGTAGAGCGCGAAGGTCGAAAGCCGTGCTGTGCCGATGGCAGATAAGGATCAATAAACGTAGTGATCCGCATAGCAACGATAGTTTCCAACAATTTAGCAGGAAAAGGGATAAGAGTAATCGGTCTAAATAAGATATTACCATTAGAGTCCCCTTTTTTGGGAATTGGTTGAATAACAACCCTTTTCCAGCCATCAGGATAAGTTCCGCGTTCCAAAGAAGTATTAAAAAGGTGAGTAACAGGCTCAATCAATGCTGAAATGCAGCCCTTGAAAATTTTAAATCACCCAACATTAATTTCTTTGCAACTGAATCCGATGTGAAGGCTGCAACAGCTGAACGATTTAACTGTACCTTAAAAATCCGGATGTTTAAGTATTTTACGTATGCCAACACACCTAGGTACATCCATGATTTTCACCGAAAGTCACACAAATAGGTAGATTTACAGTTTCGTGCACACTTTTTGCCAAACTTTCATGATTTTCACCGACGAGACTGACGCGAGAACATTAAAAACATCGTCATAATAAACTAGTCCTTTTCCTCTGCAGTGGACACCACAAAAGGTTTGAGTTTTTAATTCTCCCAAGACCTTCACCAAGACCTTCTTGTGTTTCATCCCTTCATCCAGCTCTACATAATAAGCTCCACAAGACCTTCGATTCATCTGTGTTTCCGTCCCTTCATCCATCGGTCTCCAAGGTGTTCAATGCGTGGAAACGGAATCCACAAGAGTTGTCGAAACGGCAGAATTGTGGATCAAAAACAATCACACAGACAGGGGCCGACGTCGTCTGAGACGGATTGTGCGGCAAAACCGAAGGTCTACTGTGGATCAACTGACGGCAGACTTCAATGAAGGATCATCGCAACCCATCTCCTCCAGAACAATGCGTCGAGAGTTGAAGCGAATAGGGATGGGAAGTCGCGTGCCAGTGAGGAAGCCCCTGGTGTCAGCAACAACCGGGAAGTTCGCCTGCAGTGGTGTAAAGAACGGTGTGACTGGACAGTAGACGACTAGAAAAAGGTGATGTGGTCGGACGAGTCACGTTACACATTGTTTTGCACCGATGGCCGACAGAGAATTTGCCGACAGCCCCATGAAGCGATGGACCCCTCATATGTTGTGAACACAGTTCAAGCTGCAGGAGGAGGTGTAATGGTATGGGCCATGTTTTCTTGGTATGGCAAGGGTCCCCTGATATTTCTTGACAGTCGGTTGAAAGCCAAAGACTACCTGAACATTGTTGCAGATCAAGTCCATCCTGCAATGGTGCATTTGTACCCAAATGGTGGCGGGTTCTTCATAAACGACAATGCTACTGTCCATCGAACAAAAATTGTTTAGGAGTAGTTTTCTGAACATGACACCGAGTTGCAACAAAGTCCGGATTTGAATCCGATCGAGAATGTTTGGGACATGTTGGAAAGAGACATTCGTCGAAGGCATCCGCTTCCGTCTACTCTGCAGGACCTGAAGGTCTCTCTGACGATTACCTTACCTGCATTGCAACACCTTGTAGAGTCCATGCCAAACCGCGTATATTCTGTAATTACAGCCAAAGGGTCAATACCATATTAAACGAAGGTTTCTAATTCATTGGCCGGTGTGTGTATAATCTCTTTAGATAGAAAATATAAACTTCATTATTCATTGAAAAATAACTCATTTAAAGTAGCAGACTGGGAATACCGACGTTTTTGGTTCCATCAATTTTCGGTATTTCTATTCACTTTCTTGATTTCCGCGATCACTCTCCAGCCCAAATATAGATCATTGAAAAGAGACAAAATATTCATTTGTGCGGAAAAAAATCATTGAAATTCTAGACAATTTGAATAACAACGCTTTTGTCCCAATCGCTCATCGGTAATCTGAAATAGCTGCTCGCTTATTTGTAACAATTTATACGAAGCAGGCTGAAAAACCAAATCGCCGGCTATGAGAAACTGACCAAATAAATAAGAATTGGAAAATTAATAATGCTAAAAATAAGACGAGAAAATAAAAATAAATGAATTTTTTTTGTACCTGCGAGCATTGTTTGTTTTTTCAATTTGATGTCAATCTCGAGATATGTTTGTAGCTTTTAACACCTGTCACATGAGGAATTAAGAATCCAGAGAGAATGGTAGAGATCGAGAGCAGTACATAACATTTTTCTTTAATATTAAAAACAGTGGTCAAAAATTAACGATGTTACTTCACGAATGAAAAAAATTATTTCGTAAAGAGTAGAATTGATTTTTTTAAAAATAGTATTATCCTTTAATAGTTACAGCCAATCTCCCAGAGTTGGAGGCAAGAATCTGACGCATGCTTCGCATCCCTTCGAAGATATTACTGGGACCATTGGATTTGAATTAACATTTTATTTTCGGAAAGAGCAAACGTTGTTAGAGCTCAATTCTGGTTCTTTCGTAGTTTCCCCCCTTCCGTCCGGCGAAGTGGTCGAAATCAATTCAATTAGAATGGAAATATTTACAGGGAATTATTTTTTTATAAATTACCGGAGATGTTTTTCATTAATGCCATATTTGACAACGTCCACAGGGGGGAGGGCATCATCCAATGGGCTACAATTGACACGTCACCTCTGCCTACTCTCGCTCGGGATGATCCAATTAGCAGCGGGCGAAGAGAGGGGCGGCCAGGGGAAAAAAGGAAGAGAGCTATAATCAGATTGCGTCTGAAGGGGGGTGGACGAGGAAGGCGTAGGGTCGCCCTTCTCCCTACCCCTAGAGACAGAACCCCCTGATTGCAGTCGTGTGCATCACTTGACCCTCGTGTCAGCACTTTAACCACATCGTTCGATGAGTCCCCACGGCCTCGTGACAGGTTTATTGTGCACTGTCCCTTCCGTTCTCTCACTCTTTTACTCTCTCTCTCGTTCTCTTTTGCATAGAATTTCCCTATTTAACCAGGACATTACGCCTTTTCCAAACATGAAGTGGAATTTGCTTAGCTCTGAATTTACATAAAAAACGGCAGTCGAATTAGAATCCTCGGACAATTTAATATGGAAATGCATTTTGTATAATAATGTAATATCCACACGCAGACATTCACGGATTCGCAAACTTACTAAATATAAAAGTAAAGTCAAGTAATCTTTTGTTTAAGTTTTTTCGGCAGAAGACCAGTCATTCTCTTTAATTTTGATGAACTTAAAAGTGTTTCTGTGTTTTTGTCTGTCCGCATTTTTAAGGTGCGGGACATTTGGTATACGGAATGAAAGTGTCTTTCTTCGCTGATTACGGATATCGCATCCAAATTTCTATGCGATCTATCTCGAGATACCGGCCAAAAAACAATTTTCTAAAATATGCTAGATCTCGAAAAATGTTGATTATAACAAAATGGAATAACTAAAGTTCAATAGTTCACATAAAATCAATAAATATTTGTATTAACCGAGTGGTCAATATGCTGACAGAAACTTTCGAAAAATTACAATTATCGACAATCGACATTCAATATCTCAATAAATAACACCGATAACGATATGACTGTATACTATTATGTGCGCATATAGGAGACTCAACAATAAACATAAATTTGAAAAAAAATCAAAATTGGACCAATGGTTATGGAGCTATATCAACAGGATAATATGAATTGCGGCATTCACTTATTGTTCCAGTTGACGATGATAGAATCTCTACAATGTCGGGGGTCGCCGATTCTCCTTTGCCGTCTTTATCGACTCAACAAATACAGTTGAGCCATATTGCAGCAATTGTCAAACAAGACAGTCTCATTGCCACAAACTACTTGCATGTGATTTCGCTAATTAAACTAATGGTTTGGATTTTTTAAAATTCTTACATAGTCTGTTTTTCTTCTCGCTTTCTTCTCACGCACCCACTTATATAGGGTGAACTAATACAATAAAAGTAACAAAAAAAAGTTCATATCAACATAGTCCGGAAATGGCAATAATTGTATGCACGATATCATTCCCCCCATAACAATACAACAGTGTGTTTTATTTCTGTGGTATACAATATGTTGCAGAGTTACTTTTGAATGATCGTCCTGTAGCGGAGATACAATGGTCCGATATTCATATCAGGATCAAGCCGAGATGGTCTTCACATACGGATGTACCAAGAAAAGCAATGAACGAATTGCTCTATTACAGACAAACCGTCAATTTCCGGACATATGTTCATATGAGATATTTTTTTTCCTTTTCTGGTCAGGAATCACCTCCTGAATTTGTCCCTATTGTTTTAGTTCAAACTGCATACCCTCACTATCTTATACATAAACTTGTGCTTATTCATAAACATCCATTTACTGTAAACTTATTCATAAAACATCCATTTCATTCAAACATGCTCACGCAAAATCTAATTCACTCACCCATAAATGCTATCGAACACATTTTCCCATTTATATTTTTACATTTAAATACCTCAGAACACTTATAAGTTTGTTTTTGGTCATGATAGCTTGCGCATTCTCAACTGGTTTACTTTTGCTTTTTGGCACTAGCTTTTAATACAGTCTGTAAATGTTACGTTTATGAGAAATAGGTTTTTTTTTCTGTTCAAATTATAACAAAAAAATAAATAAATAAAATTTTATGACGATGACTGCTTAAAAGAGAACCCCCCCTCAAGAAACAGTGGATTGCAATAAAGTAATTCTAACTTACTGTTAGACGTTTTTAAACTTCATACTTATCGCAGTTTTTAACTAGAGTAGCAAATTTGTCCAAAAGCAGAAAAGAGATATTACCGTTAATAATGCGGATTTTTTTCAATCGATGTACCTGCAGATACACTCATCGTCAAAAAAAAGTTGTATCCAGAATCGTTGGGTTGAAAAGATATTTGAAAAGAAGTTAGTACTCATCAACAACAACTAATGATTAAACAATGAGTGTGGGTATGACAAAATTTATTGGTCAAAATACTAAAATCATTACAAATCACAATAGGATGTTGGGCTGTCATTATTTGTAATGCATTCTGCCACACGTCATCTTGTAGTTCTTGCAGATCTTGTGCCAGCGGTGGAGTCTTAACAACGTCCCATGGCATCCCATAGATTTCCTATGGATACAACTTTTTATTTTGATGACGAGTCTACGTTGATATACAGGGTGAGTCAAAAGTCTGTACCCCCCATACAATTTCAAAACGAGTGGAGTTACAACAAATCTGTTGCAGCAACACATAGGAAGTTAGGTAGGGGCTAAACAAAAGTGGTGTCAAATTTGACCTTTGACCTCGAATTTTGCACCTTGCAATTTGTAACTTTGTAACCATTACAGGTAGAGAAAAATTTTTAATTGTATAGTCGTAGAGCTAAAAACGCTGATTTTAACACAAAAAAAAGAATAAAACTAAACTAACTACAACAAAATGAAATTTTCGTGCTCAAGCTACATTGAGTTTGCTCAACAAATAAAACGAGATTTGAGGAGGGTTTGGGAGTGGGGGATAGGACAAACCGATTGGACTCTTTTGATATCCTGCTGTCATCCAGCCTCCATTGAGAGCCTGAGAATCGGACTAAGTGCGGGAAATAGACGACCTTATTTTTTTTTGCGAAAACCTGATGGATTTGGATCGCGCTTGCTTGCATGAGCCGACCTTGAACCTTTGTGCGTATGCGTGAATTTTTTCCCGCCTCTCAATAGCGTCAGTTGCTGGCCTTCTGCAGCAATCCATAATTGTGCACGATATTTCACAGAACCCATCAAATTTAACATCATGATGGGTGTTATGCCTGTACAAGCCAGATGAATTCGTTGTTTCAAATCATTTACTGATGCTGGTACAGTGGCATACACCTTGTCCTTGATGTATCCCCAAAGGAAGAAATCAAGTGGTGTCAAATCAGGCGAACGTGGTGGCCAATGAACTGAACCTCCTCGGCCAATCCATCGATGAGGAAACATGTCATCCAGTCGTTGACGTGCAATGGCTGCAAAATATGGACATGCTCCATCATGCTGGAATCACATGCGGCGGTACTGTACTAAAGGCAAGTTGCTAAAATGTCTGAGACGAAGCCATCCAAAATCATTCCTGTGTACCTTATTCCTGTAAGGCAAATGTTGTAGAAAGCAGGTTTTACCAAGATGTCATTCCATAGTCCACATAACTTGTCTATCCTTGAGCTTGAACACTGAAATTTCATTCTGTTTTAGTGGGTTTATTTTTTACGCTTATTTTTAACCTTCTTCTTTGTTAAAATCAGTGTTTTGAGCTCTACAACTGTACAATTGGAAATTTTTCTCTACCTGTAAAGGTTACAAAGTTACAAATTGCAAGGTTCACATGCTCTATGTCAAGATACTTGTAAACGCTTGTTTAAACGTCTTAAAAGTGATGATTTCGATGTGAAAGACAAAGAACGTCCAGATCAAATAAAAAAAAATGAAAACTAAGAATTGCAAAATTATTGGATGAAGATGCGTGTCAAATCAAAAACAACTTGCAGAAAGATTAAACGTTGCTCTTCAAACAATTTCCGATCGTTTACGAGCAATGGGAAAGATTTGAAGCAATTTTGCTTCATGATAACGCACTATGACATACTTCAAAAACAGTTAAAGACACGTAAAAAGATTTTTACTGGGAAATATTAACCCACCCGGCTATTCACCAGACCTTACTCCTTCAGGTTACCACTTGTTCCGATCGATGGCACACGCGCCTTTCTGAGTTGCACTTCAAGACGTACGAGGAAGTGAAAAAGCAGGGCTCTGAATGGTTTGCTTCAAAACAAGAAGTTCTATTGGGAAGCATCCACAAAGTACCTGAAAGATGGGGGGAATGTGTAGCTAAGCGATGGACATGACTTGAATTAAGAACTTTTGATGTTTCTCTTGAAATTCTCCTGTTTTCTTTGATTACAAAACACGCATTATTAAGTGGTATACCTAGTATAAGTATAGCATAGAGTCCAACATAATGAAAACCTAATGTAAGTTCACAGGTTGTTTTCGCCGAGAGCTGGATCCGAACCTGCATAAATCTCTTCAGCCTGGCACCATACGAGTTCGACCACTCAAGAGGAGGTGGAATGTATTCATTCTTCCAGATTTTTTAATATTTGACTGTTCCAAAAGAATTTCTTCTTATCGATAGAGAAATATTCGCCTTGGAATATGAGATTGGTTAAAGGCACATTGAAATTATCAATTTTCAACGAACGCATGAAGCCGCTTTATTTACCACTACGATTGCCATGGATTACTATCAATCCCGAAATGCATTATGCTCCCACGAACAGTTTTGAATAAGGTCTATTAGAATAACTGAGTCCAATACTTTAGCTCATTGCCAAGTCTGACTTTTGACATGGAAAATTTAACCAGATAAGCTGAAACTATTGGGTAAGATGTCGAGAAATAATTCTATATCGCCTCAAAAATGGATTTATTTTTACCATTTTTAATGAAAACGCCAGATGTATTCATACAAAAAGCGATAATGATTTACAAAGCGACATTATACGTTTTCGAGTAGCATTATACATGGTGCTCAAAAACTTTTGTATCAAACTACTAGAGTACCAAAACAAACATTTTTTGCCAATGCATTAGGGTCGGAAGTGCTTCCTTGTTTCGATAGGCAACTCTGAACCTCAAGCAGTAAATGTGAATGAACAGTGTGTTTAGGTGTGTGCAGAGAACAACAGGCATTCTTTGGTTAAACATTGCTTTATTCTTTTCTGAAGCGGTTGCGGCAAATTACAAGAGTTGCTCGAAGTTGCGACCACCAACTTGACAACAACTCACAGCGTCGTTGCATCGATGTTTGGATACACTACACGATCTCTGATATGTCACGAATGTTCGCTGCTGTTACTGCAGTGGCCACGAGCCCTCTGCGGACTCAACGAACGTCTTATACACCACGTTGCGCGAATGTCTTCAGAGAAAGACGTCCAGAGGTATCATATCAGACGACCTTGCCGGAAGCAGCTGGACCTCCTCGTCTTATCCACCTAAAACCATACGTAGCATTCAGGTGCCCCCGAACCGCATGGGTGAAATATGCTGGTGCCTTAGCATGCTGTAACCATATTAGTCGCCTTACAGCCAACGACACATTTTCTAGCAGCTCAGGAAGAGAAACATTTTCTAGCAGCTCTAAGAACATCCAAGATGTCATCATATGTCTGATATGGCAAAGAAGACGCGCAAAATACCAAATTTAACTGCTTTAAAAAATGGGCTCACCTATGGATCAAAACAATAGTAGTGAAGGAATAGGAAGCCGATTAAGGTTTTATCGTGAGAGGAAATGAAGGACTGTTGCTGCCCAAGGATCAAATTTATCTATCGAAACAAGGAAGTATTCCGATCCCCAGTTCATTGACAGAAAATGTTGGCTTTGGTCAACTCTCTGTACCGTAGAAGTTTGATACAAAAGATTTGGAGCATCCTGTACATTAAAATATATTTCGTGAACGTTATTCCACATTTTCAGAAACGACGGATATAAAATTACGATTTTTCTCCTCCTTATTTTTATTAAATTACACCGAATAATACAAGAAAATTTACTTTGCTTTTAAATGGGATCCCTGGGTATTATTTTTTAATATTAAACAAGAATTAAGAGGAAAAATAAGAGGAAGAAAAGGGTTTTTTTTTTCAAACCACGCTTTTATTATGTTTTATTATAATATCTCTTCAAGCTGGCGTCAACAATTTGTAAAATGAATAAAGCTTAATTTTGCAACAACAAACAACGGGTACATTTAACCCTCATCATAACGAACTGGTTGTTGTGGCAATTGGACAATTTGTAGTAATGAATTGGTACAGTCGTCAAAGAGAAATAATCCACACTTGAATTTTACTCTAGGTTTTACCGTTTCAATATTAATTTATTTTTAATAACTTAATATTACATTTAGAGTTAGCATTATTAAGATTATTAAATTTAAATAATTATAATTAAAAAAAGCTATTAAACCAAGACATTAGCATGAAATGTAATATTAAGTATTAAACTCGTGTGGATTATTTCCTTTGGTTGACTGTACAATTAGAACACGAACCAGTGAACGATTTGAAAAGAATTTTTTTTAACATGCATTGTCATCGGTCCTGCGTATGTGTTTCAAATTTCAGCTCTCTACCTTGTCAGGAAGTTGGTTTAATATTGGTTACAAGATTTGACTCGGACACACAGAAGCGGACACAAAAAAGCGTATAAAAATAAAGTATTCCCCTCGCTTTTAATAACAATAGAATTACGTGCTAGGGCTTTTTTATCATTAACAATGCAGTAAAATAAAAAGCAATCTAATTTATAACATGACTAAATTCTTGCGAATGATAATCAAAATATTGCGTAGGAAAGTGAGAAATGATAATTTAAAAATTAATTTTTTATGTTAAGTGCTTTAAGATATGATGGTAATATTCTGACCGTATTCTAGAGTTTCTTAGTTTATTGTTTTTATAATTTCTTATCAACAAATAGTTTGGTAGTATTGGGTGTTGGCTTATTACACGAGTAGATTTTAAATAAAAAATAAAAAAAAAATTAAGCACCCATTTTCACTTTCAAAAGTGCACTTAAAAGTAAAACATAAAATTAAAAAAAAGGTAAAAATATATGTAGCGGGGCGTTTATTTTATTACGTGGCATTTTCTTTTTAGTTAAGGCTGCGAAAAAGAAATTAACAGACGTTTGGCTATTTCGAAATCAGCACTAGCGAAGCTAACGAAGATTTGGAGAAACCTTAGCGTC
The DNA here is from genome assembly GCA_023313115.1 of Rhysida immarginata. Taxonomy (NCBI): domain Eukaryota; kingdom Metazoa; phylum Arthropoda; class Chilopoda; order Scolopendromorpha; family Scolopendridae; genus Rhysida; species Rhysida immarginata. The sequence goes on from JAHWFO010022370.1 coordinate 237,013, forward strand.
AGCATTACAACGAAGATGAGAATAATGCGTGCATTAGTTTTTCCGGTTGATAATATCCGCAGCATCACGGAAAAAGATTGTGGCGTTTGAAATGTATTGTTGGCGCAGGATGTTACGAATAGCGTGGACACAGCGACATACAAATGCCTCGATCCTGGAACAGCTCCATATACAGGAAAGCCATCGATTGCTCAAGTGCATCGAGAAAAGCAGACTAAAATTTATTGACCATGTAGCGCGACACACCTAAGAACCCCACATACTAACAGGGCAGGTGGAGGGAAAGCGTATACTAACAGGACATACTAAGCGAGGCCGCCCACCACTGCGATACACCGACCAACGTCAGGAATCAAGTAACCTAACGCTGCATTCAATTATGCAAGAAGCCCAAGATAGGTGTCACTGGCGTTTTCTTGTTCAAAATCTGTAGACTACTAGGGTCACAATGTTCCGAAACGAAGAAAATGATGAAGAGAGAGAGATTTTCATTTTAATTTAAAATTTATATTAAACGCGCCGCCACACTTTCACCTTTTTAAAATTAGATTTTTACTTTTAGGCCACTTTTTAAAATTAAAGTGTGTGATTAAAATTTTTTTTATACTTTTTAGCACATTTTCTATATATAGAAATGTGCTTATGTGATCGGTTTGTCCGTCCGTCTGTAGACAATCCCACAATTCACTGCGTTGCAATAGAAAGAGTGCATGTATTGAATTGCTGGAAGACACGAATTATCCTCGCATTCGGGAAAACGCGTGTTGAGAACATACATGGGTTCCTCTCTGCGCGTGTTCTAAACGTTAATGAGATGGTGTGCGTGCAGGATGCACGTGTTTGACGATTATTGAAAGGGTAGTTCAGTCTCTAAATCAAGAGAATTTTTTTATTCCTAGGGAGCTTAGTATTTATTACAATAACTTGAAAACGAATTAACTTTTTCAAAGTCTGTTTTCACCAATCCATTAATATGGGACAAAGCACGAACAAGTACGAACGTGAGATAGCCGGAATAAGTACGTACTATAATGGAACGTGCTTTAATGGTACCATTATGATACCCCCTTAAAATCTTCCTATAACCAGATATGGCATGTAATATATCAAACAAATCGTCACAACACATCAAGAACGAACATATAAGAGTAACTAGTGATAGCAAGTATTGGTCTAATGGCACGTGTACGTGCAAGGATTCTCTTGAATGAATATAACGCGTAAATTATGTTGGTGTGAAATGTTCAGTAGTACGTGTTTTAATGGTACAAAATGAAACTTTCAATGCTAACATATGGCATGTAATATATCAAACAATTCGTAAAAACATGCCATGAGTGAATATAACGAGTAAATAATGATAATGGTTATTGGATTAGTAGCACGTGCCCTAATGGTGCCATGTGGTACCACATGGTACTACTGGAACTTTCAATTCTAAGATATGGCATGTAATATATCAAACAACTCGTAAGAACGTGCCATGAGTGAATATAACGAGTAAATAATGATAATGGTTATTGGATAGTAGCACGTGACCTAATGGTGTCATATGATACCATATGGTACAATTGGAACTTTCAAAGCTAAGATATGGCATGTAATATATCAAACAATCGTAACAACATGTAATGAGTGAATATAACGAGTAAATAATGATAATGGTTATTGGATTAGTAGCACATGGTACCATTGGAACTTTCAATGCTAAGATATGGCATGTAATATATCAAACAACTCATATTACGAGTTGTTAGATTTATTGTTATCCATAGCTTATTTGTACCAAAAGCATAATGCTGTTAGGCTTAATGTTATCTAAAACTCACTACTGTTATACATATTGCTAATTAATAGTAGTTATTCGCTTGCTTTTATAGTAGACGTTAACGTAGAAACACTTTAGTAATTTAATATGAAAAAATAATAGATGCTTACACACAACGCTTCAGCAATTGAGGCTCACTTCGTTTAACATTATGTGGGAATTCTTACAAATTAAAGAACTTTTATTTATTTAAATGTATGAGGAATAACTCCCTCTCCATTTACCTTTCAGTTCTTCAAGTTTATTCGTTTAAATTCTCTCTATACATTAGCTTACTTAAATAGTAATTTACAATTTAGTTTTCATATTTATTTATTTATTTTCTCTTACGTGCTTTAAAATGTTGATTAAGTCAATATATCCATGTACGATGCTATAACATGAAAATGCGCTCCCTTTATCCGCTTTGGCGGTAAAATCATTCTTGTTATTTTTTTCTATTTAGTCTTTATTAAGAATACGAATTTTGAAAATTTTTATACTGGACTGTATTGTCTTCGAAACTAAATTTATAAAGAAGCTTTTATAAAACGTACTTCCTGTTGAGCCTTCAATTATAAACGACTTTCAGTAATAAAGGAAAAAGGCTTGTTAACAAACATTTCAAAAGAAATTCACGTTTGGGAATTACCATTATTTTTCATTCTTTGCAACATTGGTTAAACAATATCGTCACAAATATTCCAAGCTTGAATATAACCACCTATTCATATGCTGGTTAATTGATATTTGATAGTGGCATTTAAACCTTTAATAATTTTTTTTTTTAATTCAAAAACTTTTAATAAAATTAGTTACTACAGAGTGTCCCAAATTGAAGGATATACTCTTTGAAACGTTATAACTCAGCAACGAAATGAGATAGAAATATAAGATTTGTTGTATTATATTCCTTAAACTTACTTAAGCCCGTACATGTTCAAAATGTCCACCTTCTGCCATAGTACATTCCCAACACCGACGTCGACTAGAGAGACATACCGACGAGATTGTAGCTAATGGAATATCAAAATTTGGCGATACCAATTTCACGAGAGCATTGCCTCACTGACTTCTTTGGGGATTGTGCAAAAACCTCTATGACGGCATCAACATTCTCGTTATCAATGGACATTCTCTTTCTTCCGCACCGACCTTTAAACACATCTTTTACCGTTCCTTCGGCTTCAAACTTGTCTCGGAGTTTCGTTATTGTTACTCTTGTTGTCGGTGGTGTATCAAATTTAACCCACCAACGTTGTTGAACTTCAACAACATTCTCCACTTTCCAATAACACTTCAGTATCCATTTACGTTCATCGAATGAAAGTCTCACCGCCATTTTGGTTTATAAACAAATGAACAACAATGAACTTGTTGCTATGATTTTCCAGCGCTGTCTGGATGATACACAACAAACCTTATATTACTATCCCATTTCGTTGCTGAGCTATAACGTTTCAAAGAGTGTAGATTCCAAGACTGATATACAGGGTCTTTATGATTAAAGTTCCATTTTGACATGGTCATAAAAAAAATACTACTGGACCAAAAGCTATAATACTTGGTAATATTATACAAGAGGGCATGGGAAGTCCATACCCACCAAAAAAAATTAGTTCAAAAGGTCACCACCAGCTTGGAATGGCGCTCTATGCAATATTCGTATACGAAATTAGACACGAAGACACAGGTTAACAAGTCGTTAATCGTTACTAAAATTAGTTACATGTTGAATGTGACCTCCACCATTTACTGAAAGCAGGTTACACCGGATTACTGTGTCTAATTTCGTATACGAATGTTGCATAGAGCTCCATTCCATGCTGGTGGTGACCTTTTGAACTAATTTTTTTTTTGGTGGGTATGAACTTCCCATGCCCTCTTGTATAATATTACCAAGTATTATAGCTTTTGGTCCAGTAGTTTTTTTTATGGCCATGTCAAAATGGAACTTTAATTATAAAGACCCTGTACATAAATTTGGGACACTCTGTATATCAAATTTCAAAGCTCTATACTCTGTCCAACGAAAGTTTGAAGGGGCGTATGCAGTTAAATTTCAGCTTTCAATTGTTTAGGCATTGTTGCAAAATAAAATTAACAATGTCTAACAATTGAAATTGGAAATTTAATTGGACACGCCCATTCATACTTTCGTTGGATAGAGTATAGATGTTGAAGTAATGGGTCAAAATCTACTTCCAAAATTTGATCCAAACTAACAAACATGAGAAGTGTATATTTTTTCCTCAGACTACAATGGTCAGGTGACTTTTCAATGCTGCGGCCTGTCGTTTTCGTCGGCTGCAGACGCCATCGTATTGCGCCAACACCTCCTAGAAAGAAAGCCTGTGCACTGAAAATTCATACATTGTTACATGATCATAAGAAGTCATAATTTAGTGCTTATTATATAGCTGGTAACGAGGCCAACGAGAGACAGGCCAGGGCACTCAAAAGTCACCTGATCATCGGGGTCCGGGCAACAATCCATCATCCTTCATTAAGTGTTTCCATTAAGTTGGTGGTGTCCCTTGACTTCTGGCAAGGTAGTGTATTTGTCGGTGAGTTAATTAAAAGCGTGGAATAAAATATCATAGACTATGAAGAGGAAGGAGAAACAGTAGCAGTCCTCAGACGGTCAGAAACGAATCTGAATGCAAAGAAACAGCTTCGTGGTGTAGTTCGCTGTTTGCGTCACCATGGCACTCTGGGTTGGGTATTTGGGGACCTCTCTGCCTTTCTCGTGGTCTCGCACTTCTTAAGACCGATCACAGAATGGCTCATTGTTAACCAGCAGTTGATAACGAATGATGTTCCATTAAGCGTTTACATCAAGAGACGGATGCGAGATATTCCATATTATTTGCATCGGTATCTTTCGTTCGCCAACTTCTGTATCCGTGGTTATGGAAGTGCATTTTCTGAAGAAGATGTTCCAAGAATCTGAAAAAGAAATGTAAGCATTGCAAATTTTAATCCTCTGAATGCAATATTTCGAATTTACGTTTGGCTATTAGAAATATTAAAATCTTCACCAACTGATTATTTCAATGTATTTCAAATCTTTAATTGTATGTATATTTTTAAACATAAATCGATGACAGTTTGTGAAAGGTAAATGAAGATTTTGTGGCTTAATGTATAAAATTCTGTGTCACGGTTATCCGTTTAACATATGGGATCATACTGAGAGTTGTGAGCAACATTTGTCTATTATCTATTACAACCCCTGTGCAAAAGCATTAGACAACCTTCAAGTTCAGAGTACACATCAGAAACAGTAATTTATTTCAGAAGTACAAGTAGTTTAGAAGGAAATGAAACATACTATTTACATCTACATCATATTAACTTTATCTGCTGTAACTAGCAGGTTGCTAACTACATTTGATTTTCGGTAAAAAAAATTATTCAAAAAGATGTAGCTGATCAAAAGTATTAGACCAGTAAAAATTTTCTGCTTATTACCCCCCCTCCCAATGACATTTGGAAACTTCTATATGCAAATTTAGACCACAGTTACATTTGAATAGCATCAAGTTTTATAAAAAGAATACTTACGCTTTAAAAACAAAGCTACAAAATGGGAAGAAGTAAAGAATTGCCTGACCAAACAAAGAACAATATTATCCAGCTTGAAGAGAGAAATATCTCTCAAAGAAACATTGCAGAGACATTACAAACAAGCAAGACAGTTGTGCAATATGTAATTAAGAAATACAAAACAACTGGAACTGTTCAAAATGCGAAACGAACAGGAAGGCCAAGAAGTATAAGCTCACGTGAAGACAAGAAACTGAATATAGGGCCAACATATTTTCTTCATCCAAGCGAGCTCAACAACATATGAAAGAATCTGCAATTGAAGTTTCAGACAGTACCGTACGGAGACGACTACATTCACTGGGTTGTGCGTTATGTAAGGCAAAATCCAAACCAATGATCACTCCAAAACAAGCCAGAGTGCGTCTCCAGTGGGCGAAACAACATGAAAACTGGTCCCAAACTGATTGGGCAAATGTTATTTTCACAGATGAAAGCAGAATTTGTATGGGGTACGGAGATAATGTTGGAACTAAAGTCAACCGTCAACCAGATGAAAAGTTTTCACCCAGATTGCTTAATGTCCACCGTAAAATTTCCACAGTCATTAATGATCTGGGGCTCCATGACTGTTCACGGAGTTGGGAGAATGACTATTGTACATGGTACTTTAAACTCAGAAGTTTACAAAGAAATTCTACGCTACTTTTGTTTTGCCGACAATTGAAGATAGATACGGAGATGAAAGATGCGTCTTTCAGGATGACAATGGTTCTTGCCGCAGGTCGAAAACGGTGGCTGCATGGTTGCATGAATATGGTATTCCAAGAATAAACTGGCCTCCAAATTTGTGGGCAATATTGAAAAAGAAAGTTGCAGAGCAGCGAGCACGCTCCAAACAAGAACTTACTTCTGCAATTAAGAAAAGTTGGGGAGAAATCACTCCAGAAGATTGTCAACGACTTGTTGAACAAATGCCTGCTAGAATTAAGGCAGTCATTGAAGCCAAAGGTGGTCCTACTAAGTTTTGAATGAACTGGTCTAATAACTTTTGACCAAGTTTTTTTACTGGTCTAAAACTTTTGATCAGCTACATCTTTTTGAATAATTTATTTACCAAAAATCAAATGTAGCTAGCAACCTACTTGTTACAGTAGATACAGTTAATCTGATGTAGATGTAAGTAGTATGTTTCATTTCCTTCTAATCTACTTGTACAGTCGGCAAAAAAGTACTTAGCCACTTTCCATTAATTTTCCAAAATTAAACATTAATTTTCCCTTTAACAATTCCGATAAAAAAGTTTTTCTTGGTGTGTATTGATTGATCATTTTGGTGCACGTGAATTCTTACTTTTTACCGGAATTGTTAAAGGGAAAATTAATGGAAGGTGGCTAAGTACTTTTGTTGCTGACTGTACTTCTGAAATAAATAAATTACTGTTTCTGATGTGTACTCTGAACTTGAGGGCGGTCTAATCCTTTGCACAGGGGTTGTATATCTTCCGTGGCACACGTGGCGCACAGTTTGGCAGGCATTCTCTATATTCAATTCTGATTTGTAGAAAAATGTTGTTCAAGACTCTCAGTATGATCCCATACGTTAAACGGATAACCATGATACTAAAATATATTAAATTAAGTATAAATTTAATAAAATATGTTTAAGACCAGATGGAACCTGCCAAAATTTGACGGTAAACAATTGTGTGGTTTCATGAACAATCATAAACAATCCTCTCCACAAAGACGTCAGAATCAAGAACTTTGCTAGCATTGATGATCAAATTAACAACAATTACATACAACAATTAACGACAATAACAATGATCAATGCGCATGCGCATAAGTGCCGATTTTGCTCTTAAAAAGTATTTGCGTTTTAATATACAGGCATGCACCCACCAACCCCCCCCCGGGCCCCCCCCCCACCTGATGAAATCTTGGCTATTTTTTATTATTAAAAGTTCTCCTCAACTAAATTTACCTTTATAGGCTATGCTGAAAAAGTTATATTTTAATTTTAATGCAATAAATACAATCAATACAATCAATAATTTGAATTTTCCGATAATCAATCACTTTCTTTACATCTTGAATTTTTTTCCGATGGGGGGGGGGGACCGGACCCGGTGGTCCCCTCCACTAGCTACGCCCATGATATATAGGATTGTTAGTGTTCCGCAAATAAATTCTCCTCGCCCTACGTGTCATAAGGTAAAAACGTTTGGCAGACACTGATACAGAGAAAACAATCATATCATCTACAAACTTTTCACTATAGTATACTTGTTGAGGTATTGTGAAGTCAGTAGCGTTCTATCATCTGACCACGCGCAATAGATATAAATGGCTGGTAATGATGTTTTGTTTCGTCAACTTACTGTCATTGAATTCTTTGTTAAATTCACTACAAAATTTCAGCGTGCATTTGGAGAATTCTGTATGGACGCTAGCAGTGTTAGGATTTGGGTGGAATGTTTCAAAGACGGAAGCATCCAAGATCTATCTCGCAGCGGTCGCCCTCGAACTGTCTCCACTAAACGCAATAAGGAAAAGGTTGATGACATCATCAACCAAGATAGTTGTGTCACAGTGTCTGAAATCGCAGCAAAACTTCGGAGAGGACACACTCCCTTCGGTAAGCTGGAACGGAGGCTACCACAAGGGAGTTTACAAACTTGCAAGAAACGGAGATTATGTTGAAAAAGAATAAAAGTTCATAGATTAAGTTGATATACATGTCTTTCCTGTATCAATAAATTCTGGTTTGTAAAAACTGTTGCTCACGACATTCAGTACGAGTTTTGTATTTTAGATTGTGTTATCACAAGATGATTATTTAATCATCCTTACAGTATTCTCTAGCGACGATGCAAATATAATTTTTGGGTGAACTGAAGTTTCAGTCCTTCTATGTGCAATGCCGCATTTACCATAATGCGCATTACACGCAAGCATGGGCCTCACTCTTTACAGAGTCAAATTTTAAAAGAAATTTGTATCTGGGGCCTCCAATAAATATACATGCGGCGCTTTTTGTATGTCTATATGTACGCATGGTTCTGTATTGTGTCTGATTTGATAGAAAACCTCAGGATTTTTTCCTTTCATCAAAACTTCCCAAATGCCAGATATTTAATCCTGTTCCTCATCTCTGTCTATTTACAAATTTAAGCTTCATATTCAGTAGTAGAGTGCTGACTCCGTTGCCGCAGGTTTATCATTCTCAAGTCTGTAGCTTCGCGGTTCGGAAGGCATAATTGTCAAATTTCCTTTGTTTCTTCTCTACAGTTTTATCGCGGTTTTAAACCAAACTAAAACTACCGGATGAACAATTAAGCAAGTAAGCACATGCTTAGAGCTCCAAGGAAAAGAGGGTATTACAATCTTAATCTAAAGCTTTATATAGTCGAAAGAGCATCTTTTTTGAGCTGTATTTAGTCTTCCTTTAGGGTATCACTTATAGTCATGTTTAAACCATTGATAAAAACAATTTTTACAACGCTTATATAAATATCACCATGTTTGGGCATGTTTGGTGGATGAAATCTTGTAATTAATATTTCATCCCCTTCCAGTAATCCGATCTTGCTGAAATTTTGTACACATACGTAAAGTCGGTGACAATGCATGAATCAAAAACATTTCCAGGAAAAGCGTTATTTGAAATTAACGAATCAAAAAAATTCCAGTTTTTTTCTATCCCTTGTTTAAAATTAAAATGGCCATTTAATTAAAATGCAACATTTAATTCTCTCAAAAAGGCATTAATTCAAAGTAAGCCCCTTCTGTTTCATTTCAATATCCGAAAACACTCGAAAGTCATATTATGGAACTGAACAAACGCCCACCAAAGTTACAGATTCGATTTCAGAAATATGCTAGAATAGTCATGCAAGCGTATTTGAGGCCAGGATGCAAATACGCGATTTATCGAAGTCCCAGTGAATAGGCGCCCATGGGTTTGCTGCGGTTGCTAGATAGTAAAAAATTCCAAATTACTAGAAAATCAAGGTTAATTTTACTCGGTGTGTAACGTTCTTAAGTTAAGCTTAAAAGATTGAAATGACATTTGAATAACCGAATATAGCTATGATTTAAGAAAACTGTATTATTAAAAATAAATTAAACGTAAGAATCTCTCTCTAGTTTCTCTTCTTTGTTGTTTAGTAGCGGAAGAATGGAGGAACTTATTGGTTTTACAATGTCCGTCGGTCCCCTTCATAATTTCTGCATTTTTTGAGGTAGAAGATTGAAATTCGGAATGTAGTTTGCTATGGACATGCGTATCTTCACTATTTGAGTTTAGTTTTGATTGGCCCACTGGGGTCGGAATTACGGGGGTGGGAGTTAGAGGATACCAAGTGATCTATGCGATATTTAGGTATGTAAAGGAGTGAAATTCGATATGCAGATTCCTCTCGGCAAAATCCATATTACTATGAAGTTTGGGCTAAATTGTCTCAGTGAGGTCGGAGTTGTGGGGGTGGCGGCAGTCACTTGGTCTTTAGAACTATGGCAACATATGGCATGTGATATATCAATCGATCGAAAATGACGAGAAAGGAAAGAAGAAAGGGTTCTTTTAAATTTCCTAAATACTACGTTCAAAAAAATTAAGGGGTTAAAAAGTGCAGATGAAAGAGTAAAAATAGATGAACTCAGGGCTTCCGCTACTCTCCTTTACCTTCCTCGAGAGGCTTAATTTCTTGTTTTTTTTCAAATTGTTTACTTAAAATTTGTATTCATATAGAAATTATAGATTTAAGCATTATCTTTTATAAAGGGTGATGTTTTAAACATTAATAATATTTAATGAAAAGATGCGAGCGTCCTTAAATTGGTTATTTCAAGCTTAATGGAAATTCCAGTTAAGCAATACTTTTCGTGAACAAATCTCTTTATAAGCGTGCCGTAATTTAAAAAGACCACAGATATACTGCGTCTATCCGATTCATAAAGAAAGTATGGATAGAAAAAATGATACTGAAGTTCTTAAAAAAGGTTGAATACTTTTTTTTTTCTAAATTCTAAATTCTTAAACTATTTCTAAAAGTTAAAACAGGGTTAGTTTAAAAATTCTAAGATAATAAATAAGTTACAAGTGGATATAGAAACAAAACAAATAAAAGTACTGATTTGAAAACTATTTTTATTTCTCCACATAATCTCCGTGTACACTTGTCCCATCGTTTCACAAGCCCCTCAATACCAGCAACATAAAATTCTTTGGGGTGCTCTCTGAAGCAGGCGGTGGCCTTCCTTTGTAGAGCTTCATCTTGAAAGTGATGTTCACAGTCTTCTGGAATCACTTTCAAGGGCATACAGTAAAATCCCGTTACAGCGTACCTCACTTTAACGTACACCTCGCATTAACGGACAAATTTTACGTTCCCTTGGTTAAATTATCATCGTTCGAATGTCTTGCTCTGATTGGTCAATACAGCCCATGCGAAAGTTGCAACTGGGCCAATGGGCTAATTAAGCTGAGTTCACATTTCATTGGTTGGTCAGTGTAGCATATACAAACCCGGAAATCTCTGCGTGGAGACTCAACCTAAATGTTGACAAATGCAAGGCGATGTTCATTACGAAGAAACTTCGAAAACCCCCGAGTCCTCTCTTCCTTTCTGGTAAAGAGCTCGAATGGGTAAAACATTATAAATACCTCGGAGTGGTAATAGACGCCAAGCTAAATTGGGGCGACCATGTCTCCACGCCATCAATAAAACAAAGAAGGTAAAATTCAGTTTGGTAACTCTTCTGGAATGTAGTGAATTTCGAAGACTACAGTAACCCTCCTCCCCCAGTTTCAGAATAACGTACACCTCGCATTAACGTACAAATTTCCAGTTCCCTTAAAGTACGTTGTAACGGGATTTTACTGTACTACTGTTTACCGCATTCCGCGGAATCCACATGAAACTTCGTTAGTCATTCGAAGGAAACGACCAGGACTTCTCAGTAAAGATGTGTTGTTATTGCATAAAGTCCTCGAGCATCATCCGTGTAATCCTGATCTTACTCCAAGCGACTTCCATTCGAACTGTAAAAAGGGAAGGATACCATCTGATTGAAGCAGCACCCAAAAATTTTATTGAAGGGCTTGTGAAACGACGAGATAAGTGCTTCAATGTACAGGGAGATTAGATGGAGAAATAAAAGTAGTTTTCAATTTAGTACTCTTTGTTTCATTTCTATATCTGAGGTATGTAAATTACTTATTGACCTACCCTCGTATTTCATTTAAGTTATCTGAAGATCATATATTATTATGTCCAGAGAACCTAAATTATGAATTTAAATGAATACGTATTTCGAAAAAGCATAAATAGAAGGTTTATATTTACAAGAGTTTTAAGAAAACCTCATAGCGCTATTCTTTCAAAGTAGAGTTGCTTTCTGTCTCTCATCGCTGAAGATGGCTACTTGGTAGCCGAAATACGTATCCGGTATTTCCAATCTCCTTGTGGATAAGAGGCTCCCTCCGAATTTGGTTGTTCCATTCCACAGTTTTTGCTCAATTTTTGTTCAAACGTCAATAAATTGTTACAATGTGTTAAATTTTGAATTCAGGCGACTTTTCTGCCGATGTATAGACGAAGACGAACTTCAGCATAGAAAGTAGTTTTTAAACCCATCATAGATTTAAAATATGTTCAAATCAAAGAGACGAACAAACACTTTCACTTAACAGACAATTTATCTTATTTAAAAAATACAGGGAAAAAATTACGAGAAAGCAGAAAAATTAAAATAATTTTCTTTCCGTTATTTTCATCTTAATGAGATCCTTGACACGGTGAATTTTTTTTTTTTTTTTTTTTTTACCCTTTTTTAAATAATTTTTTTAAGGGGATTTAATTAGCACGTTCTCTTGTGAAAATATAAAAAATTTTAAAACATCTAATTGATCAATTGAATTCAACCCAGTCGTAGAGAAGTTCTGTACCAATGGGAAAAAAAATATACGCAATTTCCTTTCTAATTTCTCTTGCAGTTTAACAATGCAGAGTCGCATGGTGCCTGGAGTGAGTGAGTGAGAGAGAGTGGAGACACTTGCTTCCTAATGGGAGGGAAGAGAAGGAGGTTGGCAGGAGAGCCTTTTGTTCTGACTGAACTTCCGTTTCCTCTCTTTCACTCTCTCTCTTTCTTTCTCTCTCTCTCCCACTCCCTCTTTCTACTTGTACTGTTCATCTCCTCCTCCTCCTCCTCCCTCTGTTCCCTTCATCCATACTTTTCATTGTGACGAACTCATCTTTCGTCATCTAATTGGAGTTTAATCGCTATTGCACGTGGTCTCCTTCGCTCTCTCTTTCGTTCGTTCTCTCTTTCTCTCTCTTTCACAACTTCACACTCTTCCTTGTTGCGCATGCGTCCTAATGCGACGTAATTGGTGCCACTCTGAGGGCACGTGACACGGTGAACGGGAGCGAAAATTACACCCACAATTTCCGTCGTCTGTCATCAGTGGAAGGGTCGTTGCATCGACAATTGCCCCTCGAACCAGCGGGGGAACCCGAGGAAAGAGGAGAAAAAAGGGAAGACGCTCAAAATGCGAGCAGAGGAACTGATTGAGTGGCGTCACAAGGCAGACGAACTGATGTATATCCAACTTTATTAATAGAAAATAAATAAAATTAAATGATAGCCTGTTGACGTCTCTGACATGAAATTGAACATCAGGATAAGGCTCATTTGAAGTATCAAAACAAGAGAGAGTTCAAAAACATATATTATGAAGCGTGCGCAATTTTATGAAGATAATCAAATCAAAATTACGTTTTTCAACCATAAATGCACAAACAGACTCGTAGTTAATCCGCAAGCAAGACTAATAATAAATTAATCGCTTTACGGAAGTTGACGTTACTTGAGATTCTTTTATTGTCATTCATGTTTATTGATTCCTAATGTACTATTCAATTCGATTACATGGTGATCACTTTACATTTAGTATGAGGTATGTAATCAAAAAAACAGTAAAAGTATATCTGCAGCTTCAACCTAGTTAGGAGAGAGAGAGAGTTCTTTGCACTGTAACATTTAATGAAGGAGATGGAAGCTATACAATACATTTATGCAGATTTTATAGCAAATTGGGAAAAAACAACCGGTTTCGTCAAGTTAATCAACGTAGCGTGCCCCATTCAACAATCTATTCTTCATTATTTGCAGCATTGCCTTGAGCTTCAAGCTAAATGCTCGACTACTAAGTCAGGTCGATCACAGGGTTGTTGTCAGATCAATGTGGATTCGGTCCATTCGGTGAAAGCAATTAAATACATCTACAAATACATTTTCAAGCGCTATGGCAAAGCTATAGTTGAATTCAACAACGCAAGCTATCTCAAATGTCATGAGATCCGATTCCGATACTATTACGAACATATACCCAACTCCAAATACAAAGATTATTCACGATAAACGTTGCCATTCGAGAAGTTTTGAACAAATAACAGTGTAGGTTACGCTAAAATAAATAATACGCTACCTTTATTTCTTTATCCTCGAACCTGAAAAGTGGAGACCTTTATTTTCGTGTCACAGTTTAAATTCTTTAGTTAATGGATAAATACAGTTAGAAACGATCAGATATGGATAATAAAATGTGGAACGTGTAAAATTTATTTGTACATTTAATAATAAGTTTCGTGTGGAAGGGAACGTTTTGCAGATTTCGATGCTTGTTGTAGATTTAGATTGTGTTCACATCTTCTCCACATCAATTCAATTTACCGCGTAAACAGAATCTAATAACGCCCTCTCCTGCCTTGACTTATTACTAACCAAAATCCGTTCCAAAAACCATCTAGAATTCAAAATCTACCATAAACCTTCCACATCTTCTAACCTTATCCCTCCTCCTCTAACCAACCATAAAAATTTCCAACTTCAGATTTTTAAGAGATCGAGTGCTCAAACTCCAGCTAGATAAAAAAAAAAGCATACAAATTATTAAATACCTAGGAAAAAAATAAAAAAAAATACCCAAAAATCCAAATCACCATCATCCATAACCACCAAAACACTATCCAAACATAAAATTGGATCATCCTCACCTTTATCGCCTCATATACTCTTTAGATAAATATTTGCCTTCCTAAAATCTGAACGCCGTCTTTCGCACTACACATTCTTGCCTTATCATAGTTAACCCACCAACCCTATCTCCCAGTACACCTAAATTCGAAAACTACTATCTCTCAATTGCACCATGTCTAATAAATTTTACATAGGCTTCTGTAGTTGAAATTTTCTAATAAGATACAAAGAATATATGGCATCACTCAAAATAAAAGAAATAAACCCACTTACGCAAACCGTCTTGTTGAAACTGGATATCTATCCAACCCATCGAAGAACTTATGACTATCATACGTAATTCTAACGATCTCTTTAAATATTAAAATTCTCGAAAGTATCGAAATATACAAAGCATCCTCTTCCACATTAAATACATTAGCAAACAATGACATTTTCCAAATTTTTATCATCCATATCCGATCTTTTATAACTGCATTAATGTATATCATCTCTTTATAACTGTTATAACCTTCTAAACGGGTACAAAAGGCGAAAAAGATTGTCTATCCCAAATCACAATAAAATCTACATAAATGTATATTGTAAAGCTTCCATCTTTCTCACTAGAATTATGTGATTCGACAGCCTGTGCACGTCTTCATCTCTGCATTGTTAAAAAATTAAAACTCATAAATTTTAATTACAATTTTCGTAGCATATCGAAAATTTACAAAGAATCGAAAGTAAAAGGAAGCATATTCGTCATTTAACGTAGTTTCCGGACGTTTCAGTAAATCCACCTATACATAAATGTTTCTCGGAGTCGTTTTCTCATTCAATCGTTGAAGACAAATCAAAAACAACTGAAATTCCCGCCCAAATTTTAATAAGCATTGTCTTCTAATTTTCTCAATTGTCTCAATAAATGACGATGTCATTGTAATCAGTGATATGCATCGCAGCATTAAAAGGTGGACAGCGCACAATACTACCTTACGAAACACCCAGATGCCTGTCACGAAGCGAAAAACGACAAAGAGGTGTCAATCGTGAGAAGATTAGCCACGGCTCGGCACGGAAGCATTTACTGTTTGTGACGAGATTTGTCTAATGAAAAAGTGAAAGAACTCGCTTCCTACTACCGCCAACCACTAAAATTGTAATTAATGGAGGAACTAGCACTTTTCAAAAGTTCTCCTTGTGCTTTCAACCATTAAAATAATAATGCGTTCAGGGAGACAGATCCGATGACGTAAGTGGTTAAATTAATAATTAATGCGTGGTTAAAAAAACACATTAAAGTAGCTAATAAAATAACGCTCCTATTGAAAATTATTTTGCAGTTAATTTCTAAAAAAAAAATTGTTTGGTTCAGTGAAAGGACCAATATAACAGGAAATAGTTTTAGGGCAGGCGAAGATGAAAGAATCGTAATCAGATTTGTGATCATGTATATTTCCGAAATGAATTTTTTTATCAAACCTGTTTTATGAACTCATGACTATTATACTTATAGTAGCGTGTGCATGGGAATGGAGATACAAGCGCGGCATTTCACTTCAGTCTATAGTAACGGTCAACATCATACACATGTGTACGAAGAGCTCCAGACTGTAGGGGTTATGGCTATTCTAACTAGTCTTTTAAAAAGGAGAGAATTACACCGCCCTTAGTTATGCCAATACTATAGTTTAGGAGATAGCATATTAACAGTGAGGCATTAAATATAAATTATTTATTTCCTCTTCTGTACGAGAATTTATAATATTCAGCAATATACAAGGTATATGTACTCTCAAATTTACCAGAATTTGATTCATAAGAATATGGGTATTTACTTAAAGTCAATTTCCATCGTCACTTTCTAATTTGTCGCCTTTGGCTTGTATATGATTCCAACGACCTTTCCACTTTCTACCTGCTGCGAAACTGCTTGAATGAAGTCAAAACATCGCCATTTCATTGGAAACAGAGGGGAGTAATCGGAATGGAGAAGAATGGTCATGTGATTTTTTTTGTCAGGAAATCCCTCACCAAGAGCGAGGTGTTTGCGGGCGCATTGTCAGTAGTAAGTTGTGTTGACAGACCGGTCGGAAAAAAAATTGTTCCCCACAGTTCTAGGTGCGGAGAGTGCACACCAAATTCCAAAGAAAAGTTTGATACAACCCTATATTTTTGAACTCAAGTCCGATATCCTTTTCACTGATGAAGAAAACGTCGAAAATATACGAAAATATACGAAATAAAATATATCAAGATCGCTAATGATGTTAATGCGTTGTGTGCTGCTTCTCTCCTATGTATCCTACCGCGCCCAAAAGAAGCATCATCGACCATATCCCAAGTTACGTTCGCGAGCAATAGAGAAAAGTGCTTACGTGATCGGTTTGTACAGACATCCGTCCGTCCGTCCGTCTGTAGACACAATTCCAACAAAGCATTGCGTTGCATTGCGGAGTGTGCATACTGAATTGTTGGAAGAGACGAATCACGACAATGCACGTGATAGACGACTATAGAAAAGGGAGATCAGTGCCAATTGCCTAAACCAAAAGGATTTCTTTATGAATTGGGAGTTTATAATTTACTATCATAACTTAAAAATGAATTAACTTTTTCACATTCTGTTTTCACCAATCGATAAATCTGGGACAGAGCACGAACAAGTTCGAAGATGACATGATACGCGATTGTTGTAAGGTATGCAGATGAATAAATAATTCGATTTAATAGGATGAATAAGGCGAAATAAATGAATAACCATTGCAAACGAAAGCGAATAAATTGATGAGTTAATTGGACATAGTTAATCTGAGAGAATGTTCCATAACGAAGAGACGTGAAATGGATAGAAATGAAGATTGCGATGGAAGGATATGTAAGTACTAGTATACACAATTAATTAAATGCTGAAAAGAACAATATATCCTTTTTTTTAGTCTTTTTTTTCTAGGTCTTTCTTTATGTCCGTGTATATATTGTACGATTTCTCGAAAATGTTATAAGTTTTTGAAATTCTGATTTCGCCAATTGATAAAAAGCCTTCCTGAGCTTAACTGATATTTATCAATCTAAAGGTCACTTGACCTTTAAAAATCCAGTATGTGACATAGGTTATTCCACTGACAATGACATGAAACGAAAGAATGATAGCATTCTTTTTGATTTTCGAAATGTCACGTTTCAAAATAAGATTTCTATAAGAGACGAAAGGTAATAAGCAATAGCAAACAGGTAAATTTAATTTTCTAATAATAAATAAAGATTCCAAATTCGCCTTTTCCGTAGTCTCTACGTTGCATTGGAAGATATGTCGCTATAATTTGTGTCACGTGGACAGGTTCAAGAAAAGTTCTACACTCTATGCGTGGGGATTTGAATACTCGAAAAGAATAAATCCCTTTTGCTGAAAATGTAAATGACAAGTTAAAATTCGTTAGCGCATAAATAATTTTTTGGTAAATTTTAAACAGGACTGCGAATAATTTTTTAGTTTATTTTGAAAAATTTTGCAATGATGATACAAAAATAGAAAAATTGTTCAAATTGCGATTAAAACAATTTTAAATAAATCTGCTATTATTTATTATTATTAATTTTTTTTCTTCTTTCGTTTCTTATCGCCTCGGTGGCTCAGGATGCCCGAGGACGCGGGTTCAACCCCGGCCGAGGACGACGAGGATTTTTTCAGGGGAAAATCCTGAGACCACGCACTTCCTTCGGAAGGGAAATAAAGCCGTCGTCCCGTGTAGTCGTTTGCCGGCTGCACGTTAAAGAACCCTTGCGAGGCAAAATTTGCAGCCCCTATAACGCTGACCATGGCAGTTGAAAAGGACGTTAATATCAAGCAAATCAAATCAATCAATTTTTCGTTTTTTTTTTTGTTTTTTAATTTGAATACCGTTTATTTGCACGTCCATAGAGTGCTTTGTTTTATTGAATGTCTTTTCTTTTTACATTAAAGAGGACCTGTTATAGAATCGACTTTTTAAAACTGTCCAACTTTCTCTCATTTGCATAATGAATAACGAGCATTTTGCTCATGCGCAATTAACTCTTCATTAGTGGCTGTCTTCGAGTCCACGAGCGGAAAAAGGAAACCTATTTCTTTCGGAATTTCAACCTTCCCTCCTCTTTCCCCTTCCTATTTTTTCTGTTTCTTTTTATCTTTAAAGCACAATAATGGCTGATATTCAAAATGCGTGACCTTTTTCAAAAAATAATCATTTATTCTTTTCATTATATTGAAAGTTGAATAGTACTTGAATTGATAAAAATGTTCGCTATCAATAACAGTTTAAATAAAAACTTAAATTTTGAATATGTTTCATAATAATTAAATAGGTAAATTTTTTTCCAAAAGCAGACTTTTTAATATTAAATTGCTTTAAAAAATAACAATTTTCCTTTGCATGGTAATGTATTCCTTAGATTAGACCAAATCCCTTAGATTTAACACATCTAATTTAGAGGTTAATTTAATTCGCTTATTTTTACGTGCCATTACGAGATAATAAAATTTATGTATATTGAGACAATATTTTTCACAGTAATTATGTTTCCTTAAAATTTTAAATCTTATGGAGAGAGAACTCTTTAACTATGTAAGGTTCCGTTCCAAGTCTCTCCCATCAGAATCATTTTACACCTTTCAGAGGTGGATAAGATGTTTTATATTATTATAATTTCTCTCAAAAACACTTTAAGCCTTGTAAAAAAATTGATTTAACATATATCTAAGAAACACTTGTCTTATGTATTTATAGGCTAGTGAATCCAGAATGATATTCCCGACGTCTCCAGTAATTTCTACGATATCGATTCTTCCAAAACACTTAGTGATGATAAAACATTTCCCAAACAATTGCGGCTACACACCAAGTCCCCAATGTATATATAAACTGTACATGAGTAAGAAAAACAATTTTACCTTTTCGTGTAATAATAAGGTTTAATGCCAAGACGGAATTTACAACGTATGAGATAAACTAAGAACAATAGAACAGGATTTATTAGAACTCTAGCTTAATTGAATTATACATTCCTCATAGCTATTAAACCATGGAAGGTTCCACTAATTTAGCATTACCATATTCCTGCATGGTCAAAACTTGATTTGCATATGCAAATAATATAAATATGATTTACTAATAAATTTGAATGGTATATAAAAATTCTCTGATGTTTTCAGAAGTATTTCAGTGTGTTTCAAGGATTAATGCATTGATTTCTTGAAACGTACATTTTCCTTTTTAAGAAGAGCGAGATGAAAAGAAAACGACGAAGAGAAAAATCGTTCGAAATAGATTCTGTCAACAGTTGGGTAGAAGGTGGGGTTGTGGGGGCAGGGTGTTGGTTGGTTGATTGGTTGGTTGACTGCGAGTAGTGGGAGGGGGGGAGCCATGTGAGCCTCGATGGTGCCAACAAGCCAGTTCGTCTTTTATTGTCAGAAATAGGAAAGCGTGAGGGAGAGAAAGAGAGAGAGACAGAGAGAAATGGTTGTGTCCTTGTGTGTGTGTGTGTCCTGGTGGCTTTGTGCTTGGCGACAATGACGCAAAGAATATCGCAGTGACAAATATGTTTGCGCATGTGCAGTGTTGAATATCAATGGCCACAAACTGATGCAGCTGGACTTGCTGACGCTTGTTAACAGCCGAGCATCCATCTGGTTCGAGGACCGGGGAAAGTGCTAACGTCTACTTACGGAGGACAGTTCGCAATAAATATGTGTAGTAATCACACACACATACACACACACAAAAAAACCAAACAAACAAACACACACACAGAGAGAGAGAGAGAGAGAGAGAGAGAGAGAGAGAGAGAGAGAGAGAGACGTCTGTGTGTAATTGATTTGGATAATTTATAGATAATTATAAGAAGCTTTCTTAAGGTAGCTTATTTTTTAAAGAAGAGGATGTTTTTATACTTGTTTAAAATTTTGAAGACGTATCGCCATCAGAGATAACGAGATAGATATTAGGGCCAACACCTGTTTTCTTCTTTCTTCCTTATTCGCATTTTTCACGTTAAATATAATTAAGGTTTTATTCAAACTGCGATAACAAATTTCAGAAATTGCTAACAACTTGTCGTCTGAAAATATAGATATTTTAATTTGAAACTTTTTATTCTAATGACAATCATATTCTTACATGAATCTTAAGTGAATATTAAGCCGAAGCAAAATTACTGTCTGAAGATAATGGAATTAAACTTATTACTATTAAAAATTTTTTCTAATGCAATAGCATGTTACATTTTCATGTTGTCTGTTTGAAATCTGAATACAAGTGTAGGTTCTTTAGGTTATTTTCATTGCTTTTGTAATTGGATAGTAACAAATTTAAATGTTAGCAGAAAACTTAATTTTTCAATTTTCTCGTGAAAGTCACGGCTGTAAAATTATTTAATTATCAAACATGAGCTTTATAATTCTAGGCTAATTTCATGATTAACAATGCTTAATAAATCGTAAGAAATAAAATTTAGAAATAAAAATGCTATTCAGAGGAAAGAGAATAAAATATGAGAGTTTAAGCTGTTGGAATTATAATTTTATCTTCTTGTAATTTACATGGATCATTTGCCAATACCTTTCCTCGAATTATATTTGAGTAGAAATACAGAAATTATCCATCGAAAATACGAGAGAAGTTTTTAAATTATACAAAAATCAAACAATGAAATATTTTCTAAAACGCTAAAGGCACCTCCATACTTGTTGATTATTCTTTAATAGAATGCTTTTAAATTTCAATTTATTTTTAAGCTTGAAATAATTTTTTAATTTTATTTTTCATACTCTTATTCATAAAAAAAGACTACTTTTTCTGAAACCACTAACGAACAATATTTTTCATCTATGCAAAAACCAGTTTTAAATAAACGTTTTAAAAGGAATAAACCTCAAATAAAATTTAGTTAAACGTTTGGAAAAGCATATAAATCACTTTTTAAAAAAATCACAATTTCTGATACCTGTAAAATGAAAAATTGCGTATGAAAATTATTTAATACAATATAGTTCAGACAGAACCAATATAACCTGTTGCTGAGATTCCAATACACACTGCATTATACATTGTATTAAAAAGCACACCAAACCTTCTTTCAAATAATTGAGATTTAATTGTTTGATAATGGAGGGTAAGAGATAAGAATATAAAATAAATTATTAAATAATTGAAAGAATTTTTAAAAACTTCATTTGAAAGTACATTACATACTCGTGATGCATCTACTGTAGAATTACATACAATGGATCCTTTCTAAACACTGAATCGCCAAAAGTCATGTAATACCTATTTAATATCGTGTAGGACCTTCTCTTGCTCGGCGAAGCGCAGCAACTTGACATGGCTTGGACCCTACCAGTCGGAGGAAATTCTCTGAAGAGATGTTCAGCCATGCAGTCTCTATACCGCCCATAATTGCGTGAGTGTTGCAGGTGCAGGCTCTTGTGCACGAATGGAACAAAAGATTATCTTCCAAACATTCGATGGGGTTCATGTCTGGCGATCTGGGTGGCCAATTCATTTGTTGGAATTGTTCAGAATGTTTCTCAAACCAATCGCGAGTAATGTTGGCCCGGTGAGATGGCGGATTGTCCTCCTGGAACATCCCATCGTTGTCAGGGTACGTGAAGGCTATGAAGGGCTGCAAATTAATACAGAATGGTTACAAAGCAGTTGGACATAACGATTGCCAGTCAGAGGGCCAACAGCCTGCCATGTAAACACGCCCCGCATCATGACAACTTGGGTCCATGGCCTCATGGGATCTGCGTCACATTCGAACCCTATCATGAGCTTGCACGTAACGTTTCTGATACGCTCCTCATTGAATGTGGCTGTTAAATGACGTAGTGACATGTGTCTGTTACGAAGGACCATTCTGTTCAGATGTTGCTGGTCACGAGAATTTAGCAGCCGTGGTCGGCCACTGCGCAGTCCATGGTGGGAGATAATGCCCGAAATGAGGTACTCTCTGTACACCCTTGACACTGTGGATCGAGGAAAGTTGAATACCCACTTCAGAAATGGAATGTCCCATGCGTTTAGCTCCAACTATCAATTCGCGTTCAAACTCTGATAATTCTCGTCGTGTAGCCATAATCATATTACAAGTCGTTTCAGACGACTGCTAATGGTCGAATTGATAGCACTGATAGCACTCTACCTATTTATACACCTTTTACGCGATGCAAGCGACACATGAAAATACGATGCTTCCATGACTTTTGGCACTTAAACCTGCATATTTCATTGGAAACACCAACTCTATCGTTGCAAGAAATATGCATAATTTTAAATGGTTTTCCACTTGAACGCTTCATCCATATGTTTACAATGAACGTATTATAATGAAGTGTTTGAAGATTGAGCAGATTTCAAACCAACTGTAAAAGATAGAAACAAATTCCGCACAACATGGAGAGAGGAAAGTTCAAAGTTTTAAAAACCACCTAGAAATTCAGTGTAGACAATGGACTGTTTTTGTTTATAGGAAAATAACGAGTTCACAGGAGAAGTCGTTTTATGTGCTGCAGTTTGTGAAGTGTGATTCCACTGTTCAAATGTGACGTAAATTTCGCCGTCAGTTCAACAACAACCGCCTCGCCAAAAGCACAGGAATGTACGTAACAAGTCACGTTCTTCCGGGCAAGCCTTCAATTGTTCGGCATAAAATGTTCCTGGAAAATAGTTCACGCTGCGCAATTTGCAGCACATAAAACAACCCCTCTTGTGGCATTGCCATTTTCCTATACACTAGAGTTCCTTGATATATAAGAGCTGCGATAACTATTACACGAGAGCTGGTTGGCTTCAAAATGGCGCCAAAAGGCTCTCAAATGATTGGCTACAAGAATGAATGGCTACAAATGATTGGTTACAATATGGCGGGCAGAATCGGCACCCGACTTGTCACAACTCCTATATTCTCAGGAATCTACTATAAACAATGTAGCAATGTAGCATTGAATAGGATTTTAAAACTTTAAACCTTCCTCCATTCAATGAGGTGCGGAATGTCTTTCTGCCTTTTACAGTTTGCTTGAATACAATGTAAATATTTGAAATCTGCTCCATCTTTATGAATAAAACCTGTACCCAAGTGTTGCAATAGCACATAATAAAAAAAATAGAGACTATGAAATGTTAGCAATTTTATCCATTATCTTAGTTATGCCTTTTCCGGAGGCTACATTATCTGGCATCTCCCAGGATATTTTAAATTACACTTTTCCAAGGCTGTTAATAAGATAGCGCACTAATAAACAAGATAGGAATTCGTAAATTGCGTGCGATACATTTAACACAGATTTTTGTGGAAACGCTTTGAAAATTAACGAAGTCGACTAAAAAAATGTACGGTTGTTAATATTTAATCAAGTGCCGACTTATTTGTGTGGCGAAAGATACATGTCCCAAGAACTTAATCGAGTAGAATGGAATTTCAACGTTGCCTGTACCGATGGGTCTTGAATTTGAAACGAAGAAATTCAGAGGTGGCGGTTACAGCTCAACTCGGGTGTAACCAAGGTTGGGCAACATTGGAGGACACAGAAAATGGTTCTTCTTTCTTCCTTCCCTCGGTCCCTCCGGTTCCTCTTTTTTTCTCCCCTCCACTGAACTTCTTCTTCCTGTTCTTAGCGTTTTGTATCAGAAACCAACTCTTGGAGGTTTTTCCCATAATGCGATCGGAGCAATCGAAAATTTATGACACGGCGCCGTTGCCGAGCGCCCGAGCCTCAATGGCCGGCCAATGGATAGAGTTTCCTCGGGTCCAGCCTCTCCTTCTGCTTGGTGAGCAGCAACAGAGATGCGGGTGCTGGAGCGTTAGGCCTAATAGTGTTCGAGAAGTAGAGATCCGCGAATAACCCCCTCCGTGTCTCTCTCTCTCCTCCCCACCCTCATTGTGTGCCTGTTGCATCTATAGAGCGATCATAGACTCCCGAGGATGGAGTTCACTCCATACAAAAAGTCAAGAATAAAATATGGCGTCATGCTGGACATATTGAGTTACCGCGTGTTGAGGAGGGGAGTGTGTGAGAGAGAAAAAAAGAAGGGGATAAAAGGGGCTTCCCCCACCTCCCATTCGGTTTCCGAGGGGGGAATTTATTGCTACTAGGGGGAGTGACGGATGTCGTGGTTAGCCGCCACGGTCACGGAAGATCTGTCGGAGAGCAAGGGAGGTGAAATTGTGGCCTCTCTCTCTCTCCTCTCTCTCGCTACCTTCTTTCCTACCTACCTATCTCCAGACGCCATTGCACCTTCTTTCTTCCTTCCCCACTTCCTTTTTTATTTTCTTTCTTTCTTTCTTTCTTTCTTTCTTTCTTTCACTGTATGTTACTTTCCAATTCGTCGACGACCGACTACTTCCCTTCCCCTCTTGTATTGGAGTTTTTATTTTATTATGATATAATGTATTGCTAAGCATTTTGGCAATGATAACGATCTTCTAAACTTTTTAATTGCTTACTATAGTCTTTAAGATGAGTTGCAATGGATGACGATAATATATCAGGTTGGTGGGAAAGTAATATGGGGTTAGCACATGCGGTTCAAATTCGTTGTAAGAAATTTGAATATGCAAAATTGGAGGCATACATTGTTACTAATGTCAATGCAGACATACAGGGTGAACATAAAAAAATATTAATAAATAAAAATACTATGTCAGCTAGATACGTACGTGTTTTTTTTTTATTATGATCTTCATCTCAATAAGTTTCTCTTCACATCATTATTACACTTCAACATGTGCACCTTTCGTAGCTCTGAGAATATCTACAATTCTGTCGATTAATTTTTATGCTATTGTTGTGATATGTTTATTTTATGAGTTCAACTGAGGCTAAAAGAAATGGGGCAAGAACTCAATTTCTGAGAGTAAGGACCAAAGATGGTTCAAAAACTTTAAATCCGGATATACAGAGTGATTATTATTAAAGTTACGATTTCAAAAATTTGAAAACTACTCGTCAGAATGACCTGATATTTTAGCAGAACAATCGTGAGGCAATGGAATTTTGTTTGGCGAAGGAAAAAAATAGTTCCAAAACCTGTCGATAGATGGCACTGGCAGGGTTCATACAGGGTGATTCAGTCAATTTCTGACCATTTCAGTACTATGATTTATTGACCCATTAATGTTTACAAACTTAGCATTTTAGTATGATATTTTAGGCAGTTCGGAGTTTTTATTCCCGTGGAAAAGTCTTGATGATATGCTCAATGTGGCCACCACGAACGTTTTGAACTGCTCGCAGCCGAATGGTGAAGTTGTTCATAACTCTATCCAGGATTTCTGCATCCACAAGGGTGCAGCAGTCGACGATGCTTTATCGCAGCTGGTCTAGGATTCTTGGTTCTGTAGTGAACACACTGTCTTTAAGGAACCCCCAGAGATAAAAATCACATGGGTTTAGGTCAGGACTCGTAGGGGGCCAAAGAAAGCCACCCCCGAATCGATCTGGAAACCTGTTTGAAATGATACGAGGCCACCCCTGTCTAGCACTTCATTAGTGGTGTGAGGCCTAGCCCCATCCTGTTGAAACCATTGATGTCGAAGCGGTATACGCCTCCTTCGCAGCTCGGGGATGAAGAAGGTTTCCAACATGTTAAGGTAAGCCTGTGACGTTACGGTGCCCTCAAAAAAGAACGGACCAATGATGCCTCTTTTGGAAATCGCGCACCAAGCCATAACCTTTCGTGGATGAAGAGGTGACTTATGGATCTCATGAGGGTGCTGGGAACCCCAAAAACGAACGTTGTGTTTATTAACGTCACCTGACAGATGGAAGAAGGCCTCATCTGACACCCACAGGTTGTCCACAATGTCCTGATTGGCTTCCATTTCTGCTCCAAACTCCATCGCAAATTGTTGTCGCTTCTGTCTTCAGTGTCTGTTAACTCCTGATAAACATGGATCTTATACGGGAACAGGTGTAAATCCTTTCTCAAAATTCGCCAGGTCATGGTATACGACAGCTCTTTATCAATGGATAGGCGGCGAGCAGATTTTTTGGTAGGGGAATCGACCAATCTTGTGCGAACATTTTCGACAACTTCGGTCGTTCGAACACGAGCTTCGCTTCCGCCTTTTTTCTTGCCTTTAACACATCCAGTGGCACGAAATTGCTTGACAAAATCCATGATTGCTTGCCTGCCTGGTGCGTCTCGACACTTATACTCCTTCCGGAACTTTCTTTGCACGGTTACAGGTGACTTTGTCTTGAAATACCATTCGACAACCTTGCATTTCTGCTCTGTTGATAAAGCGGGCGCCATTTTTCAACAATACGATTTTCATGCAGCGCCGTTGCAACAATACAAACTCCAACTATTTAGAAATTCGATATGGCGCTCATATTCTTTCAATTGTTTATCCCTAATGCACGTCATTCGAGTGAAATGGTCAGAAATTGACTGAATCACCCTGTAGATGCTAGGATCATAAGCCACCATTTTCCAACAACGTGGGCGCCACGTTCCCCCAACTTAAACCCGTGTGATTACTGGCTTTGGGGGTACCTGAAGAATGTTGTTTACAGCGGGCGGATTGAGAATCTAGCCGACTTGAAGGCAAGCATCACACACCG
The DNA here is from genome assembly GCA_023313115.1 of Rhysida immarginata. NCBI lineage: Eukaryota > Metazoa > Arthropoda > Chilopoda > Scolopendromorpha > Scolopendridae > Rhysida > Rhysida immarginata. The sequence goes on from JAHWFO010022370.1 coordinate 264,005, forward strand.
CATCTGTTGTGGAGCATGCCATTTTGCGCTTCCTATTAGTAGCGGAACAAGGCGGAGGGCATATCGAACAACTTCTGCCTTAATCATCAGTAAGATCAGTTTGTTCCATGAAGCTGTTTTTTTTGGCATTATCACTGTTGTGGCTGTAAACACATATTCTTGTCTTTTCGCTAATAAATTTTTCGTAAACCCCTGAACTCTATTGTTTCCTTTTGGCTAACAACATTCCTGTATTTCACAAATCTATTTTTGTTTTTTCCCCTGACATTACCCTGCCAGCGCCATCTAACAGCAGATTTTGGAACTATTTTTTTTTTCGCCAAACAAAATTCCATTGCCTCACGATTGTTCTGCTAAAATATCAGGTCATTCTGACGAGTAGTTTCAAATTATTGATTTTTGAAATCGTAACTTTAATTATAATCACCCTGTATATCTTAAAGATAAACCTCGTTGCGACGCCCATCGGAAGTTGATAATGACCTTTTAAAAATCACGAGAACTTGCATCCAAGCTTGTAATT
>JAHWFO010022370.1:264537-333424 GCA_023313115.1 Rhysida immarginata
TATAATATAAGATAAAGGAATAAAAATATCATCACACAAAAATATATAAACGAGGCCTTTCGGTCTTTTTTATCAAGGATCTTCACTATACTATTGCTTCTCCTTCACTATACTATTAAATAACAATATAATAATACTGTGACGTAACAATACTTTGACAATACTATGACTGTAACAATGCTTTAACTAATTAATTTTATATTTTTAAAACCTTTGCTGATGAGAATATCAGTTGATACTTTCAGAAATGTTTTTTACCTGATGAAGGTCCTTGATAAAAAAGATCGAAAGGCTTCGTTTATATATTTTCGTGTGATGATATTTTTATTCCTTTATCTTAACATCACTTATATTTTTCATACAATGTAGACAACTTAAGTTTTTAAATAAGGTTAAATTTAAAATTTATATATTGTAAATATTCTTAAATGTTGTAAATATGTTAAATGTATTTGGGGTTATAATTGGTTTTGAATAACGTAGTTAAAAACTGAGATTGTGTAGGCCTACATTGTATTACAAGGTTAAAATTATTAAAAGTTTATTTGTAACGAATAATTTTTGTGTTGAGGTGTAAAGTTTTTTGTTTTTTTTTTGTTTTTAGTTATTGAAATGAATTTTTCGAATAACTGTTGGGACAACACACTCCAGTAGATGCCGTAGATGCCGTTGTTCTGCTTTACTACATCTGACTGGAAAAAGTGTACAAGAGTCGTCGATCTAAATCTCATCAAGCGTCGCATTGACAAGCAAAATTGATACTAGAGATATTGGTTTCGGGAAACAGCATGACTTTTATAGCCTAGAGCATGGATCTCCCGACGAACCTTCATGGTTCTCACAGTGGATTCTGTCTCTTTGGTGTGCGACGATTCGAATGTTTTAGATCAAAGCAAAACTACCGTAATTCCGTTTTTAACAGCCTTGGCTTTGGAAACGTACGGATAATTACTTTCCATAACACAAGTTTAAGTTTTTATCTTTTCAGTCCAGTTTTAATTCTCCCTCTTAGAATTTCAACAAATTTTAAAAAACCTACATTGAAAAATAAAAAATGAAAAAATTAAAAGTAATAAAAAGGTTTAATTTACATATCCATAAAGATTATGTTTCAAAGTCGTCGTTTTTCATTTGGGACTACTGATATCGCTTTTGCACCTATTGCGGCTAGAATATTTATTGAATAACTGCCTCTTGCAAATTGCAATATAGGACTTTCTTAGTCGTTACAAGAACGAACGAAACCAGTTCTTTCTCCACAACCTTTTAGAAATTGAACTGCTCCCAAATGAACTCTCTCTTTTGCAGTTAAGTGTAATAATAAAATCTTTTTAAAATAAAAACTATTTAAATTATATTTTAAATAAAATTGGAATCTAGTCATAGGGAGATCATGTATATATATTTTATAGAATTGTGAATATGGAAATCTTTTAGCATTAGATATGTAAATTCTATTATCCCGACATCTTTTTATAGTTCTTTATCTTTTTCTTTTCTTTGCATTTTGCTTCTCTTAATAAATTCTTAACATCAGGACCCATCTCAACTTTTTGTTCAACAAAAATCTTTTTGAGTTGCAACATCAAGAATCATGATCAGGAACTGTTAAAAGTTGCGGTACTGTGGTACGCTACTTCTGACGGATTTTAAGCGAATTTTAAATTATTAATACTCATCATGAATATTTCCCGTAATTACGGTGAATATTTTCTATCTGTTATTATGAATATTCCAGTTAATATTTTTTAAAACTTTGAAAGTTTTCATTTTTAAAAGATAAAAATTTCTCTATACCCAATTCTAGGTCTTAGAGAAACGGTTCTCTGTCATTCTACGAACTCGTCTTTCTTTGAGTAAAAGCGTCCATCCTCCAACAAAGCAAATGCTTTCTTGGATAATAGATGACGCACATATTAATGATTTGAGAACCGATCATAAATTAAATGGTCGGTTAAACAAAAATCATCTCTCAAAATGAAAGAAAATGAATTGGAACTGGGTCCAAATAAAAGTTGCTTTAGAGGAACAGTTATGAGATGTTTTTTTTTATCAACGTAGGGAAGTCGCAAATGACCGGATACTTTTTGGCATACCGGCAGAAAATGAAGTTAGCTTCCAACAAGCAAAAGCAGAATTTAATAGGACTCACTATAAGACTACTTGCAATTGTAGAATGTATAAAATAAGTTCTTATTTTGTATTAACATAAAAAAGAAGGAAATTGAAATATGTAAATCGAAACCAAACCCGTTGAAAATAGGCATTTCTCCAATGTTTATTGCTCAGAAAATGGGTACGTTGTTGATTTTGAGAAGAATAATTAGGCCTAAAAGGTTTCTAAAAATAGTAACTTAAGAGATAATTTAAAAATTAATTTTCTTATACCAAAACTAGTGTAACCAAAATTCTTCCTGTTTCAGAATCATGGGCGAAATGAGTAAATTGATAGTAAGCATTTAGTAAGTTTTGAATTCATGTATCCTTGCCTTCCTTTAGAATAATTTTACACTGATCATATGAAGAATAAATTGTTTGATAACAGCTAATTCAACTCACACAGACTTTTCACTTTGCTTTCCGAGCTATGGATTTCAAACCATGATATTCACCGGAAGTTTTCTTTCATCCTATATCCAATAAGGGGAACTTTTTTTGGTTGTTCCATTCCACAGTTTTTGCTTAATTTTTGTTCATTCTATTTGTGGTTGCATGTGTGATTGACGTTGTACAGTGCGACATGCATTCAAACCAGAGCTAGCAGATGTAAATTTCATAAGGTTAAGTTGTACAAGTTCCTTTTCATCTGTAACGTCTACAGGCCTTGTCATTAGAAGATTGCTATGTACGAGTATTGTTCTGCTAATAATTCTTGCAGCACTGTGCTATAAATAGATACATCTTCATAATTCGAAAACCATGCATTTCCAGACCCATGTTGTAATAAACGTTATTTGTTGTCTGTTAATAAATGAAAACTGAATTAATTCTCCAAAAATAATATCATGTAGATATGGGGAGTTTATTCCTGAAATAATACCCACTATTTTTGATTAGGCAACACAATTTATAATAATATCGTATTGGATGGACTCTCTCTAGCCGCTTTTTATTGCTCGAATGCGTCAGAGCATGAACTTCACAAGTTTCCGAAAACGGTCTTCAGGTAAGAAATTAATAAATGAAAACTGGAGTTAATGCTTAAAGCATAATGATATTAATGGAAAAATGTAAAGAGAAATTCCACAACGAGGAGGACGCTCATTGCCTCTACCAACTGGGGTATCGCGGACGCGGGACAGCAAGGTTGTCTCTAAGTGTCCTAAAAACTACAAGGAGTCATGTGGAAGCCCAATGATAGGGCAGACAACCGGCTAGCACATCGGGAATTCGTCCTTTCCAAATCATCAGAAAGCTGATGAACACTCATTAGATATTCGGGTGCCCTGGTACTCATGGTCTCTGGCTCGAATCCAAATCGCGGGGAACTTTTCTTTTCATTTCTTCATTAATGTCATTACGGTCTTCAGGTATTTTACTCTATTCCTTGATGATAACAACACGCAACTCCGAGAGACTGAAAGTTTGGTGATTTCGAGATAGCTGTAGATGATCCTAGCAAACTCATCCAACATGTTCTCTAACGGATTCAAATCTGGTGATTGCGATGGTCAATAGAAGAAGACCAAACTCGTTGTCATGCTCATTGAACAATCGGACACTAATCGAATAAGGCATGGAGCATTATCCCGCTGAAAACGTCCTTATCAGGGAAGACGATGAGCATGAAACAGACGAACTTGGTCGTTCAATGTTTGTTTTATTGGTATCAGTGAATCTTAGATTTGCCAGAAAAACATTTTCCATGCTATGATCGATCTTTCACTTGCCTGTAATATTGTCATTCCACATAGGATATCTTGTTTGAGGTCTCTTTCTTCTTCTTCTTCTTCTTCTTCTTCTTCTTCTTCTTCTTCTTCTTCTTCTTTTTCTATAAAACCTAAACCTTCTTATATAAGCTTAATCTATATAAAAATTACTTCTGCAACACTGGCCGATGAATTAGAAATATTGGTGAAACATATGCAAATTTTGTTTTAGTCTGCTTTTATGCAAAATAGTTTATGGTCATGTGAGATTCAAACGTGTACTTTTCTCTTATTTTGAAAAGCGTCTCGTTGTTGATGCTCGTCTAGCCGAAGCCACGATTGAAACAACGAAACAGGCAATATTCTCAAAAGGTGCAATATTCAGGTTATTCAGCTGTTGGAAAAATGTTTAAAAGGAAAAACTGTCGGCCAAAGACAATTATGAACGAGATCACCATTGCTTAAAGCAATTTTTACGGATAGACAAGACATCCTCTGTGTAATAATAAACAAATGATTTAACAAAGCTGTTCCCGATCCCAATCTGACATAACGAAACATCGGTAATTAAAGCGGATCCAAATCGCATGCATGTACGAAAGCGCCTGATATCTGCAAAGAACAGGAGAGTCCGTCTATAGTGGTGCCTGGATCATCTTATCTGGACACTGGAAGTTTGGAAAGGGTTATGTGGTCTGACAAATCACTATAAATGTTGTTTTGTATCGGGACGATGCATAGAGGATTTGTGGGAGCCCCATGAAGCAATGTCGCTCCGGTTGTTTAGTATTGGCCATTCATTTACAGGTTTGAATGAAGAAAATTTAAACAATAAGGTGCTTTGAAGCACGATATCCCCATGATAGGCGGCATCACTGTCAAACTGATTCTCCAACCGCTTGGCACGGCTTCGCAAAATGTCGAATATTTCTTTAGCTGTATCGGCACAACCGTACGATAGACCTCCGCTTTTTCTAACGTTGCGTTTTTTTCAGTTTTTTCCTGTTTATACATGGCTGTAACTTGGCCTATGTACATTTCGTTAAAAAATAGTTTTAGTTTCTTATTCGATCGGTTTCCACGCATGTTTCTACTGATTTGTTACAGCGTCTGTTCACTTGTTTTCAACTGTTGAATTTTTCTATCGTGCAAGTTATATTTTTTTCATTTTGAGTAATATACGGCAATTTCATTCCTTTATCCCCTATTTTTTCGCTCATTTCTTTAAACATCATCACTTGCTTATTTTTAGTACAGTGTCGATAACGAATGTGTATTAAAAGAGTTGGGGAGATTGGGGACAAACTTCTCTTGTACCACATATAAGGGACAAATGAGATGTATTGGAACAAGACTTTTAAATAATGTGAAAAAACTTTTATTTTTTACCAACAGAAATACACTGAGCGTCTTCTGACACAAAAATATTCTGTAATTAAGTCACAAAAATATATTTATTTATCATTAGACTTTGTCGAGTCAATTTCAAAGCATAACAAACGCATGACCCATTCTGTTTCTCCACTGTTAACGGGAGATGGTGATTTCAGAACAGCTGGTTTTGTAGAATTTCCAGCTACAACTTTCTTTTTCAGAAATGTAATCTTTGTCCCCTAAGTCCTATTTATCTCCCAACTCACATTATAGCTCAAATGTTTAATTCTAGCTAAACCCTTCCATAAAGAGCAGTGTAATTTGAGTAAATCTTATAATTAATGATTACTCTTCAATATACACTCTTCAAACAATCCTTAAGAGCATGCATGAATGTGGGAAAAATTTTTGAAGAGGGAACTTATTTTGGGAACTCCAAAACCAACATGTACTTTTAATTTCAAAATGGCTGAAGACAAGGAGATGGTTAATACATAAGGATAATGAAGACACTTATTGCTATATATTGACTGAAAATGAAAATAAAATTCGCAGTATTCTTTCAGTTAATGCATTTGTACCATTTGTTTCCCTGTTCCAATCCTGCCCTACTATCGAAACGATATTATCTCTAGCTACTGTATTATATCGTAGCCTCTAACAATGTATAAATACAGGGCGTACTAACAATATCAAAACGAAGCAAATTAAGCATAACATCGCAGATTTGTTATTAAGTAGCGGAAGAATGTAGCTATTGATTGGTTTTACAATGTCCGTCTGTTCGTCTATCTGTCCCCTTCATATTTTTTACATTGTTTAACGAAAAGAGTTGAAATTTGGAAAGTAGCTAACCATGGGCATGCCCCCTTTCATTATTTAGTTGGTTTTGATTGGACCATTAGGGTCGAATTTACGAGGGTGGAAGCTAGAGGGGATCAACTGTTCTATATCGCATGTACAGTAGGTATATAATTCGGTTATTCAGATTCCTCTAAACAAAAACCTACATCGATAAGAAGTTTGGGCCAAATTGTCCTAGTGAGATCGGAGTTGTGGGGGGCAGAAGTCACGTGGTCTTTAGAGAAAAACTATTAGTGTTTTCAGACGGTAGCATAAGGCATGTGATATATCATTTGATCGGAATGACGAAAAATGAAAGAAAACAGAGCTCTTTTACATTTTCTAAATACTACGTTCGAGAAAATCAATTAAAAAGTGCGGGTTAAAGAGGTAAAAAATAGATGAACTCAACGCTTCCGATACTTATTATTTTCTTGTTATAATAACCTGTCTTCGTTCAATTTTAGTACCTTTAAAATCGCTAAAGACAACAGTGACTGGTTGTCACTTTTCATTCTGCAGCTATAGCTATGGCTTTTCATTGTTTTCAGAAGCTAGGGAACTCAGCTCACGCTAGGTAGCGGAAAGGTCAATGGCCCAAGTGCGATCTATGCGGCATCTAAGGTGATCTGAATTCTTGTACAGTTATTTTATTTCTATAGTTCATCCCCAATGTTAAGAGCGAGCTACGTAATACTGTCACGTTGGTTTATCAATTATTTATTTAAATTTTTTGCAGAATTCACTAACTTTGGCAGTACTGTGTCATCAAGTTCTGGCCCAATTCAATTCCGGCTCCAAACTGAAAATGAAACTGAAGTTTCTAGCTCCCGATAGGGCGGCGCTGCATGCGCAGTTGGGCTAGAGTTCCTCAATATATAAGGGTTACGACAATTCTTGGCTACAACATTACGGCAAGTCGTTTGTAGCTATCCATTTTTGTAGCCAATCATTTCAGAGCTTTTAGGGGCTATTTTGTAGCTAAGTCAAATAGTTGTCGCAACTCTTATATATTGAAGAATTCTAAGTTGGGCCAATTATACATACAGCACCACTTTCCAATGGCGTTCCCGCCCTATCGGGAGCTAGAAACTTTAGCTTCATTTTCAATGGAGCTCAACGACCATATACTTCTACAGACCATGTCTTAAGTATTGGCCAATCAAATGGAAATTCTGTAGCGCATGAATTTTTTAAACATAAAGAACAATACTTTAAAATTGGCTACTATTCATTGAATGATATACATCATTCAGCTTAAATAGAAATTTTCACCATAAAGTTTTGGACTGTACGAAATGAAAGAGTGCCGCATTTACAATAAAATTCCTATAAAATTCTTCAAACTCTCCTTCATATGTAATCTAGGTTTCGTTTGCCCTCGTATTGCAGGAAGCGCGTTTTTGAACCACTTATTTTCAAGGGCAGCAATTTTTTTGTACTTTTTTCCATTTCAGCATGAACTTTATTTTATAATATATGGTAGACGATGAATTGAGAAGTAGTGGAGATAATATTATTCCGACAACATATATAATCTGTTGATGGGTCATTAAGTAGAAAATCACATCCAGTTGTACCTCAAACAGTCATTTGACTTTCATGTCAATAATGCCTTTGATAATACCGTTAAATTGGTAGATTGGTTGGGCAGGGCCGATAGCTTGGCCAACTAAGTTCCCAGGTCTGAGTCCTCTGGATTTGTTTGTGAAATTCGTTACAAATCTCTTGTTTCTTCCACTCTTAACCATAGAGCTCGCTGAGCTGAAAACCTAACGCCGCTGCACAAATGACGCAAGAATGCTACAACATTTGGAAAGGAGTTGTCTTTAAACATCGCTTTTGATAATTACATACACCATTTCAGACTTTCAAATATTTAATTTTGAATTATTTAGAAATTAAACAAAATAAATTAGTAGTTCAAACGGTCATTGCAACTCCAGGTTTAAGACTCTCGATTTTAGGTGTTTACACATAGAGTGACGTTCGTAGCTCATTTTTCTAAATAATCTCCAAAGCATTTGAGGCATACGCCACCAGCGGGAAAACATTACACTGAAATTCGTTGGACAAAGGAATTTTGGACAAGCTCCCACAGTCAGGGTCGTCACGGCCTTAATAGCAAATGCCGCCCTGACTCTCATGCATCATTACTCACAGAGGCTCTTCCTTTATAAATTCATTTGAAGGGCCGAAGAGGTGGAAATCCGAGGGCACTGTCTAGGGAATGAGTATGTGTGTTTTTTTTTGCCAAATACGCTGAGAGTGGGACAGAGAGTAGATGGTCGTCGAGGTGTCTGTTTGTTGTACTGCAAATCGATTAATCGATTGATTGACAGACACGATTCGTCCGACAAGCACAATTCAAATAAAAATTGATTTGTTAGTAACCAGAAAATATTCCCTTTGCCCTTTCATCGCCACTGGAAGATAGAATTATAGAAAAAGAGTGATGCCATCTCGATCATTCTCAAATCTAATCCAAACCGCCGACTCACAACATTTTAGTCAACATAAATTCAATTTATATTTTATTGAACTAATATGACAGAAGGCATGAATTCTATTCTTCTCGTTTGCTGATATAATCATATTTAAAGCATTAAGAGACTCGCAATTTTAGCTGGCGACTCTCATGCTAGTTGATACTAATCAATTTCTCTGGAAAATTTGAAAAATAAATTGATTTCCGAATAAACATCGAAGTTTTTCAAAATATTATATTGAATACAAGCACATGACACAAGCCAGTTATATAAGTAATTCATTAATGTAGTAGTTTTTTCACATTGGGTGTTAAAAGTACTTTGTTTGCACAACTAAAATTTTCATTCCTTTACATATTCAGTTTTTTTATCACTAAAATTTAGAGACCGTACTGACAGTGAGATAAAGAAATTTTCCGCCCCAAAACAGAAAACCTGTTGAATAACGATTTCCCCCCATTAAAAAGTAATAAACTAAATACTGTACAAAAGGAATGCATATTCAGTTCGATGAAAGTAAAATTGGCCACATACTCAGATGTAAAATTCACGATGATTTCTTGTTGATCCAAACGTTGGAGACTTTTTCTAGAGGACGCGGGTTCGATCCCGGCCGAGGACGACGAGAATTTTTTTCAGGGGGGAAATCCTGAGATCACGCATTTCCTTCGGAAGGGAAGTAAAGCCGTTGGTCCCGTGTAGTCGTTTGCCGGCTGCACGTTAAAGAACCCTTGAGAGGCAAAATTTAATGTTATAACGCCGTCCTGAAATGGCCATAGCAGTTGAAAAGGACGTTAATACCAAATAAACCAAACCAAACCAAACCGCACAGATATTGACCTTTGATGACTTCATGTTCAGATGATAACACACTCCTAGGAAGAGTCTCCAGCTTGGCATCTACATAATAACCATCTTACCATCATATTCAAGAGGTCAACATTTCTGCTAAATTTCTTTAGAAAAAGTCTCCAACGTTTGGATCTACAAGTAGTCATCGTGAATTTTACATCTGAGTGTGATCAAATTTACTTTCATCAAACTTAAAGTACAGTCAACCAAAGGAAATAATCCACACGAGTTTAATACTTAATATTACATTCCATGCTAATGTCTTGTTTTAATAGCTTTTTTAATTATAATTATTTAAATTTAATAATCTTAATAATGTTAACTCTAAATGTAATATTAAATTATTAAAAATAAATTAACATTGAAACGGTAAAATTTAGAGTAAAATTCAAGTGTGGATTATTTCCCTTTGATGACTGTACATTCCGTCTGTACAGTACTTATTTATATGGAAATTATTACTTCATCTCTTTAGAATAATTCTGTTTTCCATTTTCAATTTAAGTAATAACCTTTTTCCTGTTTTTCTGAATAGAGATAAAATGCTTTCAATGATTGCATCTAGCTGTTCGCCATAGACGACAATGCTTCTAAGCTATAAAATGCACAGAAAATCCAGGTGATCCTAACGTAACCGAAAATTTTAAAATGTATTAAATAAATCGCAAAGTATATTCAATAATATGATGCGATTTGTATAGAAAGAATTGAGATTTTTCTTCATAATGAAGAAATTTAATACCATAATAAGTTACATTTCTGACTGATACCCTATTCATTCAAAAATATTCATACCCTATAACAATTTTCAAGAATCTTATAATAAAATACAGGGTGGGGCAGAAACAATTAGACGATTTAAATTTGGCGCCACGCCGACATCTATGTAGGTGGCGCGATGAAACACACTTCGCTGAGTAAAGCAGTTTAAAGCCTTTAGTCATCATGCAGCGTTAGGCATCATGAAGAGCATTGAGCCATTGCTGAGGAAGCATTCTTCAAAAAACAACGATTCCATTACTGTAACGAAATTTTGACTCGCCAAACAATATTGAATTGGGTCACACAATTCAGGTCAAGTGCATCCATTGTCAACAAGAAGCCTCCTGGTCGCCTTCGAACTATACAAACACGGAAAATGTACCCAGACTGGCACAAACTTTTCAGTGCCTTACCTCCAATGGAGCTCACCTGAGTGATATTGGCTTCAAATAGGTGACTTGAAAACTAAATGCTTTTCCATTTTTTTACAATTGTTTACCAGGTTATCATTTAGTTTTCAATTAAGTTGTTCATTTTCAAGTATTAATCATCTATTGCTTCTGCCCTCTCCCCTGTACTTTACCATACAATAAGGTACAACATTTAAAATGCCCCAAATTCGTCGATTATTATTTCCTATTACAAAAACATAAATAATAAAATAAGCATGGACAAAAGTATTCATACCCCACATGAAATGGGAATGTACTATTTAAATTAGAACTGAGATTTGAAAAGTAATATGCATATCACGACATTTCATTACGTTTTAATCACATCATACGTCAAATCATCAATGTTTAGTACTATTCTTTGGTGTTATTTGCTGAAAATGCCCAAAACCAAAGAACAGTTTCACGAAATGGTGATCAAGTTTCACATCAAAGGTGAAGCCTATAAGAAAATAGCTATACAATTAGATTTGCCCACTTCAACCGCTTAATCCACAGTAGAAAAATTTAAAATATCAAGTGTAACATCATCATTACCAAGACCATCAAAAATATGTGACCGTACAAAACTCATTTTAAAACAGAGTTTTGAAAAATAGTAAAAATAAAATCAAAAAGGACCACTTCTGTATTCGGTAATAATTACTCTGGAATATTACAGTATTATTCTGGATTTGTTACAGTATCAATTGCACGCCGACATTTGAATGCCATAGGATTTTGAGCCTGTGTGGCAAAGAATCGTTGCTGAAACGAATCCATAAGATAAAACGATCGCAATTTACTAAGGAATATGAAGAAAACTCACGGACATTTTTTTGTCTTGTGACAGATGAAACTAAGATAAACATATTTAACAGCGATGTCCATAAATTTGTTTGGGCTTTCACAAAGAGGAAATGAAAGAAGAGTGTTTGAAGGCAACTATAAAACATAGTAGTGACAGTGTGCTGTTATGGGGATGGAGTTCTTCAGGACATTATTAATTCTGATTAGTATAAGGAGATTTTAGAAACAAGCATGATATCTTCAGCACGTAAACCGAATGGCCGTCGTTACATATGCCAACATGATAACGATCCAAAGCATATGTCTGGTAAATTTAAACTTTTTTTTTTGAAAAACTCAGAGATCAGAATGCTTGATGACGCACCCATGGCCCAATCAATCTCCTGATCTCATTCCCATAGAGAGATGCTGGGCCGTATTGAAGAAAACGGTTAAAGATAGATACCCGATTAGTCTCAGGCAATTACATGACATTTGCCAAGAGGATTGGACTAAATTGGATCTAGCATTGTATAAACGACTTGTAATTGGTGCAAATGGGGGACATATTAATTATTACTTTAACTTAAAAGTATGGATACTTTGTCCATGGTAATTTTCTTGCAATTTTTTTTCTTTAAAAAATTATGCTTTGGCATCAAAATCAGTGCAGTGTTATTATTTATTGTTGTACCTTATAATAAATTTAATTTTGTGCAGTGAAAGATTTTTCTATGAGAGCCTAGAAAATTACTGTAGATCTCCGTCATGCCGTCGGTTTATGGATGATATCTTGGGCCCATCAGGCTTCTTATATATCTCAGTGAGTGTATTTCCTTTGCTATCTGTTCTGATAGGGTGAGTTTTGTGTTTCCATCTCACCCGAACAATTGTATATTCCGCTTTTCGATTGTCTATACCGTCGGTAAGGTGCTACTGCTAAGCATACCGTCGGTGAGTAATTCTATTTAGATACTGCCATTCGGTTGCTCTCGGACTTCTAAAGTGTCATCTGTAATCAGAATGCGATTATTAAATTTATTCATTTATAAACTAAAAACCTCACTTCTTTCTATGCGTTTCTGTGTAAACCACGTCAGTTTACTGGACATACTTCGCTATTTATTGCATTTTCAAATATTTTGTTACTTTAGAATCACCCAATATTCAGACACCACTTATATACAGGGTGTTTTAAAATTTCATCACCAAAATAATAGGGGTAATGGAGTATGCGATTCTAAGCAAAAAAGTTCATATGAACATGGGTCCAAATTTGAACGATAACTGAGATATGAACAGAAATAAAAATGCCTCCACTAAGATCAACAAGTTAATAACTCACTTTCTACAACATCTAGGATGATGAAACTTGGAAGAATAATAGGGTACATAAAGCTGTGTATGCCGTTAAAATTTGAACGAATTCCAACGAGTAGTTTCAGAGTTACGCATTCAATAGTGTAACACGTGCTCACATGTGAGTACTAACCACCACGTGTTACGATTTGGCATACACCGCTTTATGTACACTATTATTCTTCCAAGTTTCATCATCCTAGATTTTGTAGAAAGTGAGTTATTAATTTGTTGATCGTACTGGAGGCATTTTTATTTCTGTTCATATCTGTTCATATCTCAGTTATCGTTCAAATTTGGATACATGTTCATATAAACTTTTTTGCTTAGAATCGCATATTCCATCACCCCTAATATTTTGGTGATGAAATTTTAAAACACCTTGTATTTCAAATTTATCAAACGGATGTATGAGTTACACCGTTGGAAAGAGGAAAGCCCTATGTTGCTAGGTTTATATTAACTATACTGGTACCTTTAAAAATAGACCTTTGAAAACATTTAAAATCATCTTCCCATGCTAAAGAATAGCAGAGTCGTGCTCAGAAGCGCACTTAGTAAATTTCTGAGTACGCTTCAAAAAAACAAAAACAAAAACGAATAAGGCTGCATGATCACTAAATAGATAGATAGAATCTTGTTATTTACTTTATCTTATAAATGCCAGGTCAATTTATTCATCAAAATAATCCCCCTCACAATCAATAACATGTCTCCAACGGGTGGGTTTTGGAGGTGAAAAAAATTTTGCCACTCTATTTCCAGGGGATGATGAATTCTAACTTTCGTGTGCCCATATTACTATCCAACGATCTAAACAGTTATAATCTGTGGGAGAGATGTCCAGTTAGTACGGAGGATGAGGCAAAGTTTACCACCCGAACTGCATAATCTTTAAACGGGTCTGTAAAGTGTTTGTGCGGTCTTGCATTGTCCTGTAGCAGTAGGGGGCCTTTGCAATTTACCAATACAGATCGTTGTTGCAGGAGTTTCTGATGAGCCCGTTAGGGCATATCACAATACACTTGTGCTGTAGTGTAATGGTTTGACCTTGCTCTAACTTTTAAGACCTCAAAGTGCATTACTCCAATTGCGTCCAAAAAAAAGCAACACTTTCTTTGAGTGTAGATCCTGCCCTGGAATCTTTCTAGGAGGTTCCTCTGTGATAACCCTTGGTAGGAGAGATGAATAGTTATTGTAGAGGACCCATCTTTCATCTCAACTAATGATTCAATTCATCAGTGGAAGAGTAAGTGGTCAGGCGTTACACTTTATTCGCTGCTGACAGAGCAAAGGGGGGGGGGGGCATTTATTCAATTTTTTGACTTTCCCATTATACGAAGATGGTCATGCACAGTTCTTTCTGTCACATAGAACTGTCTGGCTAATTCATGAGTGCCTTCAGTGCATCTTCATCAACAGTAGGCGATCATCCAAAGCGGGGGTTATCTTCAGGAATTCATGTCTATCTTGGAACTTCGAAAACCATAACTGAGCTTTTATTGTTGACAAGGCATCCTGTTCATACGCTTGACATGCATTTCAGTTGCATTGCGATCTCGTTTGAATTCAAAAAATAATGCTACTCGAATTTTGAACTTCAGTAGCCACCATTGTAGACTCTCATTTACCGTTTGTTACTACGACAAAATAATCCATTAAGACACTTCCTTTAAGAAGGACACCCAGGTCGGTTGATCCCATGGTGTGTGGATGCAAAATATGTATGATAGAGCCATTTTCCTTAAGGGGGTCAGGTGCTCTTCATTGTCAAAGACCAGAGTGCAGAAATACGCAAGAAGTTTTTAAATGATCTGGTAAGTTATTTGAAATTATTGTCGATGAATATCTTCATGAAATTGTGTATCATTTTGGAAGGACATTTAAAACATCGGAAAGCACTGTTCTATTCCTAATTTCATCAAAACATATAATGAAAAACTTCGACTTCAAGATAGTAACCCTTCAGATCAAATGAAAGTGCCCAAATCATGTGATCTTGCCAACAGTCAATTCACGCTTATGTAAAGGTCAGAAGTTCTGCTTTCATTGATCGTCAAGGTTTTACTGCCACCGCTCCCTTAAATAAAGTTTTATTGTAATTATCTTCCGCGGCAATAATTCATATATTTACGAAATACGGATTAAAGTTGTTTAAGAAATAATCTGAGGTTAATGCTGATTTGTGCTTTCCAAACTTACCGCCTCTCAAGGATCCCCGCCCGAGTGGGTCAAAGTCGACTCGTCTATCCAAAGCTACCGATCGGGTAATAATCAATGAACAATTTTGCATTTTTCTTCTGATTAATGACAATAATAATTTTTAAGCATTTATCCTTATTTAAAAAAGTCACTCATTTCATAGACAATTCCCTCCAGTTTTGCCTTGACGACAGTATGATTTTTAACAACATTGAAATTGTTTATTTTCCATTTGCAATAGCCTCTTCTGCTTAATGCGCGGGTATCATTAGCAATTCATATAGTATAACAATTATTTCACTTGGCAGTAGTTCGTAAGCTTATTTGCGTTATTTCTTAATTTGCGGAGTTATTGTCATTCGTTCACAAAAATTTTATTCCTAGTGAAAAATATTTTATGATCAAGTGCGGGCTTGAATACATTAAAAAGATTGCTGTCTATTTCTATTTTTATTCCTTATTTAAATATTTCTACTTCATTTACTCACGTGAAGCTAAATTTCAAGTTTTTTTAAATTGCAACCAGCGAAAAGTAAATAAATATAAAGGAATTTTTTTAAGATTTCCTTTACAGTACAAAGCAAAATATTGTAATGCCTATAAGCTTTCTATTATATAAACAAATATAATATAATACATATGGAAAAGTAATACAGTAATGGAAAAATAATACAATATATAATGGATTATAGTTCAATAAAAAAATCTATATAATACATCTATTTCCAAAACAAAATTTTTTGAATCCCAAATGCGCATTTCGTCAACTTCGTCGACATCATTCAATAGGGTTATTCAACGAGATGCGTATTTGGGATTAAATAAAATTTGTTCTCGGAAAAAAGAGGTAATTTATATTTTCTTTTTATTAATGTAATTTATTGTACTCGTATATTTTTCCAAATGTATTATATTTTTTTATATTAGAACGCTTATGGGCTTTCATGTAATATAATAATACTGCATGTTATTTTGTACAGTAAACGAAACTTAAAAAGTATAATCTATCCATAGATTTATTGATGATAATAAAATATAAAGAATGTCACGCATTTATAGTTGAAATCAAAGAGACCTATGATTTCGGGACAACTGAAAACAGTTTAAAAGAAAATGTTCAAGAATTTTGTAAAGTATATCAAAGTCCTTTTATCATGGAAGTTTGCTATTGAGTTAGATTAGCTCAAAAACGTCAGAGAAATGAGTTTGTTTAAATGCATTACTTATATTGTGTGCGTACTTAAAGATTTTTCTCTAATACACTGGTGCTCAATGAAACTACACCATTCTCTGATAGTCTAGATTTTTGTACTGGTCGTGCAAGGCTTTTTCCATCAGCTAATTTGAGTATGTAAATGAGAAGATGTCGTCGTATTAAAGACAAGGAAACGACAATTAACTTCCACAAAATGAATAAAATATGAATAAATAAAATATGTGAAATTTCAGGGTGATATTATTGAGCACCAGAATACTTTCGAGTTCAGTGAATTAATATTACAGGTTAAGAAATTGCCCCTTGTCCACAATAAATTTATATGCCTTGAAAGTACAGTCTATTCTAAAAGCGTTTTCAGTTAGGTGAATGACGTTCGGTGGTCTTGCAATACATTAAACCAGTGAAATTAATCGGTTCAGGCAAGAAATCGAGCTCGAATCACGTCGGACTCAACTTTTTGCCTGAATCGATTAATGTCACTGGTTTAATGTATTGTAAGGACGCCGAACATCATTCACCTAAGTGAAAATGCTTTTGGAATAGACTGTACATTTCGCTTATTAACTTATGTAAGCATATTTCAGCAAGTGATAAATGCAGCAGGTTGCTTACCTCCCTTTGGGATTTCGAAGCTCAGTAGCTCATTGGCCGAGTCACGTAAACGGAAGGGTATGTCTGTGAACAGAGTAAATATCCAAGTTTTTCTCGTTTTACAAATATTCGACAGTGTCCTCCCCTGGTGAATAAACACATCAATCCTGTAATTTCATGCCATACTCGATTCAACATATAGTCAATGGTAGCAATTGCATTCGTGAATTTTTGACGAATCTCTGGTAAGTCTTTTGGTTAAGAAGGCACGTTAAACCCTATTTTTTACATGACCCCAAAGGAAAAAGTCACACGGAGTTTGGTCAGGTAATTCGCGAGCCCAGGTAAGCAGAGCCGATTCCTCGTCAGACTTTCCCAATTCAGCACCGCTGTCTCCTAGCAAAGAAACTAGTAACTACGTCACGGTATTTGTCACGAACAACCTTTAGTATGGTGTTTCTTCCATCCTTTACGGTCAAGAGAATATGCATATTTGATATAATATCGCGATCCCTACCATACAGTCATTTCATTTCTTCATCACATAGAAGTACGGTATTCTCTTTTTTGGGGATATATAATTTGCGGCAGTTGATTTGGAAATTAAAATTTTTCTGTATTTCCTATGATCTTATTCTACTGACCCTGAATAGGGATTTTTACAATGCCGAAAAAATTGCTTTTACTAATATTATTAGTTAATTGCAGAATGAAGATCAGTTACTAGAAAAGAGATTGAACCTTTCCAAAATTTATATAAAGTTTAGGTGAAATGAGCATCAACGTTTGTCTGTTCTTCCTAAAATTAATATTAGTTGAAACTGGTGTGTATTGTGTACCCTTTAGTTCTTTTCTCCATATTTAACAAATTAATAATTGAACGGAAAGTCAAAGGCACAAAAGAAAAAACAAACAAACTGGACATTGCCTTTTCAAAATAGTTTTCATAATCTAAGCATACACTTTTAAAAATGCTCCTAACTGTCTTCCCACTGGAAAATAAGGCCCTTGGTTAATTTGAATCCTCACATGCACAGTTTCTTTCCCATCCTTAGCGCTTTCAAACAGTTGATCACGTAATTCTTGTTGTAGCGAACAAAAGACAATGACATTTTGATGAACAGTTTCATTTTGAATAGTAATTTCACTGCCGCGGCCTTTGTATGACGGAGCAAAGTAGTCGTTCTATAAAACTACAACAATATCTAAACTGTCAATTTTTGGCAGAGTATTCACTTTTGTCGGTGAAGCCATCATTGATTCGGTCGGAATAAACAATGTAGTCTTACTCTTTTTATTGCGATAAGCTCTTTTTTGCTTAAACAACTGCTGCTTATGTATATAAACACTTTATTTGGTAATGTGCAGACTTTTTTGTTGACAATTAGAAATTTCTGTGCTAGCTTTAGGATATTTGATTTGCAGCTTCGACAAGAATCCTAACCATGATTTTTACTCATTCACATTTAATTTGCTTTTCTTTCCAGATTAAAACATTCTACAAATATTTTCTTCTGATATTATCACTGGTAAAAGGCATGCGCAAAACGTTCGATGAATGGTGTTGTAACCGTTAATAGGTATAGTATAGAAACGCTGTTGTTTCTATTGCATGAAAAGGTCCATGACTTACGCTAATACGTATGTTGCAATGTAGATGGTATCTACAAATGTATGACCGTCTATTTTGCTTGCTTACTTTTAACTCCGATTTTTATTGCTCTATTGCATTGACACTTTACAAACATTCTCAAATTAATTACTTTTATTAAACTTCAATGTGCGCACCCTTGCGCATAACACAAAGTTCATATCTGGCTAACAGTGCTTCCCACGCGTTTTCTAGCATCCCCAACATGATGTTTTGAATGGCTACGGTGATTTTCCTCTTAAATCTTCCAGCTCCGTCGGCCTTTTACCGTACACAACGCTCTTGATATGACCCTACAGAAAGAAATCTGGCGGAATCAGGTCCAAAGAACTGGGAGGATTCCCGGATCTTCCTCGATCGCATTGATAAATGTATTGCAAAGAGACATAGCATGATGTCGTTTTATGATAAGAACCCGAAGGGATTTTATAGATTAAGGTGTTTGGGCTGAACTATACAGGATCTAAGTACGATAGTGAAATATGAGCGTATTTAAATTTTATTACGCAATATATATACTGTCGTTAAACACCGCATTCAGAAA
The DNA here is from genome assembly GCA_023313115.1 of Rhysida immarginata. Taxonomy (NCBI): domain Eukaryota; kingdom Metazoa; phylum Arthropoda; class Chilopoda; order Scolopendromorpha; family Scolopendridae; genus Rhysida; species Rhysida immarginata. The sequence continues at coordinate 283,513 of JAHWFO010022370.1, forward strand.
GTGGCGGATTTCAGGAACCAGAATCTTTTTTTGTATAAATTTAAATTCACTCTGAACAGCAATAACACTCTCAAATCTTCCATACAAAGTAACACATTTCGCTTTCGGTTGCACAGTTATAATCATTTATTTTCACCCTATCTATCTATCGACGCTTAATGAAAAGTAGTGAGTCTGAGAATGTGTCTGTAAAAAGTCAATGCGATCACGCCATGAAAACCGGAGTTATAAGCAAGCAAAATACCGCCATACATTTGAATATAACATGTATATTTAAATTGTCGTTTATTTGTTTCAGCATAAAAGAAATCCTCCAAGGATCGGCGCTCGGCTGTGCGCATGATTGTGGAGGAAGTTGGTATTAACCATCATTAGGCTTATCAAATTTTAACCAATGATTTTCTCCAATTGAAATTAAATTCTAATGTTGATCTTCTGCTCCATTATGGCTTAGTGATGAATAACCTATATAGGATATTCTTTTATACGCTCAAATACACTACAAATTATAATAACTTCAGGATAAGTTGTAATATGTCAATGTAAGATATGGACTACATTATGCGCATTATTACGTATTTCTTTATCATCATTACATTAAGTTTAAACCTTTTTCTGGTTAAAGATATACTGCTAATATACGAGGATTATTATGGAAGTAATTGTGGCCATTTTTGTTTCTTGCCAAACATAGAATAACATTGCAATTCCAGAATACGGTAACGAGAATACACTTACTGTAGTTCTACCGGAACCCATTTCTTCACCACCTATTGTGCTTATGTGATGGCCCTTTCTTCTGGCAATGGCTCGACATATTAGTTTCCACTGTAAGAGGCCTTTACGGAGAACAGCGAGGTCGATTCTGTTCCACTCCTCTTGACAGGCTTTCCATAACCCAGAAAAGTGTTCTCGGACGTCTTTTAAGGAAGAGCTCTTTTAAGGAGACCGAACCCACAAGTATACACGGTTGACTTGAGAGGGATGTATGAGAAGTCACAGAGACATTTAACCGTGGAATATCGTTACGATATGTATTCCAAGACATTTTCCTGATAATGGGCAGCATTTATCTTTGCTTTAGATCCCACCTTTTTGATGTCAGACATCCATTGTAGCTGTACAATTTATATTTAACAATCTTCATCATAACATGAAGCAACTCTCCGTATAAGTTTATAAGGATTTGCTTTTGACTATCACCAGTAGCTAGGGCATATGGGCAATGGTTTCGGATTACTATCCAATCAAATATCCATTGCTTTTAGGGAAGTAACTAACATGCAGACAGTTGCCTCTACCAACTGGGACTCCGCGGACACTGGACAGCAAGCTTATATCCGTTTGTCTAAAGACTACAAGGAAGGGCCATAGATAGGGCAAGTACCTGGCTCGCATATTTTGAATTCCTCCTTTCCATGCCACCAGAGAGCTGATGAGAACTCATACGAAAGTAATAATTAAAACTGGAGTTAATGTTCAAAACTTAAGGTAAAGATACGAATATTAATGATAAAAACCGAAGGTAAAATATTCCGCGATCTGGATCTGAACCAGGGACCACGAGTATCCAGCTCTACCGATTTGCGTTAGGTAGGTAAATTTCTTGGAAAATAAAAACGCGTTAAATAAATACAATGTTGTTACTGTATTCTTTACATGAATTTATTAACATTGCTTTTATGTTGTGAAGCACAGACCGATGAGAACTGAACGAAGTACCAAGAGAAGCATTAGAGCGATTGGGAAGTCGCTATCTACTGAAGTAACTAGAAAAAAGAAGGAAAAAAATTAGATTGATATCAAGACGATAAACAATGTTCCATTTCTTCCATGGCTCTGCGTAACTTTGTTAATAGCCTATAAAAGTTTCTTTCTTATCAAACTGCCTGATATTGCATCATTCTAGCTTTTTCCTCTGTTCAAATGTACGAAAGTATAAGAATTCCGTATTCTTATATATTCCGTATGAAAAAAGAGGAAAATCAAAAGATTATGATAAAGCATTTGAAGGATAGCCATAAACTAATTGCAGATGGGCACTGACCCAGGAATAAGAGTATGATTAGTAATTTTTTTGGAGGTGTCTCTCGTTTTATTAAATTTTATTCCACACCTCTTACATTTCAGATAAATCTTACCTCTTTTTGATTTCTATTTTTATTCTATTAAATTGCCGAACTGGGATCTATTAACACCACTAAAAAATTTAAAACCACGATGTTTATAATAAATTTACTTCATCTTTTCTATAAAGCATTATTATGAAACAAATGCAGTATTTAAACCCGCTTTTGATAAACACCGATGCTACTTAAGAACAACATACGTGGCACCTTTGTCAAGCCCTGTCGACTCGATAACACTTCATTAATAATCTCCTCTATTAATTTATATTATTGCATTGTATGACACAGAAGTTGATGTATCGTTTACGTCCACGAGTGGATAAGCAATGGCCCTCGAATGCTTTAAATGCAATCTGTTTCACAGGATCACTATAAGAGCTTGAATGGGAGGCGATTCGTTCTGGTCCTAGAGTAGGAATATCAGGAGCCGAAAGTCAGTGAGGTAGAGGGAGGCCTGGTGGCGGTGGTGGTGGTAGTGCCGGCAGTCGGTGGTAAGGAAGACCGTGGGGAGTCACGTTGGTCGAGAGAATCAACTCGAGCTGGCGAACTCGACTCCATCATTTTGGACTTGCCCTATTAAGCTTGAATGGCGTCGCCCGGGCTACAAGATGCTCTCCATTCATGCACTGTGTAAATCAGCTACACCGTCTCCTACCCCTTGTCCATTCCAAATATTCCTCCCTCTCTCTCTTTCGTCAGCCGACCCACTCTTTTCCCTTTCGGGAAACCCTTTTGAGAAGGCTTGGTGGGGAGGGAATGGGGAATTTGCTGGGGAAACGAGCAAGCGGCAAAACGAACGGATCCCAGTTTAAAAAATCGGCTACCCCCTATTCTCTCTTCTTCACTCTCTTGCCTCATATGTCAAAACTTTTTGTTTAGCATTCTTCTTCCCCTTCATCTATTAACATGTTTGTTTTGTGTACTTAAAAGAAAATTACTTTATCGTCAATTATTTAAAAATAAGCCGCTTTGCTACACTGGAAATGGGATATTTATAAGCATTATTAAGGGAATGTGATGCTAGAAAATTTCTCGTCATACATGATATTATTGAATTGATTGGTTACATTAAAATTTTATTAATCTCATTTTAAGATGTATTTACGAGAAAATTTTGAGAAAATTGAATTTTGATAAAATAATAGCTAATGAATGATCTTTGATGATTTAATTTATACGCCATACCTCAGTTGTGTAAATTATGATGAAAATAGAAAAGAAAATTCTACAGTCTAAGCTCAATCCAGAAACCTTCGGCTAACCGTTGGTTAAAACGTCGGCGCGATTAGCCGAAGTCCTGGTTCGAGCCCAGGCTGTGAAATTTTCTTTCTTATTTTCATTTATGAATGTTTATCCTTCTGCTTAATATGTCTAATTATCAAAATTTCATGGATGCTCTAAAACAAAATTTTTGAATTAATATTTCTGTTTGATTCATATTTAAGCTTATTCATAATAATTTCTATATTTTATCCAATGAATGTTTGACTAATAAAATTAACAGTGTCTCACAATTAAATTGGAAATTTAATCGGACACACCCAGTCAAACTTTCGTTGGATAGAGTATAAGTCATTAGTCTGATATTATTCGACTTATTACAGGTAGATAGTTCTCGTCCAGCTTGTCTAATTGTATTAGCAGATGTCGTTTTATCTGTTCTTAAAAGCACCTTTTATAAAATAGATGCGAAAAATAATAGATAATCTTATAAAAACTGTGATTTGAAGTTAAAAACAAAACAACAAAAAAACTATTAAAAACCAAAGGTTATTTAATTTTAAGATTGATTAGTTTATTGTTAAATGCATCTTTTCACTTGAGTGGACAGTCTCTTTTTTTCTTTTTCTTTTTTTTATATTTTTCTATTTCTATTCGGAAAGCGAGGGTTTGAGGTCTTAAAGTTCGACGCAGTTGTTGTTTTTGTGGTTGTTCAGAAGACAATCGTCTTTATTTGGATTTACAAAATTTATCGGCATTTCTCCTATTCTGTATCGATGTAATAAAAGCGAGAGAGTATGCAATCGAAGAGAGAACAATTTTCACATATTTTTTTGTTACTTATTACCTGAAACCAGCTAAAGTGAAACTCCTCAATCAACATTTCGTGTTTTCCATTTCATTATCCTCTTAAGTGCAGAGAGAAAATTGTAAACATCCTTACACACACAAAAAAACCCCCAACAAATGAATAAAAAAATGAAACAATGTATAATTATACTTAACAAAGTGTGATAAAATCATAATTTGTTCCATTGATCTCCCTTGTTTTCAGTATGCTTTAAAGAAAAGGGAAAAAAATAGATATTCGACAAACAATGAAGTAATTAAAAGAAAAAAAAACAGAATTTATTACACGAATTAAAGACAGCTTGTCTTTTGTTGATGGCATTTGTGAACGTGAGGACAACACGCCACCGGTAACTGTAGCTCTTCTTTCCGCAAATGATGCGAAAGTCATCTGAATCCAGAGCGAGTTGCATTCTTACTATCCATGTAATTTTCACAAAAAAAAGAATGAAAATATGGAATAGATGCAATAATTGAAATTCATGATATAGCTAAGCGATAATTACAAGTTAAACTATGCACGAGTGCTTCAGGTAAACAAGTGAAGTGCGCGTCAAAAAGAGCTTCAGTTCATGTTAATTAAGGAAAAAATTATTTCAGTTCCTTAAAACCAACTGTATTCGTGTTCGGAATTTTCATTTTTTTGTTCATTCTTTGCTTAATGACACAAGCTAGTTTTTTACAATCTTTTTTTATTATTATTATTTTTTAGAAATTGTCTTAATTTTTTTTTTTTTTTACCACCAAAAGACAATCTCTACGTTCCCCTTCCAGACTATTCTAGCCCTATTAGAATGTCTTTCCGTCAACTGGAACAATAAACGTTACTCCCTTTCTCCTTTTTTCTTTTTTTTTTTTCAGTGGAACTCGATACGCATTATCATAAATCCCATATGCTACATGCTCCCTTTGACCACCCCATCCGTCGGCTTTCCTTCCCTTCCCTCCTCCGGTCTTCTTTTTTAACCGCGACACGTGTTGAAAAAATACGTGACTCTCGAAACTCCTGAGCATTTTTAATACCAACATCTTTGCATAAACAAGCAAGACCCCTCCCGCAAAACCAGCCGCCAACTGAACACCCCAAAACATGCTCAAAGCCCATGTAACCAACAGAGAATAAATACAAAATAAAAAATACTCAGCACACAGCACGTGTACAGTTTGAAAGTTATTAGTCAGGGTCTGCAGTCTTTTCTTTTTATATTTACTTACCGTTCCGATAATAAAAAATAAAACAAAGCATTTAAATACACGCTCCTGTTCCGCTATAGCAGCGCTTGCCATTTTTAAATAAATGGTCTTTCACTTAATTAAAATTCTTAATACATTTAGACTTCTACTCGATTTATCGATTGGAAATCTGGGGTGTGAAATGAAATGCAGTGCGTTCTAAACATGGCCGATCATATTTTTTTGAGGTTTGTATCTTGATACTATTAAATAAGACAGCATTACCATAAATAATACAAAGATTTATTGTGGCTATAAAAAACTTTAATCTTAATCTTAATCAAAAATATTGCATATCAATGTAAATCGTAAGCTTTATTTTAACGATGTGCACATTCTTTATCTTCGATAAGTATTCGTAACATAATATTTATTGTATTGTAGAAATGGACTTAAAGTTGCTCAACCTTACTTCAATAGCCTTGAGTTATTCTACAGTTATCAGTAATGACAGTTGTGAATGCGAAACAGTTAAATACTGTATAAAATTCTAAAAAGGAATGAAAACATTTTTCCCCCTATTTATCTAAATCTGGTTTAATAAACTAGAATATTTATAGAAAGAAACACAAGTGATTTCAATCATAGAATTATATTTTAAGTAAGCATGAGTTATATTAAAAACTTTTTCACAAACCGCTTTTAATAAATCATCAGCGTATTACATAAATAGCTAATCAAAAATCCAGCGTTTTTCATTTGACTTTTTCAATTTATAAACGAGCTTTTGAAACGTGTTTCGCTAAAATGGTCGCAATAAGTCTGGTCGAAAAATGCTTGAAATTTATTGCACAGTAATGAATTTTTAACAGTTTACAAACTCTTAATGTTAGCAAAACTTTGTCTTGCATGACGTTTTGAATTATAATGACAGAGGTGTGCAAATTATTAAATTCAAACAAGCAATTTTAAAAAAAAGTCCACATTTTTTATAATGCTTTTTTTATTGACACAATATTTACAAATCTTTTTCATGGTGATTTCCTGTTTTTCCACAACCTTATCTTTCAAGAATCTGAAAACTGATAGCAAAAGTGATGTACAAAAAATAGAAACTACTTGTTTTAGACAGAAAAGTTGAAGTATCACTGAAAACACTTAAATTCTCATGTTATCGAAAACACAGAAATGGGGTGGAATTAGACATGAATTAGTCCATTAATAAACAAAGCAAGCCAGCTCATGTCAGTCTTAATGAGAAATTTCACATTTGAAGGGAAATTTTTTAAAACAAAATTTTCTAACCATAATTATCGCATAAAAATATCATTGCATTGCGAACCAGTGTTGTAGATTTAATTTGCGGCCAGTAAAATATGAAAACAACGCAAATGTAACAAAAAAATTGCAATGTATCTAATAACTCTGTAGCAGTGGAAAGCCTAACATCTATTACTTTTATTAAAATAGTAAGATGGACTTTTATTATCAGATTAGGGTATTAATTGTTTTCATATCAGCATCCACGTATACATACTTTTTTCCCTAATAATCAACACAGAAGTCAGTAAAAACAAGCTTTTATAATAAATTCTGGTTTTTAGGTTTCTTTAATACCCATATTAAACTAGAACAATATTCGACTTTTACCGGACAGTTTCTACGGAAGTCCTATTTCGTTCAAGGATGATGGGTAGCGATGATGCAAGTGGTATGTTTGCGTGGATAACGACGCATTTTGGGCAATTTCCTTCAAATTGTTGATGATGACGTATGTCACAGTTGGATACAGTACAATGGCAAGATTAATTACACAAGGAATCCACTTTACTTTTGAATTGTTTTTATTGCAATCGAAACAGAGGCAGACGTCGATTTCGGTGACCTCGGGACATTAGGTAAAACAATGCAATTATTATCTGTCAGTTCTGACGTCGATGGTGTCATAACACCACCGTTTTCGATATCTGTAAGGAAAGTGATAAACGTAGAACCGGCTGAGTGATCTGCTACCGAATTAAGCAATCCAAGAATCTAGGAATGCTAGGAATGAGTTCTGGAAATGGCAAATCTCATAGGCTACTGCAGAAGATAGTACATGTACATTTGTTAGAAATGGCATTGCCCGTTCAATAGAAACTATTGATTCAAGGAAAATTCAAAGAGTTGGTAGATATTTCTTTTGTTTTTAGCGATTTTAGAGTTACTTTTATACAGGAATCAATTTAGCGTGACTAATTAGTCTCGTGATTTTTCATTACTGATAAATGATATTTTTTTTAAACGGGTAATAATCTAAAACCAACCTTTTTGTTATTAAATAAAATCTACTGGTATTTAGTTGCTGACCGAACTGAACAATTAAGCAGTTCAATATACAGGGTGATTCACAATGAGTATAACAAACTTCGGCTGAATCAAGTTTGTTGGGAAGGATGTTTTTAGTGATAACTGATATTTGAGCATTACTAAGAGATCAAAGTTTTTGACAGTGTAATAGTAAAACTATATACGTAGTTATCATTAAAAACTTAAAATCCAGCCATTAACAATTGACAATTACTTGTTTGTTGACATCAATACTCGTTTAGTTCAACGAATAATTGATGCGGTCAACTAGTTCGCAATTTTATGCCTTATTTCATGTTTATGATTCGATGATTAGTAGGTGTCGTGCTTGCATGCAGTTTCAAGGAGTCCATTTTGAGCACTTGTTATACTAAACCGTATACTCTCTTATGCTTTTAAATTAAAATGTTAATTATAATTTCATAACATGTGTTTTGTTTTCCTATTTGCTACTAACCAATAAAACTTTGATCTGTTGTATTTCTGTACCTAATTGAAATATGACCGATTCCCACATGACATTTTTTGCTCAACATCCACAACAAAATGTCGAAATTGTTATACCCTTTGTGAATCAAACGCAATATTCAACTGTCTACTTAAGTATGATTTAATAACTGATTCGCATCCAATTTTTTCTAAAACAGTAGCGATATCATAGGCGTGATCTATATCCGGAAGTACTATATTGGTGGTTGATTCAGGATGGCATGATATCCGTCGTTTACCATTTGTGTGTTATTATTGTATTGTTTTTTTTATTAATTTCTTTTATCATTACACTGACATATTAACAAAGAGATCTGAGAACTGATAATAAAACTAATCAAGTGTGCTTTACAGCAAAATTAAAGTAGAATAAACTTACTTTTTAACCTTTCTTCTACACAAGGTTTAAGGAATCCTAGAATGTGCCTAACCACCACGTTGGAAGGGCAACCATGTGGTTTCTTCATTAGTAAAGGATGGTGGGGGTGGGGTAAGCGGGAAGAGGATTTCTGGGAGGGGGGGGGGATGATGAGAAGTCGGGGAGTGGAAGGTAAGGGTGTCCACCCGCCCCATTCAAACCCCCTTCCACCTTCTCCACCCTGATCGTGGCTTCTGTATCTGTTGTCAGTGGTGCGACAGGGCCACACGGGTTCCCGGCGTCGACCCCGCCTTCCGAGCGTCTGTCTCGAACAGCGAGCGGCCAGACTCCTCCTTCTCATTGGCCGTCAGCGAATGGCGAGAGGGTGAAGGCCGCCATCGGTTGCGCGTGTCACCAACTGCTCGTGCGGAAGGCGAAGCCCGCGTTCATTGGCAATGCATTTCCAAATGAGCTGTTTTTCCTATCGCTCTTCGATCCTCGATCGTGTTACCACGCGATCTCGAACGTGACGCGAGTAGCAGCACCCAGCAGCAGCAGAAGCACGTGTATCTGAACCGCCACGCTCGACGCGTGATCGCCGCCGTGATCGCTCGGTCGTCCTTGCGCACGGCTCCGACGGGGGAGCACGGCCTCTCCACGCCGCCCGGTGACCGCCTCCTCGCTGCGGTGCCGGCTCTCTCCCTCGAGGAGGCCGTGCTCACGCGGCACATGACGGACGAGCGAGCCTACCTCACGAGCAAGCCTTCCAATGACCAGGTGACAGTAAGCATCATGAAGGTACGTACCTACGTCGTCCACTCTTTTACCTCCAATCTTCCTCCTTGCCTTTCACGTCCTCTTACGCTTAGGGCATCATCGGTAATGAAAAAAAAGCGACACCGTAAAATTAATTATTAAAAAAAACAAAAAAAAAAAACCCAACAAAAACAAACAAACAATGTAAAAACGTACGAATATAGCACAGCTTCCATTATTTCTTCAGGACTATGGATAAACAAAACGAAATAAAATTTGTTATGTTCCAATATGTGTAAATGCACAAAAATCATTTGGATTAATTGCAGATTAACAGTTCATATGCAAGGCAACTAAAAATGATTCATTCGATTTCAAAACACTGTACTTCCCAAAGTATTACATACAGATATAATTATACATGATATGCTCGCCAAGTTTGCATCGTGATATACTGGTAGAATTCAGGGAACGCGTCAATACTACTGTGATGACCACTGACAGGGGTATGTTATAAAATGTATGGACCGAACTCTATTACTGCTTGGACGTGTGTCGTGTGGCCACTGGTGCACACTTAGAACATTGTAGGTTTTCTTGATGACACTAGGGTTCTTTTCATATATCAATTAATTCTGTATGTGTAATACTAGGAAAATACAATGTTTTGAAATTGTATGAATCATTTATAGTAGCCTTGTATAATTAGAATTTCATACAGAATATACATAATGCATAGAAGTGAAATAACGTTTTGTTGACATATGACAGCACAATTGGGCACTTAGAGATAAAGAAATAAACGCAGAATTTTCTTTAGTTATACCGTTCTTTAGTTTGGTTTTCATATTCAACAATCCCTTATGTTTATTTAACATTCACTATACGAAGAAAAATGAATAAATCAGGATTAGTAGACAATCTTGCTTAGAAATACCGAAATCTTACCTATTCAGTTTTTTTTTCTCTCTTAATTTTATGAGCTGTCATTCCCGTAGAATTATACCGAAAACTCTCATTGCATTCTCTTTAGCTTCAAAGCTACGTTGAAAGAATTATTCGAACTAGTACAATAGAGTCATACGATCTTTAAAACAGCCACTTAACAACAATCAACAGTTTATATTTATAATTGAGTTTTTATGTTCGAGCAAAGTTGTATATATACTATCGATATACGTTTACCCTTATTTGTACTTTAAATTTGTTGCGTGGTCTTTATATTACGAAGCAAGAATTTGTCACATGGTTGTCACTCTTTCTTTCGCCTCTCCCCCTACCAATACCACTAGCACCGGTCCATCGAAACTGGTGACAATACCCCCCTAATGAACCCCAAGCGACAGTCGCGAGGCCCCTCCTCCTCTGTCTTCTGTTCAGACGTCGGACGGAGAAAATGGAGAGGAGCCCAAGGGGGGAGTGATTAGGGGCTAGGAATCGTAGGGGGAGGAGGTAGACTTGAGTTAGTGGTAGTTTAGATGGGAGGAGGAGGACGAACTCCACCACCTGATCAACAGTCTAGTTTAGGTGACCATTAGCACCAGTCTCTCCCTTTGTGGGGGTCTCCTCTGAGTGTTTAATAAGGAGAAATAGATTTAAAAGAAATCAATTAGGGAGACGGTTGAGTGAAAAATTGAGAGATTGAGAACTGGATAGGTTGAATGAAAGGTGAATGCATTCTAATGATATAAACTTTATCGAGGCTTATTTTTTTGTATATAAGGTATTGCTGATTAATTATGTTCGTCTTTTGAACAGGAACGCCTATGAATATTTTTCTGGAACATTCATTTTTTTCTCCTTCCGTAATTCATAAAATCAGTAGAGTATATTTCAAAATAAAAGGCGACATGCATCAAAATAACAAATATCTCTTAATAAATATCACAACACGTATAGCTCTTTCTGTACAGCTCAAGATGAGGTTTTGATATTACGCTTTACCTCAAATTTTATACTACTGATGAAAAATAGGAAAGAAAATTCCACAGCCTAGATTCGAACCAGGAATTGCGCCACTACATTTTACAAAATATTAAATTATAATTTTTAGCTGTATTACAGTTTAGTGCACAATAAAGGCAGTGTTCTTTACTCTTATTCCTCGTATTAGAATTCATATAAATTCTACTTGGTCTGGAACCAACCAATTAAACCAAAATATATTACTTCAATCCTCGGTGTACCATGTTGTTATAAGTCGTGCTTTTTTTTTTTAAATAATAAGTATAATATTTACCCCTTGTATAGGGTTAATACTGATTGTGTTTTACTTTTATCTTTCTTGTTCTTAAAGCGTGTTTTGAGTAAATTATTAACATTAATTATTAGGTTAATTAGTTTCGAGATATAATAAGCTACTTTGGCATTTTATTGAAAGGGATAAAGAGCATTTTAGCCAAATGGTTATGGAAAGTAAGCAACCTATGAGAGCTTTACTGCTGTTTGGCTCGAAACCATCAAAAATTGAAAGGAGCTTTTATTCGTATTTCTTCAAATTGTATTTGAGATTTTTATGAATTTAAGCTTGAATTTTAATTACATTATTGGCTATTTTAATGTAAACTGTAGCTGATCTTCCGCATTTGTAAATACTTTGCTCACAGATGGGTAATCTTACAGTTAATGGGGTGTAGTCACGTTGTAATTTTAGGTGGCCTTATTCTATTGTATAAAATTTCTGTCATACATTTTCCTAATAGAAAGCAGAAGACTGTACGAATACTAAAATAATGACGTATTTCTTTTGACGTTTGTAATTTTCTTGTCGCTAAACTAGGCCGTCCTTCTATCTTGGGATAAAAGACACATGTTCAAATATACAGACCGAGCGCTTCGTAAATATTTTCATTGAATCTTTCTAAAAAAAATATAAATGTTGAAGTTTGAGGGTTTTTTTTAAATTTTTTTTTCTATTACCTATACTTTGTAAATATTTCATAATTGGTTGACAGTCGTGAAAGTTTTTCAAAGGCTGATTCCTTGGACCATCTTGAGTAAACATTTGACATGAAATGCAACTCATTCATTTTTTTTTCCTTCTTTCTGTTTGTTTATGCACACATACATACGCGTCTATTTTTCTTCTCCGTTTGAGAAATATGTGCCGTTATACAACATGGACTCCACTTGTTGTGACTTCTTCCCACCACAATCTCTCTCTCTCTCTCGATCGGTGTTATTTTAACCTTTTCCTTCGTCCATTTTCAAAGAGAGGCCTCGCTCTTCTCTCGCTCTCTCTCTCTCTCTCTCTCTCCCGTCTTTCTCTTTTTTTTTTATTCTCCTTGCCATTTCCATTCCTCTCCTTCCCCTTGGGACACAGTGAATAAAAAGAGACAAAGGGTCACCTTGATGTTGGAGTGACTTCTTAATCCAACTTAAGTTTTGATAGATTTAAAAGTGCTTCGCTTTTGTATGGTTTATATAAATTTTATAAAAATGAAACTTTCTTCTTTTGTGGGCATATTATGTTTATGCTATGCGCATCTTATTTACAGGTGGCCAAAAGTATTTTATATCACGTTTATCAATATTTCGGATTATTTATTATAACACATAGAATTGGATAGTAATTCATATTTTCCGTCCAACTCTTCTGTGATAACGCTAAAAGATAACAAATAGTAATTTTGAATCAACAAAATACTAAAAACCTATGTTAATAATTAAGCCTAATGAACTAAGATTTTGAATACTTTACGTTGTAGATTTTCTATCTACTTTGAAGATACCCAAGTTGGTTTAAGATATTTCATCTCTTTCATTGTAGATATGTTAAGAATGAATGTTAACCAAGTTTCTTTTAAAATTTTTATATGTTTTTTATATTTCTCTAACATATCCTTGTAGGTTACATTTTCACAATCACAAATTAGGCTTGCAAGCGATTTTGTCATAGATTGTTAAAAAGCTGATATGAGATATTTCTATGTCAAGAGTTTGGTTTGGTTTGTTTGGTATTAACGTCCTTTTCAACTGCTATGGTCATTTCAGGACGGCGTTATAGGGGCCGCAAATTTTACCTCGGAAGGGTTCTTTAACGTGCAGCCGGCAAACGACTACACGGGACCAACGGCTTTACTTCCCTTCCGAAGGAAGTGCGTGATCTCAGGATTTCCCCCTGAAAAATTCTCGTCGTCCTCGGCCGGGATCGAACCCGTGTACTCGGGCATCTAAGTCAAGAGATTATTGAAATAATGGATAACTGATGGTGTATGGATAATGTTACGAAATTTGCCACAGCAGGGGTTCAAATATAAACTCTTGTCATCCATAATCGGTTTTTCAAAATTACCATTAAAAAAATAAATATAAAATAAAAACAAAACAAAAAATAAATAAATAAACGCGCGACAGATTTTTAAACTGAATTTTATTTCTTTCAAACAGTCAATTTAGTAAATTGATTGACCTGAAGTTCCGTTAAAGCTTTTTTTATATATATAATAATTAAAAATATAAAAAATGTATTGTGAATCGCAGCTTACAGCTCAGATAGCAAAAATCGAAGTTATGTGTATTAAAATTGAAAAAAAAAAAAACATTAAGTAAAAAAAAATCATATCAATGAATATTTACCTTAACAAAACTGAAGGAAACTGGCTACTTCATATCAAGTTTAAAACTTATTAAATAATACAAATTTTAAGAAATCCAAACGGACAATGAGATAAAATCTCTTAATAAGAGAGGAATAGTATTTTAACATTACTAATAAAGAAATAATAAATGTTAAGGCGATAATTGATTAAAAATAAAAGCAATGATCTGGTGACATATTACATGCACGACTCCACTTCGTATGCACATAAACAGAAATTTTATGAAAAAAGTCTGTGGAATTCAATAAAAAATTAATTCATAAAAGAATGTTCTAGCATCTATGATTCAGAGTTAATGAGATGGTTCTAGAGTAAATAACAACACGGGAGAAAAAGATGCAATGACGTATTTACTTAATGAACGTTTGGCACGGATACGTTAATTTAATAATTATTCAGAAAACTGCGATTAATAAGATTGAGTGAATTTTTTTAATCCTAATTCTTAATTTCATTCATTGTGGAAAAATCTAAATGGTAATAAATTATTCGCATTAAGAAGCTGATTTCCATGTAAAGAGCTCAGTCGTTACACCGTATCCTTATGGGCAAAAAAATTGTTTTTGGCAAGTTTTACTCGACCACCATTCAAATGATCGTCTTTATTTTCGTAGTATATTAAAATTAAGGAAATTATCATTCGCTAGGATGTAAGGAAGATTTTTTTCCCCTGTGTACTTTCTTGGAATCGATATTATTCGACATATTATAGTGTCAGAATGTTATGTGGACTGAGGATAAATTCTGTGCAATTAGTCAAAGCTTATAGATATTAAATAACAACTAAATGGTGTTTTTTTTTTGAGAAAGAAAAGAGGGCAAAACCATTTGAATTAACTGCGGACATCACTCGCACGCCTTATACGCACTCAAACATGAAAAACCCACCTCTAGATGCCAAACATTCAAATTATCATTTTAATAAAATTAGTTGTATTAGTTTATGCATACAATTTTATATATACTCTTCACCAGTCTTTGACGTGTGTGAGTTTGTATTGGATGTGTTTCGTAACAATTATGTATGTATATATAACTTACATGTATATCGACTGGAAGTTATCACTGGTTACGAAATATTACCTCTTTACCAATGTCAAATTAAATTTCTTCACCTGTCCCATCAGAACCAAAGAAGGCCATTTGTATTTCGACAACGAAGTTGGAGACTTCAGACGATAGCATAAATTATAAGGAGATACATTTATTTTCCTCATTATGGCTATGTATCATATATAGTTATTTCCCCACCCCAACACTTGATTCTTTTTATTATTCTATGAGAAAATTTTTTTTTCTTTTCCTGATTAAGGTATATAGAAATAGCTAAAAAGTAATAACCAAAAAGCGCTTTGCGTTTGCTGGTTAATGTTAATATATTTGCGGTTCCGTTGATATTGGGCATTGACCTATCTCGAGACTTTTTGTGGAATGGAAAATTGCTATAATTAATTTTTTTTTAATGGCAATTCACTTCCCTATATGAGAATGTTGTGAAGTGTTTGGTTGTATTTCACGACATTTGTATTCACTTTTTTCTCATTAATAAAATTTGGACCATATAAGTATTTAAATGCTGTTTATTATAAGATTGCCTATATTTATGTACAACTAGAGCAAAAATTAGTTTAATTTATACGACTCTGCATAATCGAATCTCAAATGAAGAGCAAACTGCTTCGATTTATAGAGGTCTTCGATTTATCGAGATTAAGTAAAATAACAAAATGTACATCAATTAAGTGTACTCGTTATCTAAACTTCAGTGCGTCCCGTATACATTGAATATATGTAACATTATCAAGACTCGATAATATTTTTTTTTTTTTTTTTTTTGTTTCAACATTAAAACGGTAACACGATCTGTATTACAGATACTTTATGATTTCTTCATAACTTATTAACTTAAAAGCAATAAAAAAGTAATAAAAGTGACATATAACGGCGATAACCATTATTTTTGTCACATGAAATCAAATTTAAAAATGACGTATAACGAGATGGTGTATAATGAATTAAATAATGTGCCAGAAGCTTTGCAAAAAATTTGTCTTTATTGTCCTTTTTCATAATTAAAAGAATTCATTTTAGAAAACATTAATTTGTTGTATTAGAAGCATTCATCTTAGAAGAATTCATATTAGAAGTCATTCATACAAGCAGAAGATACTTAAATAAATTCTTTACCGTACTGGAAAATTAGTGGTCTTCATGGTCTGCTTAAGATTATTTCCGTTTAATACCGTTTAAAAGTTCGTTTACCTTCTTCATAGTGAAAGTTTTAGATTTTGTTCTGTATGAAATTTGAAATTGATGAAATTTCAACAGTGAATATTGTATATAGGATGCAAAAATACATTTATACATTTATTAAAAAGAAATTTTTCCCCCCCCCCCCCCCGAGTAGGGTAAGGCAAGTAGCAGATCCTGCGGTCATCTATTTTTATCTGCACTTTTTACTTATCCCCAAGTATTTTAATCAAAAAATTGATTTTCTCGTATGTAATATGTAGGAAATGTAATAAACTTCATATCTTATTTCCTTTCTCATCATTTCCGAACGTATGATATATCGCATGCCATATGTTGCCTTAGTTCTAAGGACCAAGTGACTGCCAGCCCCGCAAATCCGACCCCACTGGAATAATTGGGCCTTCATAGTAATGTAGATCTTGCCTATAAGAATTTGGATACTGGATTTCACTCCTTTACGTACCTAAATACCACATAGATCTTTCGTCCTCTCTGAATCCCACCCCCGTAATTCCGACCCTAGAGCACCAATCAAGACCAAACTAAATAGTGAAGGTGGGCATGCCCATAGTAAGCTGTATTCCGAATTTCAACTTTCTATCTCAAAAAATATAGAAATTATAAAGGGGACAGACGGATATTATAAAACCAGTAAGTAGCTCCAAAAGTGTTAATAATATAAATTATGAGCACTTGAGCAATCGTGCGTCGACAAAGCGATATCAAGTGCGCGCGCCGATGTCAATAATGCTTAAAAGATGAACAGAAAGTAACAATGTATTCCTTCTTGACAAATCGTTTGTTATATGACATGCCATTATCTTGATTTTATTTACACTCACTGTTTTAGCACGTGAATTCGCACTGTTTTAGCACTTGAAGGGGTCCACGAAAAATTCTGAAAAGTTAATACGGCCGAGCTAAGATTTTGATGGTCATATTTCTGAAAACAGAATTTGAAAAAGTTAATTCGTTTTCAAGTTATCGTGCAAACGGCGGACGGACGGCCGGATAACGTACAGACCAAGGGCGCATTCTTATAAGTAGTTTTTTGCTAAAGCTCCTAATAAAAGGAAACGTGAACATTTCAATAGTCGACCCAGCCTTACTTTGCTCGAGATGTGATGGACATATCAATTGTTGTGTAGCTATTGTTTAATTTTTGTTTTAACAATGTCCAAGAATTGAAACGGCCATCAGATCTCGTGTAAACTTAAGGCTGGGTGGACTTATAAGGTAGATTGCGTTTTTTACGTTCATTACAAATTCTATCCTTTTGCTTTATATTGTGATAGAAAATTTTTAAATATAGATGAAAAAAAGGTAAAGAGAAATTCCGCGACCTGGATCCGAATGAGGTACCACGAGTAAAGAATTTTTCCATTATAATTTGAAGCGTAGCTTCAGCATTTTCACCATCATTTAGAGCTAATTTTCACTATTATTTTTCACATGATCAGCATGGTTTACAAAACGTCTGGAACATTTTCTCTTTTTTCTCCGCAGATTTAGTCCCATTGAACATAGGTATCAATTTAATTTTTTCTAAATATTATCGGATTATTTAAGAAATTGTAAATGAACATCGTCATTATTTAACATCAACACTTGAAGACAATGTTTTTGTTATAAAACTGGATAAAGTCTTGATAAATTATCCATTATCCCTTGCAGCTTCAAATTAAACATGCTTGTAGACGTACGGCCTTATGAGGCTTTTAATGTATGTACCATATATATTCGGCAAGTTTTAGCCTATGAAATACATTCTTTACTAATACTCCCAGAATGAGTTCCCTACGTCAAAATAGTGTTGCTACCAGAAGCTGTTATATATCATTCATGCTATATCTAACGTAGAAACTTGTTCTTATATTAGGGTTTCTTACAAATCACTTTTCGCTGAAGAAATGCATTAGTACTTGCATTATTACTTTAGTAAATTATTCATTTGATAATTTAAAATCAGCTATTTATATTCGTATTCATCGAGGATAACAGTAATGTTCCAAGTTTCGTAGAAACTTCTGGAAAATTTTTTATTGACTTTTATAGCCCTTCACAAGTATATTAATTTTTGATTTGTCTTTAATTTTTTATCAGTTTCATTTTTGCTCGTACTGAAATTGACCCAATTACTCGCTCTTGATAATCCTTGTTAACGTTCGAAATTTCTCAAGCTTGATTTAAAGGCTTTAAAAAATATTATTATCTATCCAATTTCGCTATGTGTAAGCTTATATGTTACCATCATTGTCTAAAGTGAAGCATCAGAATGCCTAGGAAATCTAAGAAATGCTGAAAATGGGACGTCAAAGTATGAAACGTTTAATATTTAACTCATTTCTTAGGTATTCTATGCACTGCCAAAATGTAAATTGGAAACATATAAAATTTCTGCAAGCGGCATTTTTATTGTCATGTGCCGTCGAAGGTAAAATTGGATCTAAATTGAATCAGGAAATACAGACCAAAAAATGAAAATGGGTTCTGACAAAATAATTTCTTCCTGCATCTTTGGGAGCCACTGTACGAGTTCCAATTCCTGCCATCGCCAAGGAACGGAGTGACCTGCGCAGAATACGGTTTTTACCAGCTCTATGCAGATCACAATTCACTTTATGCGCAAAGGAGTTACTCAGAGTTGAAGACATCCCTGACCACAAAATATCTCTTCGATCAGCTGTTATCGCTGAGACCACAGTAAGCAGATAGGGCTTAGTGGATGTATTTGAAAGAATAAGTGCCAAAATATGAAATGCTCTTGTATGGAAAAGACAATTAAGTGCAATTCAAAATGCCATTCTAGCCTTCCTTGTTGCAACAAGCAGGTCAATACTAATTTTTTTCTCTTGTTTTTTTCCCCTGAACTTTTTTCATTTATTATTATTTCATTTTCATATACGCCTTTTCAATAAAGATCTTTTCATGGTCCTCTTTTCAAACTTTGCCTAAATAGTACTTGTTGTTCTGTTTATCCAATGCACAGGTCTATAACATATTAAAATAATATAGGAATTTCATGTTTCGCCCAAAAAACAATACGCATTACATAGATTTCCTGGGTATTCTGTCGCATGCTTGATTTTCAGGCATTTCAGTAACATGTACAAATAATATTCATTTACACAACAACAGAGCTCTGAAAATTAAATACATTAACATGCATTCTATTAATAAAAATGAATGTATCTATGTATGTATCTTTGCGGGAGTGGGTCTCTCTTTTTTTTAAATCTGCGATAATAATCTGTCTGCGATAATAATCTCTGCAACTATGAAACCCACTAAAACTTTGCATGATGCTTCAACATAGTCCGGAAAAAGTTTCTGACTACCTTGCACTAGATTTCCGTGGTTTACCACCGTAAAACGAGTAAAAAAAGCAATTGAATATTACGTTTTTTAAGTGTATATTGATAATACATTCACATTTTGCATTTTCAATTTTTAACAGTTCGTCAACTTTGACAAAAAAGACTTAAATTTAGTTATACTGAAATTTACCCTAACAATCTGGCTTCGCTATATTTAATCCAATCCAAGCGAAACCGGGTGCCTACTCTATAAATAATTAAATATTTAATATGCTGCGACCAAATCAAAAGGTGTTGTATTTGCAAAGGAGTTAAATATCAAAAAAAATTTTTAAGTTTTAACCATCTGTTTAAAAAAAATGTTCTTTTCACGCTTTTAAAGGGATAAAGAAAATATTTCTTTGCGTGAAGAATATTTCCAAGCTATTGAATGAAGCACGCGTTGGTCAAATGTCTTTATTTGTTGTTTAAATTATTGTATCATTAATGACTTATGAAGCAATTAGTAATTTATACAAAAAAAAAAAACCTGAAACGTGCAACTTTTTTTTTGTCTCTCCTGCGTACAAGGTGATTATTTTTCCTGCTTCTTATAGAAAATTAAAATTGTTTTGATGCCAATTATCCAATTGTTATCTTAATCATCTTACACTATTACAGTAGGTTCGATTGTCGAATAGTCTCTGTCTAGATTCTATCGTCATAATTGTTCGGTTGAGGCTTTTTGTTTTCTGACTGGCGGGAGACGCTTCCTTCTTCCTCCCACTTAGCCTATTCTGTGTAACACAGACATGTAACAGAGCATAGGAGAGGGCCAACAGCGATTTCCCTGGTGTTTATTGTTATCAATGTTGCTGTTTTATCGACTCCAGAGGGATGGGGATTGGGGAGGGAAAGGGAGGAGGTTGGGTGTTGAGTTTCATATCGACTCTTCTCCTTCCGCCGCTTCGTCCGCCCGCTTTCCCGGTGGCTCAGACGGTGTCGCATCGGCAACTCGGGAACCACTTTTACTGTAATGACACAATTAAATTTGATTGGCCCCACGAGGAAGTTTCATAATCACGCTCGTCGACATCGAAAGGGAAACTCCCCCTCGAGTCAGTCCCTGATGTCATAATCAACGATTAATTCAAGAACAAATTTAAACATTACCTCTTAAAATAAGGGAAGTCTGGCGTTGTTCTTAATGAACTTTCCTGTCTTGGGTTCATTGTCGTTGTCGTTCGTCGTACTCGTATTGTTAGTTTCTTTACCTTTAGGCCAAGATTAATTTTCATGAGGAGCTTCGTTGCAATTAAAACTCTCTTGGGATAATCTGTTTACATTTTTGCTCGCGTGTGTCTTTACTTGTGCCGACCCCATTTGCCTCCGGTTGTACCCTTTGCAAACCCCAACCGCCTTTCCCCTCCCACCATCACCACCATCACCACCACCACCTCCTCCTCCCTTTTAGCCCCCTTTCAACATTATTAAACCCTCTTCCGCGATACAGTTAAACTATCATATTAAAAAGTTTGGATAAATTTAATATGACTCCTTCGATTCTATCGTCATCGAATGCTGAAATTTAAAACGCCTGAGTGAAGGAGTCTTCCAGTGTCTGTGTAACATTCGATGAAGGAACAAGTTTACAAAAGAAAATGAAATATAAATATAAACAAAGTTAAATTGTCGCAATACCTTGTATGTTGTAAATTACTATGGATAATCTATAATTACAATGCATTTTATATAGGATTCGCTAATCTTTTACTCTTTCTGAAATAAATTTTAAAATTCTAAACTAAGTTATCATCTGAAGCTCAGTCATTTCGATTATCATCTAATTATTTGAAAAACCCAAATTCTGTTTAGGTACTATCCTGATTTTAAAGTTATGTAAGATAACCGCTAAAGTATAAAAAACAAAATCCATTTTTAAATGAAAAGATATTGTACTCAATTAAATTATTCTGTTGTAAGTTTTGACAGATGCGAATAATATTTAAAATTTTTATAGGCATTTATAATTATTTCCGTCTCATATGTTGTTCAACATTCACTAACTCCAAAAATAATATGCAAGCTTTTATTATTCACGAAAAATTAACGCTTACGAGTATGAATAGGAGTGGGAATTCTAAAGAAGTTAATGGATTGGTCATTTAAAATGTCCGCTCTTTCGTGTAATTGAATCTCCTTTTGAGATACTGCCGTTAATTAAACACTTAATTAATAGAGTCGTTTTAAAAGTCAATTCTCCCCTGTCATATGTGTGCCTTCCTTGTTGAACGACCAGCCTGAAACACTTACGGATTCACCGGGACTGTCGGAGCATAAACATTGCTGTTGTGTAGTATAAAGATGAATTTTTAATCACTACTCTTGAAACCAGGAAATAAATGACTCCCAACACGAAAACGAGAGGGAACCAACCCAACCGACCAAATCACCCAACCAATCAGCAACCCAACACCCGGTCTTTTTCCTGCGTGGCGAAACACTGAATGAAAAATCATAGACGAGAAAAAGGATGAATGACACTTTAATCCTAAAAGTAATTAATTATATAACGTATTAAATTATTCATTCTTCCTCTGTTCTTCTAGTTCATAATATGACAAAGACTGCGTCGTGACTGACTTCATATTCACCATTTTTGCAGACACAGATTCCAAGCTACAGACATTTTTACGACATTGCTCACATTAAGTAATGCTAACAAGACCGGTAAAGCGTAGACCTATATTCTTGGCAGGAGCTAAAGCAATTTCTTCTTGAAAATTGTTTACTTCAATTAGCTGATCAAATCATTTGAACTATAGTATTTAAAAAAATATTATTTCAACAAGTGGACTGCCAATTATAAAGCTCCATTTGCTCCAGTTATTTTTTAATAACATCTTAATTTTGCAGACGCCTCTCCTATTAGATGAATGGACTGAAAAACGACCAGAGATTGGCTTTGCCCTATTATGATACGACAATATATTCTGTCACCTTGAATGAACTTCTTTTAAAATCATTCCCTAGTATACTCACAATCATTTCTTTGCTTCTTTCTAATTAATTAAATATAAATAAATTTTTATTATATAATAAATAAATGGAACATTACGCTTTCTTTTCTCCGCAGCTGTAATCTTATTTCGTTATGTCTAAAAAAAAAATTCATGCGAGACGTTTACGTCCATATCTTGATGTTTTTATGCAATTTTAATTTCTAATGAATGCACGTTTATTACTAAAAGAATTTTTCCAGAGCGGAAAAAACAAACAAGAAGCAATCACTTATAGTAAAGTATTTTATCTCATAAAAGCGCTAATTAAGGAAGATTTTACATCGCCAGCTAACTTTAACGGACTGTGAACCGTGTCTTTTCCTTTAATTAATTTTTCTTTCTTTTAAAGCGAAATAGGTTTTATATCGTTGCGTGAGAGTAAACCATTTTCTCTCTCCCTTTCGATTAAGATCTTTGTAAAGTATCTATCTTCTCCGTCCGTCTCGCTCGTTTTTTTTTTCATTTTTCCGTTGGCCTTTAAGGGCATCTGGTCCTTTCAATACGGCCCTCGATGGGAATATCCGGTAATCGTAAATCTTCTTTATAGAGGATTTGCTCTTCGCTCCCCAGTTTTAAATTTTGCATTTTGCTTAGTTGGCAATAGTTCAAATTTAAGAAGTGAATACTTTTTTCGTATGTAAAATTGCGGTAATAATTTTTTTTCATAGAAATTTAATATTTCCTTTCGAATTAATGGATTCTTGCATCTGCTCTTTTTATTTTTATATTTAATTTCCTTTCTCAATATTTTTTTCGAATATAATGCATTCTACTAGATACCATGTATTTAATGAATTGATTACGGAGATATAATTATTTAAATGGTTGAATCTATTGAATTCATTCTGACTGTTTGGTTTTTATCAAGAAAAATTTGGTCAGTTATTGGTAACGTAGTCGTGGTCCTGTTAAATTATCAGCTATTCAAGCATATAGCGTTCACGTTGTTAGTTTTCAATGGTTTTTAGTAGTTACGCTCTGTTATTGTGGAATAAAACCAATCTATTTCCTTGCAGGCATTTGTCGTTGAGATGGGTAAGATTAAAATAATGGAATTTGAAAATTCAAAAACGCGATCGAAATTAAATTTCTATAGGTTTCGTCGAAAATGAAAAGGGGGGGGGGATGCAAAACAAGTAAAACTGAAATTAGTAATAAATTTATTACTGGAGAGATACTGGTTAAGATAAGTTAAACTGAAATTATGAACTTAAATATTTATAGGGATGACCATGGAGGACGTTCTGATACGAATCTGCTAGTTTGGACACGCAATCTGCCTATTTTGAGTGTTGATGGTAAAACTGGAGGCCTCCAATACTCACTACTAATCGAATTTTCAGCTTAATTGATCTTACTCTAGAAGTAGATTAAGGAGATTAGTTTCTTTTGATCGATATACTTTATCCGTATGTATAGAGTTATCGCTAGCATTTCGATTTGTATTAATAACAAACAACGTAAACAGATTAATGTAATAAAACATGCTCAATTTATTCACTACACTTTTGAGCACGCAAAAAAAAAAATCGACTCACCCTATAATGCTGACCTTGGGAGTATTTTTCTCAAATTTCATTTAGCATCATTTTAAAGCGGCAGAATTAATCTTTCAAATAAAATCAAATTTTATTTGGAAAAACAGCTCTCAAGTGCAGAGTTCTGGGCAGAATCTTTTTTTTCGCACCAATTTGTTTGCACAGAAAATATATTTTAATAATACTCAGTGATCATCGTAAGAGGGTAGGCATGACGAAGTTATTAAATTCTTTTGAGCTGATTTTTCCTTTAGATTAACTTCCCGTCCTAAATATGGTCATACAATACATGGCAACGCTATCAAAAACGTTCGCGTGTTAACTTAATTTTTCATTTTTGTCGCTGTTTTCTGCTTTATGAAGTTAGGTTATCTTTTAATATTTCATAGCTTTCAATAGCTTATCTTTATGAAATATTAGTCTTACATATATAGACTATAAGTTATGGTAATGTAAAAACATTCATCTTGAATGAGAGGATGAGAAATAGAAACTGATAATATGGTATTTGAGAAAAATGTCGTTTTAAGAAACTTTTCCCAACAATTGCTTATATGAAATTTCGATTTATTATTGTAGTAGCATGATTTGGTATGAGACCAATCTGGAAATCGGTGCACAGAAATGTAAAAACCGCATGAATTCTGTTTACAATAGATTCTAGCGAGAAATGTTGCGATTAACTGGCTTTTTTTGAATGAATATGAGATGTAATCAATTAACTTCCATTAATTTAATGTAAAAATAATTAAATAAAATAATAAATAATAAATTAATAATGAAGATGAAAAATCACTTTCTATTTCACAATTTATGGTCTAGATGATGTCCAATTGATGTCCAAATTGATCTCCAAATTGATATGTAGATTTTCTTGATGATAAATTCCACTGATGATTTCCAAAGTTTTGCAGAAATGATTTTTAAGTTGAATTTCCAGGATAAATTTTGTAGAAAAAAAGTGATTTTTTCACTGATGAAATGTCTTTTTTTTAATGTATAACACATCTTTGAAGTTGCAAGTATGGAGTACAATATGCATTTCTCAATGTTTTTCCTTAGGGTGATCAAAGCCTGACTAACAATATTTAAAGTGATAAAATCAGTCAGTTTATTTAGTGTTAAGAGACAAAAAGAGCTAATTGTGTACACTGTCGATATCTTTTTCATTGGCTTAAAATTATTAATTTAATTCCTTATTTTCCTATCCAACTTCTTAGTCATTTTATTTATATTGTCATGGTGTATCTAACACCAAACATGAATTCAAATTAAAAAACATTTCTTAATTCTGCTTTCTAGCAATATCTAATATTTAATTTCCCAAACTATGTATTCCACACAACATATCGCGAAACATCTGTGTTCCGCGGAAAATCGGTGAGTGTTTCGTGAAAAAAAATTGCCAGTTTCTATATACCTTAAAAATAACCAAGGTGTTTCATTAAAAATGAGATTTATGAAGTGTTCAGTCATAGGAAAAAAATTATAATAAATGTTACCTTTTAAGACTGGGAAACGCTGTTATAATGAATCCCTTTTACGTGTATTTAATGCATACCAGTTTTCGCATTTTGGGCACATAGCATTATTGATAAATCTTTCACTCACTGACAAAAGGTTAATAATAATGTTAACATTTTTAGATTAATGAAATCGTTTGAACAACTGCAGCCTGAAAATTTGCACATATGTTTCACGACTAAAGTGCCGCAAATTATTTATATATATGTGTATAAAGCATCTGTTTGGTCCGTTGAACGGTTTTTAAAGTAATTAAGAAATAAATCAAGCAGCAATGAAACCGTGTATAAACGTGCATATCACATTTGCTTATTTTCCCTTTTTAATGTTTAGCACTTAAGTTTTGTTAATCAACACTTGACAAATCTAATTCGAATTCGTCTTGTTTGCTTGTTTCTTATTTGTGATATTTGTAATTTTCAAATTAGACCATTGGGACAAAGCAAAAGGCGAAGCAACATGTTTATTTTTAGGGGAGCGATCAAAATCATTAAGTGACTGAGATTTCTATTATGATGTGACATTCATAATTTTCAATAAGAGACTTTACATTCGAGAAATTTATCTTATTTTTACTCGTAGAGATCAAAGAATCGTTAACTTTCACCAGGCCAGGAGAATTATCCGCTCCAAGTGTCACTGTAGAGATGTTATCTGTGTGCATTGAGCTCAGAGAAGAAAAAAAAAACAACAACATTTCACCGGGTTATGCCAGTTTGTGTGTGTGTTGTGAAAAGTCGCTTTGAATGGTGGCAGTTGGCGGTGGAAGTTTTGTGGCCCTGTCTCGAGCAAGGACGAATTTGGGTGCGGTTCCTTCCTTCCTTGTAAAGCCCCGCCGGATCACGTTTTAATCTCGCTTGCGACGAACTTAATTATTTCTTGACTAAGACACAAGGCGTGCGATGAATGAATTGTTATTGGAGCCAGGGTCACGGAGCGGCATTTCGGCTATTCTTAAGGAAAAGGCTTTGGGGTGGGTGGGGTGGGGAGGCTTGAAGTGAGTATGGCTGGAGAGGGGGGGGGGGAAGAGTAATTATTTGGGGCCGAAGTGTGTTGAGACTCACACCTGCGTGCGCGCTCGGCAATGTGTCAATCTGAGGATGGCAGACCGACCCCCCGTTCGAAGTGAACTTTCTTGCCGGCAGTCCATCGCTCATTGCGCCACCTGGGGAGCCGCGTAGGACGTCGTGGAGCTCGTGGCTCGACGTAAGGAGAAAACCCGCTTAAAAAGATAAAAGGGGAAGGAGGAAAAAAATACCACCTCCGCCCACGCCGCATCAAAAAGTAATCGAGGGATCTCCCACGTGCAAGAAACAGGTCCTCGTAAGTGTTACGATCCTCATCCCCCTCACCCCCATAGTCACTTTGTACCCCACACTCACCCTTGCACTGATAAATGAAACGATTCCATGCGGGAGTAACGGAGGTTTTTACGAGCGCCCCAAAGGGGTGTTTTTTTGTCAAATACCGCTGTTAGTAATAAGCAAAAAAGAAACTCGCCGTCGCTGCTGCTTCACCAATTGGTGGGAATCATGACAACATACGAAGGATGTTGAGAATTTGTTACATAAGATGAAGGGTTACCTGTTGTATGTTTATCTTCGGGCTACTAAAGAAGATAATTGCAGGCAATGAGCATGCATGCAAATTATAGCATTAATGCTTAATATTGGTAAATAAATGTCTTAACTCTTCCAAATACCAATTAAACCTGATGTTAGGCTACATTTGTTCCATCTCATATCTTACCTAGGACGATTTAAAAGTTAGAAAAGGTAAATTCTTCCCGTAAGTTTTGCGCTAACAATTTTTTTATGCACTCACACTCTCTTGTCAGAAAGGTAAGGAGAAGACGGAAGAAGACAAATTTTGGAAATGTTTTATCAAGCACTTGTTAATTCAGACGCCCGGTAGATAATTATATTATGATTAACTAAACAAAGCTTGTATTAAAATGGTTAAGTCATTTGTTATGATTCAACTTTAACATTCCAATTGTAGCTTTGAATAAAAAAACTGGGAAGATAGAAATGTGGCATGGGAGTACATAACAAAATAGGACGGCTATACTACATGGGGTTATTCACTATTTGGATTCGCATTAGTAATTTCTATGGATTAGCAACAGTTAACGTTAATTATTATAATAAAGCTAAGTATATGTTCGAATATTTTTCTTTCATTTAGAACTTCTAAGAGGCCTTAAACAATAATGAGTTCTTCTCTTGAGTATCTAGATTTATTGTAAACCTACAATGGCCAAAAAACTTTTGTTGTAATACCAATGTTGCTGCTTGAATCCTACATTAGAGTTGCCCTTTGTTGTTTTATCTGTCTTTTTCTATATACAAAATTCTTCTGTGAGTGTGATGCTGAAAGTCTTGAGCAACAGTGTCTTTTAATATAGAGTAAACAATTACCGGTATATTATCCTTAGCTACCAACTTAACACTACGTGTTGAGGTATTGTGACTTCGGTAGTATCTATCACGTGGTCACGCGCACTAAATACAAAATGGCTGGCAATAATGTTTCGTTTCGTCAAAGTGCTATCATTGAATTCCACGGAATCCAATGAATCCCCGCTGCTGACATTTACCAAAGACTTTAGGGAACGTGTGTGAGAGCAAACAGTGTTAGGAGATGGGTGAAACATGGGTGAAACATTTCAAAGATGAAAACAGCTAAGATCTACCTCGTAGCGATAGCTCTTGAACTGCCTCCATTAAATGCAGGGAGGAAAGGGTTGACGCCATCATTAAAGAAAACAGACGTGTCAGTGTCTGAAATTGCAGCAAAACTTGGAATAGGACACAGTGTCTTCGGCCAGCTGTAATAGACTTCTACTGCAAGGGAATTTTCAAGCGTGCGGAACGATGAGCAAAATGCGTGTAGAGAAATTCAGATTATGTTGAGAAGTGAAGAAAAGTTTCTAAATTAAGTATGACATCGCAGTGCTCTGGTTTCTAGTATAACCACTTCGGTTTCTCGTACAACCACTTCGGTTTCGTGTTAAACCACCCCTTACAGTTCATTAAGCATTAAGTATGACAACTTTCAGTGTGATCTTCGTAAAAATATTTTTCAAGGGGGAAAAAACTTTTATCAGTAACAACTACTTTCACTCTTATATTCTTTCCCCCTTATGTGAACAAATAAAACTTTATAATCGCAAATTACCATCTTTATTCCAGAATGCAATCGTCATTCTTCTTTCAGCTTCTTAGGATATTTCCCTACTGTATCATACTCACACGTCAAGAAACATAAATTCCAATGGATGTTTTTATCAATCGATGCCAAAAACCCATCTTTAGATAAATAAGGTAGAAGTGGGCAGAAGTATGATAAAAAGCAAGCGTGTATAAAAGCTAAGAATGAAAACATGTGTTCTTAATCCTAAAAAATTTCTAAGAAAAATCATTGATATTTAAATATTCTAGCTTGGATTTGTTGATTTTCTTTTTGCTGTCATCGCAGCGACTTAGCTTGAATCAACTTTCTAAATCTGGACACTATCTTAAGACTTTGCTTTCAAGCCGTTCATGTTATTAGAAAATTAATATTATTGTTTGGTGACGATATCTTCAATAAAATGAGCTTCTCCATAGTCGTACAGTCCACAGCAAATTCTCAATGGGATTTAAGTCCGGAGCAGGAAAATTACCTGGCCAACAAGTACCTGTATTTGCTGCTCTGTCATGACTTTCGATATGTGACAGAAGGCAAGGTCATTGTGCAATATCCCAGTACGTCAGGATACCTCTTTTCCAGGTCTGGAACAACTTTCTTTCGTAGAACCTCAACATATTGTGGCGAGCGCATCATTTCTTCTATTGGCTGCAGACTTCCGAAATCATCATTCATTGGAAATCAGTAAATGTCATGAAAGAATGTCTCTGACAGTCATGACGGAGTTATGCTTTGTTTCAATTAATTTGCACAAGAATATAGATTTTGTACAGATATATATACCGGGTGGGGCAAAAAAAGATATTAAAAAGTTTTTGTCTACTACGACATAATAAGAGGTTATAGATTCTTGTTATCATATATATGCTATAAGAGACATCACGAAATTTCAAGGTGATTTCCATTTGCTGCAATCGGTGTATAAAGACTTAAACTGAATTCCGTGGTGACTCTCTGAAGAGCATCATTTTCGTGGTGAGGCTGATCCGGTAGTTTCAAAACGTTTCACAAACCTGTAAAAAACCATGGAACAAATTTACGGTACGGTACAAAAATCCGCATCAAAGGATACTTCAATTTTGTCATCACAATTTGCCTTCAGTTCTGTACTGTAATCTCACCGTTAGTGCTACCATTCTGAAATGTAATGAGAGCTATAGAATGTTCAGAACTGCAATAGAACAGTATCATGAGGAAAATCATTTACGGCGTACGATTAAACCGCAGTATACTATATAGGCAAAAGCTTTCTAACATCTTTTTTTTTGCGCCACCCGTTACTTGGATATTATTTTTAGGAATCATCCTTGTATAGATCATAGTTTATATCGCATATCCAAGAGTCAAGGTAATGTTATGCATATTCTAACCATTCAGTATTGTTGTATTTTTCTCGATATTCGTTAATCTTAAACAATTCGAAAAGAATATAATGAAAATATTGTATTCTGTCATCTTTTTTCTAATGATGCCAGGAAAGAAATGGTGTTAAGTTCAGAAAATTTGCAAATGATACTAAAAAAAAATTATGAAAATAGCCAAATAACATCACCTTTCTCTTATCCTTACTTTAAATTTTTTGTTTCATAAATGCTCTTAGTCACTATTTTTACTTTCTGAACGAGAAACAGTATATAAGCATATTTAAGAAGAAACTATATATATTTGTAGCATTAAGGAAAATGATAAATTTACACTATGAAAATGAGCACAAGACACTTCGAGGTTCCTGGTTCGAATTCAGGTCGCAGAATTTTTCCTTCCATTTTTTTCAAATAATATCATTGCTTGATGATTGGAGGATCCAGTTTATATTCATTATTTATTATAATAAATTTACATTTTTATGTCGATATCTTAATAGCAGGTATCAGTACTTAAAATTGAAAATTATTCTATTTTGCTCCATTATAGTAGGATTGTGAGGAGGATTCTTAACGTTTGATTATTCCAATGTCGCCAAGAGCTTTTAGATTCTGGAAAAAATTACAGCTACTCCCTAAGAGAATGCATTATTTTTGAAGGAAAAAATAGAGTTGCCCATAAATCAATTTTGAGTATAAAGGTATTTTGAAAGGATATTTAATTGCCTAGTCTGGTTTTTCTTTTATAAATATACAGTCCATATGTTTTCTAGATCAGTTATTTAATGAATTATAAAATTTTTCTCCTTTGATAATGAATTGATAATTTATAATAAATTTCTTGCGTTATAAAACATGTATTCTTAAATTCAAAAACTGTTACTCCCCTTAAAATGATTGACATTTATGAGTAGAAAATGTAAATTGTATTTTCTTTGAAACCAACCAATACTGTCGATAATAACATGATGGAAAACTATAGACATCTTGTCCATGAAATAATTCCTTTTAATGGAACTTATACGTATTTCAGCTACCCTATGACCAACTTTCTGTGTAATACAAGGAGAAGAACGTAACAGGCAATTATCTATCAAAAAATAGTCAATCAGCGAGTTAATTATTTGTTTTTATTTATAAAATACTGTAAATAGTTAATCCTGGAAAATACTCTTTTAAAGAGTGTACTAAAAATTTTGGAACAGTTGACAGTTTAAACATAGTTTTAAAGATGGTTCAAATATCTGGACGTCTAGTTTTGGACTGTTCTCTTACTTCTCCTTGTACAAAACTAATATCTTGTTTTGTGACAGTGTAATAATTCAAAATTTATACTTTTGAGATAACGATGTTTAAAATTGAACTTTTGTTTAAGGAGTCGTTTTTACTAATTCGTTATGTCAAAACACTGGTTTTAATGGATAGTGATAATTAAGATCTATGAAAAAGTTTTTGAAGTTTTATTTTAACCATTGTTGAATATATTTATCAGATTAGATAATTTTGAGTTGTTACACTGTTGCACTGATAAAGCGATATAAAAAATGCCAACTTTGTTATATATTATGTACTGTTTATTTCTTTGTTTTTTTAAAGAAATCCAAACGTCGCTCCCTTTGATTTTCAAAGTTATCGAAACAGTTTTAATTAAACGTACTTTTTAATAACCAGGAAACTGTGGATATAATAGAATGAAAGAAGACATACAACCACTTGTCACTGTGTGGTCGAAGGGTACATACGACGAGTAGTATCTAAATTCTCGTGTGGACAAGAGGCTGTGTGTCTTCCTTCAGAATTTTATTTATTTATAAGACCTATTTGTTTCTAAAGATAAGTTTGTTTATGAGGAATTAAGATATTCTCTCCAGGTTATATATCAAATGAGTTGTCATCTTATTTCATTCACATTTAATTTAAACTTTACGTAATCGTTTAAATGAATGAGACCAGTTGAAAGATGATTTTAATGAAAATGTATATTTTGCATTGATAGCAAGTGAATGGCGTATCCATATCTGGCGAAAAAAAGATTTTTTTGTGATACTTTTCAATAGTTTTCCGATTTTGAGTTTATGCCTCTAAATTGTCATTCTTCTTTACAAAGCAAAATAGAAAATGAATATATAATTTAATGAATAAACTGTTATACGGCTCAAGGAAGAATATAGTTTTTCATTAGTGAACCACTTCCTGAAATGTAAGGCAATAAAAATATTTTGATAGTGAAACTATCAATGTATTTATGGTATCGGTTTTATTAAAAAATGAAAAACTTTTCTAAATTTTATTCATAGTTTATAATTTTCAATAGCAGGCATTTTGTATTGTGTCCAAAGGCTTTACATGAAAACTTTCTGTACGGCAAGACAGATTCCGTATATTTATGGAAAAGTTTCTGCATCGAATAGTATTTCACTTAAGTTATAGAATGGAGAAAGCCAACTTTCTGTGCTTAATTTTTCCGTTCCGTAAATCTTTTTTGAAATGGTCGTTCGATGCAGAAAATTCATACGAAATCTCTTCTTGTCGCGCGAGACAGGCTTAAAGAAAGGTTGCTGTAGCATTTTTTTTTTTTTAACTTTGACACATTCAGGATCAATCTTACTGAGACATATTTCTATCTATTCAGCGTCATCTGCAGAGATATTCAGTAGACAGAACGCCGTAATATTTGTTGTGTATACATTTCAAACCTTCAAAGTAAAAATTAATTCCAAATATTGCCACCAGGGCGAGAATTGCCGCTGTAAGCGTGAGAGTTCCCATACCGTGGATATCATACGCAAATAATAATGGTGAAAAACATCATAATGTCTACGGGTGGATATTTCGTTTTATAGAAAATTTTTTTCCCAAATCTTAAATGTGTGTTACCGATAGTGTGTGAAATAGCATACTCTATAGAATGATTAATACTTATAAACGTCTAACTTATTTGATTCTGAAATTGGTATAAACTTTGCAATAATATAACGGGAGAACAGAGTTTTCGACTATAGTTTCGCCATTTATTCCCGGCTTTATCAAGGATAGGAAGAAATGGCGAAGCTAGTCGGAAAATCTGTTCTCCCGTTATTGTATTGCAAAGTCTCTACCAATTTTATTGCTAGAAGCAATACAAAGGAACCCTAATTTAACGATCTTATTTGATTCTGGCCTGGATTTTAACAGAATGCGTATGTAATTTATGGAACGGCTAGCATTTTCTGTAAGTAAATATAACAGACAATAGGAAGATCATTTTATTAAGGTGTTAAAAATTATTAAATTTTATTATTAACTTTATTATTCTGTAAAATCCAAATTAGCAATATAATATATAAAACAAGGCTGAGCACAGCAACAAATACAACAACAAATACATTAACAGCGCGGCCAATAGTTGCAAGATAGGGAAAGCGGGTCAAAGTGAATCACTTAATTTCAAACTCCAATCACAACATGAAGAATATGTTTAATTTGAAGGTGTCTTGTTTATAAATTCTAGAAACAATGCAGAATACTGTTCAGCCTTTGATTATAATACAAATCTTTTTTAAATTTGTTAATTAAACAATACAGAAAACGTGCAAAAAATCCACTTTATCCCACAAGGATTAAGCGGTTCAGAGAACGGGGCAAAAAGTGATTCAATGTTCATACAGTTGAAAAGTACTGAAAACAAATTAATAAATCCAATACACGAGTTTAAAAAAATCAAAACTTAAAAAAAAATTAGTTTGGCGGAATGTTAAATTCGCACAGGCCTACCACGAGATAATGATACGGATTCAAAAAAGAAAATTGTATTTTTCTGTAAGAGGAAGCTGTTCATGTCGTTTACATTGTGTTTGGGGCGACGAAATGAATGCTTCTCCCATTTACCAAAAAAAAAATTAATTTCTCTAAAAAGGCTTAGTCTCCATTTCCATAAAAAATGCGTCAATGCATAGTTTAAGGATCTGTAAGTGTGAATTATTTAAAAAAAAATTGACGGAGGGAGGGTTTTTAATAACTCCAAAACGGCTCATCACAGCCAAACTAGTCATTTACAAAAAATATTTGCCTTTTTGAGAGGAGTAAGTACATGTCGAGTTGATTGAGTTTGGTGCGCTGGTTTAACTCTACAGCCATTTATTAATTTTTAGAAAAAAATTAATATCTCGAAAAAGGCGTAACCAATTGACATAAAAAATACGCCAAGGCACAATTTAGGGTACCCTCGAAGTATGTACTGGGTAATCCAAAAGTGTGTTACATTCCTTCCATTGTTAACGCATTTTCAGTGTTTGCTTTCCAGAAATTCAATGCTTTCAAGAATCACGAGGCACGCGCAAAACAGTGTAAAGGACAAGAATTCAGCACGACAAAACAATTATTAGTTTCATGAAAAACTGTAACACACTTTTGGATCATCCGGTATAATTTTTATTTGGTTCTGGTAGTTGCCGTTTAAGAGGAGTTAGCTGCACAAAATTGGTCATATACGTATATACGGATTTTTTTTTTTCAAAATTTCAACATATCTTTTCGAATCATGAGTTTTTAAGTCGGTTTCAGCAAAAAAAAAAAATTGAGTTTCTGAAACGAACAGATAGGCCTTCACTCTTAGAGAGTAGTAGGCCAACAAAATAAAGACTGTTTTCATGAACACGTAGCCTATTACTACTGTATTGTCCTATTTCTTCATGCCGCATGTGCCCATTCTGGGCAAATACAACAATGAATCCACACTGGCGGTTTTACATATTCCTCGCCACAAATAAGACAAAAATACAGTTTTGACTTTGATTTAGCAACACTGGATTATTTTTCTCTTGCAATTTCAATTTTTTACGCTTAATTTTGATTGGCTTATCGCCTGTCTTTCTTTAACTGCTTCTTTCACCAGCGAGCTGTCAATATTTCTGGCCGGCCAGGTGGCCGAAAGGGCTTTCTAGGCTTTCTAGTTCTCGAGTCCGCCTGGTCGTGGGTTCGAATCCCGCCGTGGGCATGGATGCTTGTGTTTGTCCTCGGCTGCGTACAGATATAACTTGTGTAAAAGGCGCAAAATGATCTTAGTAGTCGACGCCATAATTTCTAATAACCAACCAACCAAACCAATATTTCTGCGCATTTAGCATGGCGTTTTCTTTTCTGTAAATTTTTTTTATGCAGTGTTCTTATTTCTGAATTACTGAATCCATTTTGCTCCAACCCAAAGTAAATCAGCCGAATTTTATTTGCCAATTAAGTCAACTACGTAGTCAAATTGTAGTAGTTGAATAATTCCAAGCACAATCCATTCAAAAGCTAGTGAAAAGCTTATGTCACTGAAAAATAGTCTAGACAATCAAAATGGTCTTTCTTACCGTGAGCTAAAATATGGCGTTAACGTCAGTTGCTTTGGAGTCAACGTCCGAGCAGTGACGCATAGTTGAATCATTTATTGGTAGTGGCGCCATATATTCCCAAAACTTAAAGAATAAAATATCCTCTTTGCTCTGTACAGTATATCCATTTCGTCCCACCTTCCCTTACTTGCTTCTTCCAGTTTGGTAGTCGCATCTCGCCTGAAACAAGCTCGGTAATCGGTAATGTAATGGCGCCTACTACGATATATGCCTGGTTAATTCTGGAAAATGTAATCGTAATTTATCTAAAAAATAATTATATTTATATTGAAATTATATTGAAATACATTGTTTTAGCATACTATACATCGATGCGTTTCTACCTTATCGGTAACAAAAAAACAACAACAAAAACAGCATTAAATTTGACGATGCTTCATCCATTCTATTCAGAGTTATATCTGCAGATGGCGCTGAATATGTTTATCTAATTTGGTTCGCTCTGCCCTGTACATGTTGTACATCTTTTAGTGCGCTCCACACGAACTTCAACAAGAACTATAATCAAAGCTTCATTTTCATGCTCAATCAACCAGAACTTTTTTATTATGTTATATACTGTATTTTGACAGAAACACAAAATGAATATGGAGTCATTTTATTGTGTTTGATGAACGTTCACATTAGATGGCGTAATCGGAGAATCTAATCCGTGTGGTTCAACGAGAAGTTTCTTTGCACTCTGTAGATTATATAAGCTCGCTAAATCATAGCTGTGTGTCGCTTAAAACTTATTTTCGGAAATACTGTTTATATAAAATATTTCAAGTGTTTGTATACAATTCAAGGTAAGTACAATCATGTAATTAACATTTTACGTATAGTTGGATAATAAGATGAGCGTTTATTTTGAAATATTTCATTGGACCATTTTCATTTATGCCCTGAAAAGTTTATGCTTTTATCAGCTGTTAAGCGCCCATTTAGCCTTTAATCTAAACCTGTGAGAAATTTGGACAAATTAAACATGATAGAATAGTAAAAACAGGAGCATTTGAATGTTCAGTTTTTAGGAATAAGTACAACGGTAGGCATTATTAAACCTAAAAATACAGAAGTTATAAATATTTTTACGCTTAAAAAATAATACTTCAATATTTTTAAACAGCTTTCAAGTAATAGTTAACAAAAAATATAGTGCAAAGGTCCAGAAGTGGCAACGTTAATTTTTCATCATAATATGTTAATAGTTAAACGAATAATAAGAGGACCAATCACCGTTTTATTTATTTAGGCCATTAGTGTCAATCACTTTGATGACCAGCATAACTTCTGACATTTACTTAATTTAATAGTTTCAGGTCTTATGACAGATAGATCAAGGGTATTTCATTAACCTGTAGCTTTATGAGACAGCAACAGGAGACTTGAAATGGGTATGAGGCGTGCGCAGCTACGTTCGTTGCTACTATTATCGCGTGACACCCTCTAACGTCTTAATTCCTGTAAAGTTGTCCAGCGATTAAACCCCGTCCCTCTCTTCTTGTCTTCTGAACGGAATAGGACAGGTTTCATCCTCTTGCCCACGACTGTCGACGCACTTATAAAAATAAAAAAAGGTGTACACACAAACAACGCAAACGACATGAACGCACATAGGCTGAACCATGAGAAGAGGCGATGGCGGGTCGGTTTGCATTCCTGGCTCTCTGGTCAAAGGCCATTCGTTGACCAAAAGGGTTGGGAGCGCCGAGGAGGAGCTAATTGAGACAGAAAAAGCTTTGGAATTCTGGTGAATGGGCAATAAAAGAATCCGTTTTACACCTTGTTTAATGCGACCCTCTTGTCACTTTTGAAGATGGGCTTTCTCATTCACTCTCATCTCCATCAAGCGAAATAGTGAGCCCCTCTGGTATTATACAGATACGACTTAAAAACAACTTTTAAAATTGCATGTGATCGTCGATAAGACATTTCCGCATGTGTTTCCAAATTTTAATCTGCATTAATTTATAGCGATTAAATATAATGAAATCTTTGAAATTGAAATATTATGTATAATATTTTATCCATAGATGGAGAACGCTATAGAAGAATGCAAATGTTTATTGTTTTTAATTATCGACTTATTAAGTAGCGGAAGCATGGAAGAATTTACAAACACATGCGGAAATGTCCCCTTCATAATTTCTGCATTTTTGAGGTAGAAGATTGAAATTCGGAATGTAGATTACTATGGGCATGTCCACCTTCACTATTTAGTTTGGTTTTGATTGTCCCACTGGGATTGGAATTACGGGGGTAGGAGTTAGAGGGAACCAAGTGATCTATATGGTATTTAGATATGTATAAGGAGTGAAATTCGAATGCTGATTCTCTAAGCAAATGTGCATTACTATGAAGTTTGGGCCAAATTGTCCCAGTGCACTCTAAATACAAAAACCCTTGATAAACCCTTATTAAGGGTAGAAAAATTTATTTTTTACCCTTACCTGACCTTTGAATTACAGGTTGGCTATGGGTTTACCACCGGTTTACAGAAAACCTATAAATGACCTTCGTAGTATGGGTTTGTCAAGGGTTTATTCTTTTTAGGTAAGGGTTGACTATAGGTTTATATTTTATGAGTTGATTATAGGTCAATAATACTATAAAATTTAGTTTTAGAAATTTTATTAAATTCTGAAAATGACAGAAATCTGAAAATTGAAGAAATAGATACAAAGAATTTCCCTAAGTATATATTTATTTTTTTCAGAACATGATAATTACATGAATTCTGGATTACATTGAATATTTTA
Source organism: Rhysida immarginata (assembly GCA_023313115.1). Taxonomy (NCBI): domain Eukaryota; kingdom Metazoa; phylum Arthropoda; class Chilopoda; order Scolopendromorpha; family Scolopendridae; genus Rhysida; species Rhysida immarginata. The sequence continues at coordinate 321,783 of JAHWFO010022370.1, forward strand.
TTTATATTATTAGTTTAAGTATACTATTTCAAATGAAGTATCATAGTTGCTTAAAAATAGTAGACAGCATCAAAAACTAAGTAAGAAATGAACAAGATTTATTATACACTAAAACAAAATAGAATTTGAAAACAAAATATTAACAATTATTTACAATACTTAAAATTTCCTTTAATCTTCTGCTTTTTACAAATTCAACAGGCTTTTGAAAAACAGGCTCTTCGCTGATGATGGAAATTCTTGATGAAATAATTACTTACATCTAAATTTCCTTCTTTATTTTGAACATCATTTATTTGTACATCTGATAAATCAGGAGTTGCAACAGAATCTGTATAGTGAAATAGAAGATAATGTCAGATTCAAGAAAAGAGTGAGAACGTGTTTCAATTGTAACATATTAAAAATATAAAGATAAAAATGAAGGTGAATGCGAGCAGTAATTGAGCTGAAATTATTTTTTCACTTTCTTCTCTAATCCTGGTGTGTTGGTCGCAATCGCATCCTTGATAAATACATTTACCTCTAAGTACATTTCTGATATCAAGAGTTGTGTAATCTTCCATTTTATAACTTTCCAAAAGTATTCACGAAATACTAAATATATTTGATGTAAATAGAGTTATTTTTCGAGAATAATGTTATGTTACGTTTATGTCCTCCTCTAATGCAGAAAGAGACAAGATAAGGCAAAGCACAAGAAAGAAATGGGGGGAGACCGGTCAGTCACACAAGTACAATAGAGTAGAATACATCTGGGTATTATTAGCAAGGTCATATAAGGAAGGAAAATACGGGAAAAGAGGACGAGCAGAGATAAATTAACTGTTCTAGAGTCTAATGAAGAGGGGAAGAAATAGTAAATATACTGTGCATAGAATACATGATCTCGCAAAAAATTTTTGCTCCTTTCAAATGTAAGTTATCGGACAATGAAAATAAACTATAATACATATTTTTTGGATTATAATCATCTTCTTTTGCTCTTAGCGCAAAACAATTTGATATTTTTTCTGCATACCCTATATTCATATTGATTGGTTATTTCTTTTTATTATGCAGTTTTTATAAAAGAAGTTTTATAATCTTATTGCAGTATCATATTTAATATGAGCATTTATTTGCTTTTCCTATTAATGTCTTTAATATTTTTTAAATACATTATTAGCTATTATTACGTAATATAAAAAACGAGGAATGGAAATTAAAAAAAAAAAAAAAGAAACAGATAATCTAAAGAAATTAATAAGACTACACATAGATAAAATTGAAAATCCTTTTTAGTTTGATTTTTAATTTGCCCTGTCATTGACATCGTCAGCTTTTTACTTTTAGGATTTAGTTAAGGTAATGTAACAGTATTCTTACGGTAAGGAGTATTTTTTCCTTAACGGTTTACTAAAGGTTGTCTTGGTTTTAAGGTTTCCTTAAGGTAATGTAACGGTTTCCTTAAGGTTTAAGCTTAGTTGTAAACTCTTAACAAACGGGTAGTCAACCTGTAATCAATCGATAAAAACTTTGTAAACCGATAATAAACCGATAATAAACCGGTAGACAAGCATTTTAACGATTTGTTAAGAGTTTCTTTTCTAAGAGTGTGGGGTCGGAGTTGTGGGAGTAGCATGGTCGAAAATGATGAGAAAGGAAAGATATTCTTTTATAATATTCTTTTATATTTTCTAAATCTACGTTCGAGAAAATCAATATTTTAGATAAAAAGTTGATGAAGGGGTAAAAGTAGATGAACTCAGATCTTCCGCTACTTTCCTATACCGTCTTCGGGAGGATTAATTTTTTGTTAAAAGGGAGAAGATTGCAACTAAATTCAAGGCGATCCTTACAAAACCTCCGCAATGCCATTGGAGTTTATCTATTAAGTTGTTCTGTGAGAACAAACTTTTTAAGGAATATCTGAATATATCTGGTTGTTGATGTCTGGAGATCTTGGGGGCCAAGAGTGCAGTGCCAATCTTAGGTCCCTGTCCGTCCAATCCAATGTTGAGGCAGTGTTTCATTTAGAAACCAACGAACGTCCTTATGCTAATGTGGCGAGTTCAATCTTGCTGAAAAAAGAAATTCTCAGAGTCTTCAGTCATTTGTGGAAACAGCCAATCTTGTAGTATTTCAAGTAGGAATTTCCCGTAATAGTGTTTTCCTCGAAATAGAAAGGGTCATAAAGCTTATGAACGGAACGGCTCAAATAAAAAAATTCGATAAAATATTTATTGAGGAAACATGCTTCCTATTCAGTTATCGACTCCAAAGCATGTACATGTGTTACGTTGTTCATAAATTTTATCAACAATTTTCTAATGATCTAGGCGTAGAATTATACATTATATCTCTCAAGGGCTGCAACTATGGCACTTCTCAAAATTCTCACTTTCTGAGGAAATGTGATTTGTAAATTGATTATCTAGTGGATTGCCTCAATTTTTATTAAATGTCTCATACTTTTTAAATTTGATAAATGGTTTCAGCATTGTTGGATGGTAGAATAGGCCAATCTGACTATCATTCATGGGTTAACTCATTTTTGAAAATTTTCGAGATATTCCATTGTTGCAGCCCTGGATCAAAAGTTCCGGGCACCTTTACATTTGTTTCTCCTGCAAAGAAGAAAGAAATTTATATGGCTTGGATACACCATTTGCAGTTGGAAGTGCTCCAGAAGAGCAGTAGTCTAATCTTAGACACGTTAGGCGAAGCCTAGTTCGCAGCCGATGTTCCAACTCACTGTGGGATTAAGATCTGAGTAGACATTTCAATTCCTCACCATAAGTCAATAAGACAGCTCTGCATAATCTGCGCTTTATGGACCAGAGCACATTCTTATTAAAACTCTACTGGGTTCTTACCAAACTGCTGCTAAAAGCGGGGAATATGAATTTGTCTGAATTGTGGAGATAAGCTTCCTTATTCATAATTCTCATCACGGGAACTAGGAGTCCGCCACAATGCATTATGCCACCACCACCAAACTTCTGGCACAATGCTCCAGTTGGTAATGTATCGTTCACTGGACGTTTTCCACATCTACACCCGTCCATGGGATAACAGACAGTGTAGCTTGATTCATTGCTCCAAAAGACACGTTGCATTACTCATGGGGCCGTTTTGGTCGATCTTTACACTAATGTAAGTGGCTTGGTGTAGCAGTTTGCTTATGGTTATCTGGTATGAATTCAAAACCCCAAAATTGTAATAGTATTGACGTTGCATCCGGAGGCATATTAGAATTCCTTAAGAATGTTTTCTGCCGATTCCATGCGATTCTATTTCACCATTCTGCTATCAGTCTGTCGATCAGCTTGGTTTACCAATGCGTGATTGTACAGTCGCAACCCTACATGTTTTCCTTTCAAAATGACTTCATTTATGGTGGAACGTGTAATATCGCCGAAATTTCGCGAATAGATTTTCCACAACGGTAACACCCAAACATACATATCACGCACGAAGTCATTTAGCTGCGTGTTCTTCCCATGTTACCGTTTCAGTTTTCCGATGATGTCTGTAGTCATTCTTTTATACCTATGACGTTCATGGCAGAGTCCATTACTGCGCGAGGGTAATCGGGTACTTTTGATCATAGTAACCTATTATTTTCCCGTTAAATGGAGCTGAAAGACATTTTGGATCAAATAATGTTACTTTAGTGAAGAATAGAATGAATAAACATACTGCGAATAAAAATATCGCTGAGAAGAAGAAAAATCCAAATTTGAAACGATTCCGTATCATTTTTAATTGATTCTACACATTCCAAAGTATACAAAATTCTTTTTTTTTTTAAATTATTGTAGAGCAATATATTTAAAAGGCTATAATTTAATTGTGCTGCAGAAAAATAACAGGAGTATCATAAAAGATGTCTGTGATTTGAAGATTTAAATTCTTCGAAATAAAAAAAACTGACAGTATTGTGATTTACTTATATCAAATTTATAGATTAATGATTATAGGTTTCATGTTTAATAATTGTAGAACATATCAGTTTTCATTTGCATCAACATTGTAACGTTTACTTTCAAATGATTAACTCAGAATTATTTGCAATTAACTATGCATAGTAGTCTGACTATTGGCGAATAGTATATCCCCAGAACTCCTGTAAGTATCTGTTAAATGCTTTATTTTCGAACGTTACAGAATTATTATTAAAGAATTACTTTTAAGAATTGGTCTTGCATTTTATCCTTCATCTTCGCTAGAATTTTATAAAGAAGAGAATGAATGTTTTACTAAATTAACCATTAAATAGTCTTGTCAAAGAAAACTTAATTTTTATGTTTCTAGAAGCTCCTGTAGGTATAAATGTAAAATTTATCAGTTATTAAAATAATTTTTAATATTAAAGCTTAAACGTAGAAAAGATAAATATAATGGTGAATTATGAGTATGTTCCGTTTATTTGAGGCAATGTTGCTTAGTTCACAATAATTGTTATTATTAATAATTAAATACACTATATTGACCTATATGAATAGTCTTTATGTCATATCTTCTTATTTATAGGTAAACTAAATAAGATAAATAATCAAAAAATGAATAATATTAAAATGACAAGAAAGCATTTTCACATACATTGTCGTATATGTATTTATCATTATTCCCTTAATTTAAAGATGTCGCTTCGTGAGATTGAAACCGAATGTTCAAACGTAGGTTCGGTCTTAGCTTAATTCTATTTCACCGATTTCCCTGTCTAAATGAGTGAAGAATGCAGTTTGATGTAGTCGAGGGAAAGAGAGATTTTTCGGTGAAGTAGGCAGCTAGGCTAGCTGATTGGCTGGAGTTGGATTGCTCGGTCGGTCGAACTCTCTCTCTCTCTCTCTCTCTCTCTCTCTCTCTCTCTCTCTCTCTCTACCGGCAGAAGTATTTTTCGGGCGGGCGTGTTACGCATGCTCAATGGCCGCTCCTTGTTTGTCATTCCCAGCGGAGTTGACTTCGTCTCCACCGAAGCGTAGAACGGTTAAATCGCCTAAGGATGGGAAGCGAGGGTAAAAAAAATGAAAAAAGAAGAGCGGTCTGGATGGGCGGGGGTGGGCTTTTTGGGGCCAATGGGGGGGCGTGAGTCCCTCACCAACGAGAATCGACTGTTGTGTGGATGTTTTCAAGATGGAGGAGGGAAAAGGGGTAGGAAAGAAAGAGGTAAAGTGACGGGTTTAGAATTCAAAGGGTGAAGACGAAGAAGGAAGAAGAGGGGAGAGAAAACGCTCTGTCTGTCACCAAGTACATAATGATGTGAAGTGAGACTCTAACTGCAATGACAGTCTCAAGGAAGGAGAGGAGAAAAAAATATATATCCCCCACAACCTCTTAGAAAATTTCCCCTGCAGTTCACCCGGTTGCAACTTGCCTATTGATTATTTTGCCTCCTCCTTTTTTCTTATATACTCCAAATCGTGTAGTTAAAACCTTATTTTTGTCCTTAATCGTTAACCAAGCGAAATGAAAGAGCACACTCTTTTTAGATGAACTGATTTCAAAATCTGTTGAACGCAGTGAAAAATCAATGAAAAATGGAGCGTAAGAGCAAGAGGCATTTTTCCATTCGTATTTCGTCTAAAACCGGAATGTTGGGAAGGTGTCTATTGAAACTTGAAATATGAGAAGACTTTTAGCTGCTTTTCTGTATGCGCTATTGTTAAACCCAGTTCTTGACTCTATCGAAATGAAATAAATAATAAATATCGTAACATTAGTAAGTGGTTAAAAGCTTTTACCTTATAAATTTCGTATTCCCTTGGCTAGTCAATAAAATGTTAATTTCTGAAAATTCGATTTTTCATTTATTAAGAAGGCCTTAGATTAAACGGACATACCTCACGAATTATCAAACGCAAACTATTTCCATATTCATTTCTCTTTTTCTTGATAATTTCATCCATGCAAATTATGAAAATCCATTTACCTACTTTTTTAAAATATATTGCTTTAAAAATTGGAATTTCAGCAAGCTAAATCGTGTTGTCGCTAATTTTTACGATAAACTTTAAGAAATAGGCATTATACAAATCTAATATTCAGTATTTAAATAAGTTTTTTGTTCGTCCTTTTTTTAAGACGGTAGGAGTGGCAATAATATAATAGAATAAGGAAATATGCCAATCGAATTACAAATATACTGTATGAAATTTACATATTCATTAAATTTAAGCAGACATGTTAAAAAGCAATGAAGGCAGACTGCTATAGAGAGACGAATATGCTTCCCTCAAAATAACTCTTAAAATTTGAAGACTATCAAGGTTTCAAAATTATATATCCATGCTTATATTATTAATATTTAATATTTAATATTTTGTCAACCTTTAATAGTTTAATATCTCTTATATATTCCAAAAAGGGAGGTATGGCTTTTCAAAAGTTTTACTTTAAAAGGAGTGGACTTTTGTAGATCTAAGATTTCATTTCATAAATACGTAGTTAAATATGGTTCGCCTTTTACATAAATTATTAAAGTGCAAAAAAAAAACAATAATAATAATAGGCTGGCTTGTGAGCATCGCAATCCCATATGATCTGTTATATTTATGGTTTAAAGTCACGGTAGATGAATGTGTATGCCGTGACAGAATGTAAATGGTTTATTTTTTTTTTTTTTAGCCTCTGTCTTGATTGTTATTGAGATCGAATTTGAACCGCTAGATATTAGGGTTACAGATATATTATTTTTTATTATTCGTATAGTTATTGGTGAAATTGGAACATTCAATTATATTCGTTGAAATCAAATCTTTATTGGGTGATTATTATTTGGATTTACATCTAGATCCTTTTAATCTATCAATGTGGTTATTTATATGTTCGATTATATTCAATATCGAGGAAGTAAGTTTGTTGAGCTCAACGCTTTTATATACGTCATATGTTTATATAAACTGATGTTTCTATTATTTTTTACTATATACGTATAAGGCGAATAAATTAATGAAAACGAACGAGTAAATATATATAGTTTTTCATTTGTGGTCTATTTTACCCTCCCCCCCTTCCAACTACTATAGAAGCAACGTTGGAGTGCGGTTAATTGTACACAAAGGGCAAACACGTGTTTTTGTCAAAAACGCTGAACCCCAGGGTCTTTGGTGTTAAAAAGTTATTGACTGTGCTGTTGGAGTCGAGAGAGTAGCGTTGTTCATTTTTGTATAGACACATGGAAAATGTCACCTGGTCACCGAGAGACACGAACGGAATAACACCCAGGAGGGAGTGAGAGAAGGAGGGTAGAAGAACGGTGGCGACGGCGACAGGAGTGACGGGGAGTTTGGGGAGGGGGACGCCGGCCAACGAGTAGATGGCTCGGCGAACGAGAAGCCAACCGTTGCCGAGAGGTGACATATTCTCAGTGGGGCGGCGCTCTACCCACATGTCGTCTCCCTCTTCTCTAGCCGAACACGACTCGACTCTGCCCTTGTCTTCCTTCTTTCCTTCCTTCCTTCCTCCTCCTCCTCGGCTTCCCCCCTTATTCAAAGGGGCGACCATGTTGTTGTGGTTTGGCCTTTTTGCCTGGGCAACCCCCTTTGCTTCTCTTCTTTTCCTCTGCAGATCTATGTATAGTCGCTCCTTTCAACATATTTAAGACCAGATATATTCAGAAATATTACAATTCAAGAATACAAAAATTATTCTCAGTACTAAATTACCCAATCTTTATTTGCCTATCTAACTCCAAAATCAAATTTGCAACAAAATCTTACGGAACACCTTTTCCTTAAATAGAACTGTCTCTTTTATCTCAAAGTGTACAAGATTCCAAATCGATAATGAAATTCGCCAAAATCAAGGCTATTTATACAACACTAACCATTCCATCCCATCCATGACATCATAAAGGACTGAAGCTGTATGACCATATAATTTACACCAATAAATTTAAAATTGAAACACCACAGACAGGGCCGGATTTTCCTATAGGCTAACTAGGCTTCAGACTAGGGCCTCAAGATCAAGAGGGGCCTACATTCAAATTGTTAGCATTAAAAATGGGAGGTGAAAGGGCCTCATAAGTGAAATAGCCTAGGGGCGTCTTTTCATCTAAATCCGGCCTCTTTTCATCTAGTGGTCCACAGATAATATTCACCTATGAAAGCTATACTTTCCCATTTAATTCTTTCAGGATATGGAATGCCCTACCATTTGGGATAAAAATTCAAATATTCTATTGCAAATTCCAAAATTGTAATAGTACGTCAACGTGTAAAGTGAATCACTAAGAATTATGTAATTCAACAACAGCTAATCGAAATGATTGGATGTAATTTAAGATATTTATATTAAATTTTGATTTTCATTTCCTATATATTTTCGTTGTAAAGCTTAAATATTTTTTCCCTTTTATAAACATTCTATTTTGTACCATTCCCACGGGACGTGGATTGTATAATAAATAAAATTTGAAGGAATAAGAACTGATCTATTATTCCAGCCTAATGTAATTCTTCCATATTTCTCACAGACTTTATAAAGATTTTACAATTTTTACAAAATACTATATATTTCTTGATTTCAACTCAACAGATCATACTTAATCCAAAAATTATACTTAGACAGTAAACTCATCTGGCGGATCGAATATATATTGAGGACAAATGATAGTTATGATTAATGTGGTAACAATTTTTTTTAATTGTTCAAGGCACTATTTAGTAAGGATTAAATTAATATTGAAATTGGTACTAAGATTGATAACACTGAGCAACTAAGAAATTACTTCTTAAGTGAAAGTATCCAATCCAGAATGAATTTAACGTGCTGAACACGAACATCACATTAAAAAATTGATTGGCTCTCATTGCAGAGATATTGACGTACTGTCCGTTATATAGGTGCTATTGGAGAGGATTAACTACAGCATGTATGGCTGACAGATCTGTACTGGTATTATCTCTGTTGATGGATTTGCAGCAGGGATATACAAAGTACTACTGTTTTCTGTGTCTATGGGCCAGCAGAGCAGTCAATTTGCATAACGTTAATAAAGACCGGCCTCCGAGAGTATCTTTTAAGCCGGAGAAACGAATGTACAGCACCCATCATTGGCAAAAACCACACAAAATCACTATTCCTCCTTTACACGTCAAGCTCGCCTTGTGAAAAACTTGGTAAAAGCCCTGGGTAAAAGTGGACCAGCAATCTGCATTTGTTTTCACATTACTAAGAAACCGTAGCCAATTCAGCTTTTTCTTAGTCATATTTGTGTTCAGCACATTGAATTCATTAAGAAATGACTATTTTCATCTCGATAGCATAAACGTTTTGTAATTTTATTACTCTGTGTAATGAGATTAATTTAAAAACAAAACAGTCTTATAACTAATTATTAGAAGCACTCCTTCAGTTTTCAGCTAAATTTCATTAACAACTCTGTTTGATTATTTTTTTCGTAAATTGTGTCAAAATCCTTCTCAGGACCTATGAATTAATTATCATTCATGGACTTCAAATTAAAAAAAAAAAAAAAAAAAAAGAGAGAGAGAGAGAGAGATAGAGAGAGAGAGAGAGAGATAGATAGATATGGGGGCAGTTGACCCCGAAAAAATGAATCTACACGGCTTTTTTGCGTTTTTTTAAAATTAAATTATTCAAAAAGAAAAAAAAAACACTCGCAGTTTTCTCAAATGAGAGGGGAAAACATTTGACCCCAACACCTCCGGCCACGCCAGTGTTTTTTATGCTATTGAATTTAGAGTTTGAAATATGAAGAAAAAGTTCGTTCCGGTTTCGCAATTTGAAGAAAGCACACATATTTTTATTTTCATGTTAAATTACCAAATTTCTTTCAATTGATTCCTTCAATTTTTTCGTTTTTATCTTCGCAATAATTTTTAAGAACTCCATAAAGAAAACCTAAGTTGAACTTTTGAAGCGTATTCCCTACAATTCAAATCGTCTTGTATAAAATATATTTTTGCATATAAATAGTTTGTCTTCACGAATATGTGTTTTTAGTTTTTAATATATGCCTATTTTTTTACACTATAATTATTCGTTCCGTTTGTCTATAAGCCGTAGAGCATGTTAAATTCGGTCTTCAATGGAATTCACCAATTAATGTAGAAACTGAATTGAACTTGCAGATCTTTAATCGATAATCGCAATCAATAAGCTGTTGTGATTGCTGTATTGTACTTTTCGATGTTAACCATTGCATTTCATCAATAATTTAACCGTAAACTAGAAACCTATATCTCTACACTTTAAGATAACATTATACAAGAGTGTGTCCCGTTGTCTGCCATTATAAATAATCTAAATTATTGCAAGGGTTTTCTTCCTGTTTATGATTTATACATCTATAAATAGACTTTTGAGATTATAATTGTTCTTAGTAGATTAGCTAGATTAGAATATTTATTTAAAAGTTTTGCATTTAACAGTTTAAGGATCGTATCTTTTTTAGGCATGTTTAGGAAAACCGAAAAGAAGCCATAGAAATTCTTGACTTCTAACATGCGTCCTCTGAAAATACTTCTAAATGGTTTTATAGTTTGTGAAATGGAGCCTAAGAAAAAAAAATCTTAAGACTTGGATTTCCTTTTCCCAAAAGGATTGCATTGAATATAAGTTTTATATCAGAATCTGATGTTATTTTATTTAATATTCTTCGCTTTCCTTGAAATTAGAGAATGCAAGGAACATTAAAAAAATGTTTGATTGCAATTTCAAATTAAATTCCGATTTAAGTCGAACACATTTTTCTTCGTTACTTCATTTAAGGATCGTTAACAATGGAGAAAAAGAAACCCGACGCCCCTCATTGTGTTGCTTCTAGAAAAGAAAATCGAAAAAATGTTTCTTCAACGTATGTATAACATATATTTTTTTAAAAAAGATTAAGTGAGGAGAAAAAGGAGAAAAAAAATTGGAGGCGGGGGATGGAGAATGGGGTGGGGGGAGAGGTATTCGAGAGCTCTGTCTATCTCGTTTGCATTTTTATTTTATGATTTACAGGAATCATGAAACATTATTTTATTAGCATTACGATAGCATTACCACCATTAACAGGGGCTGGTGGGTTGTAAATTGAGAGGATTTTTACGAATTCTTATCGCAGCTGAGAATCTCGTCTTCCTTTGATGATAGATTATGATACTCAAAGTCGTTGGCAGCAATGACGAACTGATGAAAACTATTTATTTACAGGATCCCATATTATCTAACGTGAAGGTACACCTTCTTCTTCTTCTTTGTTTTGCTCTAATGGAATGTGCTTGGAATGATTCATATACATAACGCCTACTTACTTATTTAAAGGATCTCTTTTGATAATATAAGAACGAAATGTCATTTGTCAATAGTTTTAGTGTCAGATATCAAACTTTGATAAAAATACAATTTATTCATGATAAAATTTTTTGAACAATATTATTTTACTATTGTTGAAGTTATGTCATTGACCTGAATTATTTCAAATGTTTTTATTGTTCAAAGATGAAAAAAAACCCAACAACAACAGATTCATTGACGTGATTCAGTAAAAACGATACTTACTCATTTCTGTTTTTCCTTTCGTTCTTCCCATGATCATTACAATTTATTAAGTTACCAATAAGTGATGTGTAAAAATTTAGATATCGAACATATCTCTTTCTTTCATGATGTGCTTAGTGCTAATTTTCTTATTTATTCTTACG
>JAHWFO010022370.1:355713-421337 GCA_023313115.1 Rhysida immarginata
CGAATAGGAGGGAGAAGGGGGGGGGGGGGAGATTATCAAGGGGGCTTTAATATGGGATTTACCCTAGAAGGGTATGGTGATCTAAAGTTTTCAGTTTATGATTTGTTTTGTTCTAATGTCCCACGGCATGAGGGAAGGAAAACATATGCAGGCGCTGCCTTTTAACAAAAACTATCTACAGAGAGTCTGCAATTTTTCTTCATGATTATCCCTCTTTCCTGTTTTACTTAAAAATTTATATTTTTAATATTAAAATATTTTTAATATGGGCCTTTCAGCGTAAAACAAAAAAAAATTTAAAAATTGTTTTCTATTTAGTACTCGGGGAGTGTCATCGAAAACGGGGACGGTTAAGTGGGAACGTAAGGTTTCCACTAATTGTTGTTACTATCTGGTAATCCAACTCACCACAACCATTCTTAGCCATCTATAGGCCAGTTTGAATCGTTAACCCGTTCATATGGCCTGAGCGTTGATTTAAAATTAGGATAAATAACCAAAGTCTTAGATAGAGATTAATATTGCCATAATGAGTATAACCGTAACCACCGAGAGAGAAGACCTCCGTAATGAAACGTAATACATTGTTACATCATCATAGATAGAGCATTGTTAATCGTATTTCTACCAATAACATGTTCTAAATTTGCCCTATAAGTTGATGTAACAATGTATTATGTTTCATTGCGGAGGCAAATTTCAACAATCTCAAAAAATACCTAAAAATTTTATACTTCAACACAAAAATTATTCTTTAAATAATAATTATTCTTTTAACAAATTTAGTAACCAATAAAAATACGTTATTATGCAAACACTTATACATTTGTCTGGCATAGATTTAATCAATGGATGTTTTTGTAAACTGGACATCTCAATTCTGTTCCATGCTTGTTTAGGTCGTCCACATAATCCATTTACTGTCCATCTTGGTAAAGTTCCCCATGGGGTTGAGGTGCGGAGAGCACGGTGACCAGTCCATAACGTGGATTCCATTATCCAAAATCTATTTTCAAGTGGATGTTGCAGTGTAGACAGGCGCATTATCTTGGTGCAATATGAAAAACGGTCCATCTAATTCATCTGAGAATGGAAAAAATATTCTCCAAGCATTATTTAATATGCAATAGCCGTAATCCTTCCTGAAACGAATGCAATTGGAGTCTTTCCTCCTTCTCCAAAACCTGCTCACATCAACACATACCCAACTCCTTGTTACCGTTCTTCTTTCTTTAAATCGTACCAATAATGGATCCAACAAGGTTAAACTTCTTTTTGTCAAGATTACCCTGACAACCAGGGAGAAAACATTATTCCACAAAAAAACAACAAAAAAAACAAACTTTTAAATCGCGTATGTACATTTCGGGGACAACGCCACTTTCATTATCAGATTGTATGTACCATGCTGATGAAGGTGGCGTTGCATACGTAAATTTAAAGTTGTTTTTTTGTAGAATAGTGTTTTCTTCCTGGTTGTCTGGTAATACATTGTCCGCAGTTTCCGGCACTTTGTCAGAAATTTATATACCATATTACACTGTTGAATTCATCTTTCCTTGGCCCATTCCACTCTCATGCCCTTATGGTGCTGTTTTAGAAGAGGAGTTGCTTTGCGTTTGCAGTTTTTAAAGCAGCCACATCTTGTTCCTGCTCGATGACCTGTTGATTTGGAAACATTTATGTTGAGTTGTAAAGCTATTTGCCTTAAACTCAATGTGGATTTGCTCATTTGCCTTATAATCGTTTTTGGCGAGCAGTCATGTTTTGCCATCTGCCAGTGGATTTCTTTTGGCCATAATTTCCATTAGATTTACAAAAATTTAGCACAACATGATGGGACCTATTAATTTTCCTTGCTCGAATGGAAATGTTTTGCTTACACAGTTCTGTACTTTGTCCTTTTTCAAATTCAGATAATGCTTTTCCTCGTCCCATGGCTTTTGGAAAACAACTTAAAAGATTACTTCAGAATAACTGAAGCAGATTGAGAAATTGATGAATATACGTTTAACTTTGTGGTGTAGCTTTCTTCATTTACATAAATGTTTTTCTGCCTCCCGTAAGTTTCTTTTACACAACAATCTTGTATTCTGATAGTCTAAGGCCTACTCAGAAAAGTAAGTTTGCAGTATTTTTTTTTCATTAACTTCGTGGGCCAAAATATGTTTAGCATCCTCATTTTGGAAGACTTTCTCCTACTTGTTTGTGTTTCTTTCTACAGAGCCAATAAAAAATATTTTGATATAAGCTATTTGAAACGTTCTCAAAATTAAATAGTTCAAGGAAAAAAAGTATAGAAAAACGTATGGGTTTTAGATGATGGCTGAAGGAAAAAGCATGAGAAGAAAAAAAGAACAAAGAAATAGGGGGAAATCTATGGGCAAACAAGCGGGGGTATCGGAAATAGAGTTAAGGCCCGGTCTGCTGCAGTTTTCACTGTACCACCGCTAATGAAGTTGGCATGCTCGGCTGACATACATGGGGACTGAAACCCAGGGCTGTTCCTTCTCTCTCTCTCTCTTCCTCCCTGCTACTACTATCGAACGATCAATATATCGATTACTTCACACCCAGAGTCCCCTCATCTCTTCCCTCTCTCCCGTGTTTGAGATTAGCATCGGTGAGCCACGCCCCCCTCGTTTACCCTCTCCTCCTCCTCCTCCTCCCTCACTTCCCGTCCATCCCCTACTTTTTCTTATCCGGACAATGTGTTCGTCTCGATTGCGTTTCGATAGAAATTATCCGATGCCATGATTTAATTGATTCTCTCTATTGCTGCCGTTGAAACATTATCTGATGTGCTTTCACTGGCCTATTGGTATTTCATCTCTGACGACAAAGGAATGAAGAGTTTTTCCGACTATTAAAGACTGTTCGTCATTAACGCTTTAAACATTAATAAAGTGAAATGGAGCATTTGTTCCGTATCACAATTTCATTATCTTACAAGTATTAAATTTAACAAAAAATATTGAATACCGAATGGTAAACCATGAATAAACTGATGTTTCGGATAGAGGTTATCCTTTGTCAAAGTAAAGAGGATAATAGAGTATTACCCTGAAAGTGATGTTCTCACCACCCTGTGTTCAATATTGCTTTTTATTTTTATTCCTGGATTCTTGTGTGTCGTCCTTTTTTTTTCTACATCCATCATCAGGTATTAAATTTTAAAAGCGGACTATAATTTTTTCTAAATGCCCTCAGGAAAAATATATGAATGAAGTCTTTATAAATCTTTTCTTTTGTTATCATGGTTTGCTAAAATGCAGAGATTTTCCAATCATCCTGCTTCTTTTGGTCTCATTATGAAGGGGATCTTCCAAAAATTTTTTTTAAAATGCCAACTAACTCCTTCCTAGTCTTTGAAGCAGTTGTTTCGAGTGCTCTATAACTTTGAGTTAAAATGAAAATTATGTTTGGAGAATGTTCCTTTTTGGATTCTTTTATTGTTCTTAAAGCGCAAAGCATAGAGATATCTTTAAAATGCCTTTACTCATCAAATGTGAATTTTTAAGCTTTTATTTCATATCATTACAGTCTATTATCTCAGTAATGCTTGATAGGTTCAATAATAAGCAGTTAAACAAGCTATCCCAAAAGCTATGCAACATAGGCCAAACAGCCACAACCTATACGAATCATCATCCTCACTCTGTTTCTGCAATAAACTCAGTTTGTAAAAATGCCACTTCTAGTAAATGTTACCTTTATGTTAAGAAAGAGTGGACAAACTGCGCAGGGATTTTCGCGGACTTTTAGCAACGGTCGTGTGTCTTTGCCTGTTGCAGATTTCGGATGACCTGCACGAGACTTATCGGTCATAGATCCCGGCTTTTTAAACTTTGCGAGCGGTCGTTTTACGGTTGTATGCGAAATTGACATTCGCTATACGAGAGGCGTCCAGAAAATAAGTTCCATTTATTTTTAAAAAATCGAGTGTTTATTGAAAAAAAAATGAAATTTACAGGAGTTGTACTTCAATATATGTGTTATTTTTCAAAGTAATCCCCACCGATCTCAATACATTTTGTATGCTTGGAAATGAGCTTTGAAATCCCCTGCTTGTAAAAGCTTGCCGCCATCTCTTTTGTCCAGTTGTTGACTGCTTCTTTGACCTCCTCGTCAGAGCTGAAGCGTTCTCCCGCTAATTTCTCCTTTAATTTCGGGAACAGATGATAGTCGGAAGGGGCTAAATCAGGGCTATAGGGTGGATGGGGCAGAACATTCCATCCAAACTGCTGAAGAAGCTGAGTGGTGACACGAGCGACATGAGGTCGAGCATGGTCGTGGAGGAGGCGCACACCTGCAGTCAACATTCCCCTTCTCTTGTGTTTTTGCATCATTTCGTCCGTGACGAGCGAAGATCGACCTCTTCCTTTTTCGTCCTCAAGATCGTGTCTTCCTGCTTTAAACTCGCGAACCCATCTTCTCACCATTGACTCAGACTCACATCCTCTCCATACACAGAAACATGCTGTTGGTGAATGTTCATTGACTTGAAACCGCGAGCATGGAGAAACTGAATGACACCATGCACAACGATCCAAGGCGGCTTGGGAATGATGGTGGCGGGAACAGAAATGGAGGACGCCATTTGCAGTACCTCTCCTGACCGTATTAGTCGAGCGACTGAGCTAACTCACCCCAGATTCGTTCACAAGACCGTTCTCTTTTACGCAACGTTACTGGATTTCGCATTACTCTCCTTTTTAAGCCTACATGACAAAACGGAACTTATTTTCTGGGCACCCCTCGTAATAATGCCAATTAAACTGCTTAGAATGCGCTCTCTCTAACTGCGCAGGTCGAGTATGAGAACAATATAAGTGCGTTCGTCTTGAAACAACATCCTGTCACAGTGGTTAGCTCTGAAACAAAATAAAAAAAAAAATAAAGAGTATTCACAGATAATAATAATAATAATAATAATAATAATAATAATAATAATAATAATTATAAACTGGAGATTGTCTCCAAACAGAGGTAATAATTTTTCGATTGAAAAATGGAAGGAACCTGCGACCCGGATTCGAACCAGGAACCTCGACCTGAGAGCCAGGAGCCCGCCTCCCATTGGGCTTTCAACCGTGACAACTTGGTTGTCTTTAAGACACCTTGTGACAGCTTGGCTATCCGTGGGTCTGCGATAGCCCAATTGGTAGAGGCGTCGGCCATGATAGTCGAGTTTCCTGGTTCGAATCCGGGTCGCAGAATTTTTCCTTCCATTTTTCAATCGAAAAATTATAAAGAGTATTGCTTTTGTGCTTAACTTTTGGGGCACCTGGTATAAAATATTGACTTAATTTTCTTAGATTTAACTTTCGGTTATTGACAGTTTCGATTGCTATGATAAAGTTCTCTTTAAAGTTTAATGTGTATTCTCAAAAACAGACAAGATAATAATTTCACAGCTTAACTTAGTCTTCTATGAGAGTTGCCCAAATGAAAAGTGGACGCGTCCCATAGCTTCATAAGTACAGCAGCAACAACAGCGCTCTAGTGAAGGGTGTGCTAGTAGATTCCAGACGTTTTCCCGCAGTCAAAAATTGCGACATCACCTGTGCGTATACAACGAACGTTAGAAGAAGATGTAAAAAGGGATGCGTCCAGAGCGGTGATATTAACCTTTTTCTTCAACCACCGTGGACCACTGCTGATTGACTTTCTGTCAAAGAAATGCACCATCAGTTTTGCGCATTACTGTTGTACTCTCACGAAACGTCGGCGATCAATCAAAAACAAACGCCCGTGTCTTCTTTCACAACAGGTGATCTATCTGCACGACAATGCGCGCCCCCACGTCTCCCGTGAAACCACCATGATATTACAGAAATTCCGGTGGGAAGTCTTGGAATATCCTGCCTACAGCTCAGACTTGTTACCATGTCATTGGGGGTGGCCGTGGCCTGATTGTCTCGTCGGTTGGCTTGCTGATCGATGGAGTTAAGCAACTTCAGGCGCGGCCAGCTGCTGGCTGGGT
This sequence comes from Rhysida immarginata, assembly GCA_023313115.1. Classification (NCBI taxonomy): domain Eukaryota; kingdom Metazoa; phylum Arthropoda; class Chilopoda; order Scolopendromorpha; family Scolopendridae; genus Rhysida; species Rhysida immarginata. The sequence continues at coordinate 361,700 of JAHWFO010022370.1, forward strand.
GACAGCCAGTGGCTTGAGGACCACTGCTGGGTGGGACGGCTATTTGGGGCACAGCTGTTGGGAGACTTTAGTCTGACCCATTTGCTGAGTGACCAGTGCTGGATATCCAGCAGCAGATGATAGCCACTGGTTTGTTCGTCCGCCAGCAACTCTTCCATCATGAACCCCTCGTGCTTCGGAGGGCACGTTAAGCCGTAGCATTCGTTAGTTACTGGGATGGCGCAAAACTCCGTCGAAGGAGTAAGTGCCGCAGATTATCGTTCTGTGATAATCTACCCTCTGTACAAGATAAGATACCATGTCATTACCATATCTTTGGGCCGCTCAAAAAGACATTGCAAGTAAAACGTTCAATTAGGACGAAAATGTGAAGGATGCAGTGAAAGACTTTTTCAAAAAATAACCAATCTTTGTACGTCAAGGGAATTGATCTGCTGTGTAAACGATGGGACCAGTGCCTCAACAAAGATGGTGATTACTTTTAAGTTTCAAATAAAGGTATTGCATATTCAGACCGTGTTCACTTTTCATTTGGGCAACCATTATAGTACCTGCACTCTTGCTTTTCTTACGGCTGCTCTTCTAAGTAGAGAAGATTTTCTTTAAAAAGGTCGTTGAATTCGCTAGTGTTTTTCTATGTCTGGAAAAAATTCCTTCAATTTTGGGAACAGTCAAAAGATACCATATACAAAAGCAAATCAGAATCCATTTTCTAAGAGGTCTATAAGAGACTTAAATTCATTCTTCTAATTAGAATTAGTTAACATATTGTAGCGAATTTTAGTATTCCAAAACCTTTGGTAGCTTAGTTTCATTATAATAGGGGGAAAGAAGGAAATTGTAGTCCATTTTTATAACACATTTCGCTCCTCCATATAGATTTATCGATTTCTTAATAGTAGAATCAGTTTCAAAAAATCTAGAATGTAGGATTTATAAATTGAGGAATATCTAGAATGAAGTTTACGGATACATTTTTGAACCGAAGGAATTTGAGGAAATTTTTCTCTAAAGTAAAAAAGATACGACTCGATACTCCAACCCCATTTTTTTTTTCATTTTGTTGGGAGAAAATTTTATTTTGGAAAAGGGAGGGAAGGGATTTCCATTGTTCCTCTTCCCTCTCATATATCGAGATCGAAGGCACTCCTAATCGGGAATTCAGGCGACGTTTCGAGTCCCAGATACAGAGGAAGAAGAGTTCAGCTGATTATTACGGTTATGGAGCTCCTCCAAAACACTACCCCCCCCCCCCCCGCCTCCATCCTTCTCCCTCCTTCTTATCCATCCAATCTCCCACGTTATAGTGAGAAAAAGAGTTTCATTTTCCCGTAGTTGTATCCAGTTTATCAACATTTTAAATTTTATTTTATAATGCTTTTTAATATTTAATTTCAAATCGTATCCACCGCAAGAGCTGCAATATTAATGAATTGAGCGGTTCTGAAAGAAGCAATAGCCACAGAATTATCTTAGTTTGTTAGGAGATTGAATGAGCTGGTACGAAACATAATTTAGCACTTCGAGGTTAAGTCACCTATTTTTTCCAGGTGAGCGGGTAAATATAGATCAAGATGAAAACACTTTTTTATTTTATTTCGGCACCAACCTTTATTTTTCAACATAATCACCAAAGTTATTCAAGCATTTGTCAAAGCGTAGATTGAGGTTTTCCATTACCTGAAGATAGAAAGTTATGCTCTGCTCTTGAGCCATTTCAAAACTAAGTCTTTCATTTCGTCGTCATTGGAAAACGTCTGCCAAACGTTTTTTCTGTTTGCTAAACAAATGAAAGACCGAAAGTGCCAACTCCTGGTTTTACGGTGGATAAGGTACATATGACCAATACCGGGTGTGCTGTATGAGATGTGTTGCCGAACGGGCGACATCAGTTTCTCTCCCTATAATAACATAATCTTCCTGTGAATGGTTAACAGGTTCCATGTTTTCTGCCACAGAAAACGGATTAATGCGCCCACGTCCTCACATGACAACTTGTTCAGTATTCGTCGATTTGCAACTGTCATTGCGCCTGTCAAGTTTTACCGATTTGTCCAGCTATGAGCCATCTATCGCTGGAACTCTAAACTATTGGATACCTTAGTTGCAGCGAGCTAGAATTTTTTGGCCTCTAAATAATAAAATAGGGAAACTCATTTACAGAAACGATTACCCTACTGCTTCTGAATTCGCGAAATCGGTCATTCTGTTGCCAAATGTTTTCGAATTTTTTTGATGTGACTTCAGATTCGGATAGAGCATCAAAAAGTAAGTAAATGTTATAGTAGCACACACGTGTTATTTATTGATTACAATCAGAAGTCAAAATCAAAAGATTCGAAAAAAAATGACGACGGAGCGACCGATTCGCGAATACAGTAACGATGCTTTTAATTAATATCGTTATAGTAATGCAATATTTCTCACCTAGTTTAATTCACCCTCGTAAAAGTACAATTTTATCGAAGGAAAGAAAACAAAATGAAAAAAATTAAAGTCAGACTAGCTGAACGTGGCCAACTTGCTACATTATTTCTTGCAACCCATTACACGTTTTCACTGCCAACGTTTGGCAAGGAAAAAAAAAATCGTTTTATTATTTTTCATGCTGAATTCATGTATATAAGTACAATTACAAATAGAAAAGAAAACGAAAAATTTCGCGACCTGGACTCGAACCAGGAAGCCACAAATCGGCTCAATCGGCTGTGGCTTCAAGGAAGTCCATATGGATATATTGTAAATACTTGGAGGTTCATGTTCGCGGTAGCTCAATTGGTAAGAGCAGTGCCAGCAAAAACTAGAGTCCCTGTTTCGAGCCTAGGTCCGTGGAATTTTTCTTTGCCTTTTCTATTTGTAATTGTGATGTGCTTAAAGAGTTTCCTCAGTTATATTATTATATAATTACAATTGTTTTTTCCATGCAGTTTTATTTACACCCATGAGATTTAATTAATTAATCTTTGTTTATATTAGGCCTACAAGATATTAGAAACATGATATTAAAAACTGATTACAGTAAGCAACCATATGCAGTCACAAATGATATCAAGAAAGTACAGGTTAATTCGCGTTTTGATACTTTAGAATCAATGTTTTGTCAGTAGTAAACCAGGTTTCACTCTGTTCAAATGGGATTGTAAATGTGTATAGTGTGATCTATTGTTGTGGATGATTTAAGAAAAACCACATAAGTTAGATTTACCAGTGACGAGCATTTTCACTCAGAGGGTTTGTCTACAGAAAAGCTTTATCAGTGCATATGGATTCACACTTTGGTGTGATATTTTTAGCTACGATATGTTCCACAGGAGAAATATACCAAAATATATATATTTAAAAGGTGCACTAAAAATAAAAAAATATAATTTTAAAAAAGGCAAAAAGTGTGGTAACATGTTTATTTTATTATGCTGTATTTTCATTTTTAAAATTTAATATTAAACGCGCCGTCACACTTTTGCCTTTTTTTAATTATATTTTTTTAATTTTAGAGCATTTTTAAAAGTAAAAGTGTGTACTTAAAAAGTTTTATTTCATTCTTTTTAGTCTTTATTAAAAATACGAGGGAAGTTCAATAAGTAATGCAACACATTTTTTTTCTCGGCCAATTTTGGTTGATAAAACTGGACATTTCTTGTGGAACATTTTCAAACATTTCCGCTTCGTCTCGTAAAGTTTCATTGACGTCCGATATGTGACAGCGCTATAGTGAGCTGTTAAAGTGGCGTCTACAATGGAGGTGCGTTCCAAACCACGGGCAGTGATTGAGTTTCTTTTGATGAAAAACCAGGGCATCTCAGATATTCATAGGCGCTTGCAGAATGTCTACGGTGATGTGATCTGGCAGTGGACAAAAGCACGGTGAGTCGTTGGGCAAAGCGTGTGTCATCATCGCCGCAAGGTCAAGCAAAATTGTCTGATCTCCCGCGAGCTGGCCGGCCGTGCACAGCTCTGACTCCTGCAATGTCGGAACATGCGAACACTCTCATTCGAGCAGATCGACGGATTTTCATCTGTTTGGCCCAATGAAGAACGCAATCCGTGGGACGCACTACGCGGATGATGAAGCAGTTATTGATGCAGCACGACGTTGGCTCCGACATCAACCAGTGGAATGGTACCGTGCAGGTGTACAGGCCCTCACTTCAAGGTGGCGTAAAGCCGTAGCATTGAATGGAGATTACGATGAAAAATAGTGTTGTGTAGCTTGGGGAATAACATGGTGTATTTGAATGCTGAATAAAACAACCCCCTTTTCCAGAAAAAAATGTGTTGCATTACTTATTGAACTCCCCTCGTATGATAACTACAAACTAAAAAAAAAACAAAAAAACTACAACAATCAGACTTGGAAATCTGAAGAAGTGGCCCGTCCCTTGCCCTGGAATTTTTAATTAAATGAACAAAACTGAAGAGATATGCCATCTATTTACCTGGGAAGTAAATTAAATGAAAATTAGTTTTAATCATTTTTAAGAGTTCGAATTTTCAAAATTTTTATACTGGATTGTATTATTGCTGGAAATGAAGCACTGCACCAAATTTAGAGTCGTTTGAATAACGGGAGGTAAATGAAATATTGATTACGAAATTTGCGCATTACACCAACGCCACCTAAAAAACAAAGCTTGATTACTGCGTCACCAAACCAGGGCTGACAATCCAATCTTCACTGTTTAAAACAAACACGAAAAAGCACTTTTTGTAATCAGTGTTTTTTCGTTTGTTGAAACAATGAAAGTAGGATTGTCAGCCCTCGTTTGATGACGCAATCAGCAAGCAGTGAGCAGGCCTTGTTTTTTAGGTGGCGTTGATTACACACATACGTACAAGCGAATTAAATAGCAGTGTATAAAAATATGTAATTGTTGTTAATTTGATCATCAGTGCGAGCAAAGTTGTTGATTGTAGAAACGATTGTTCATGATTAGCCAGCGTAATGCATTATATTATTAACGCTTTCCCGAGATACAGAAAACTGCTTTTAAATGTAAACAGTTTAATACAGAAAACTTTTACATATTAAACTTAAATTATAAGTTATTTACGAATAAATGAATAACCAATGACGCATGCATTGTCATCGAGAAGACGACGTTAGGGAAAGATGCAGAGCGCTAGATAGTCAGGAAGTGAACAAAATACTGATTACAGAATTTGCACATAATTACAAAGTCAAGCGCATCTCAAATCAGCAACGCGTCTGAGAAATGAGACCAGCTAAAGATGCTAAAGCAGAAACATTCAGAAAACACATCAACGTATTTTCGATCACATCTGCCAGATCTGTTCCAAACGATGCTACCCGAATCAAATAGGTAACTGGAAATGTAAATTTAGATGATGCACCATATCTGGCACAAGAACTTACACAAAAAGGTAATTTGGTCCGTGAATAAAAAGTCGACCACTTTTTCACAATGCCTGATATATGCATGGTATGTCTAATTAACCTTTTGTGGAAAAGCAGTCGATTTTCAATGATGTTTTTGCAATGATGTTAAATACATCATTACTGATTTTGCAAAGTCAGTCTTCTGTTGCCAATTTTTATTTCAAAGTTTTTGATTTTGACTTCAAATTCGGATAGAGCATCAAAAAAGTAAGTAAATTTTATATTAGGCTTACATGTACTACCGTTTCGGGAAGGTGGCTAAATTGGCGGTCAAATTTTGGTTATCTATTCTTTGATCGCTCCCGAATAGATAGGATATGCATGCCTATTTTAACTTTTACTTACTTTTTGATGCTCTATCCGAATCTGAAGCCAAAATGTAAAAAAAATAAAAAACCTGGCAACAAAACGACAGACTTTGCAAATACCGTAATGATGTTTTCAAGTGGCTTGGGCTTTTAACATCGTTCTGATAATGCAATACCACGTAATCTCAACTGGTTTATTCATGAAGTTTAATATCCACAGACTCATAGGTTATGTTATTTTATTTTATGTTATTTTATTTATTAGGTATGTTGGTTACAAAAAGCACGTGACCAGCAGAAAGCAAACACTTCCGCTAAAGACCTATAGAACAGTCTCGATCTTGGTGCAACCCCATATGCGATGAAGCTGTTGTTGACATAACCCAAATAACGTCTACATGTACGAATCATACATTCATGAAGTCATCCAATACAATGGCTGTTCAGAAATACGTAATTAAAGGCCAAGCCGTGCTCTTTGCGGTTGTGTTCGAAGTCACTGGAACTCCCAACAATGCTCCCAAAATCGTTGTCGTCACTGAATATTTGAAGAATATCAACAACACAAATCAGTTCTCCGAATCCCGAAGCCTACGAGAAGGACAGGCCATGGCACTCAAGCCTCACCTGACCATCAGGATCTGAGCAACAATCCAACCTTCATTGCTTTCAACAAACAAAAAAACACTGATTGTTAAAATCCAAGATGGAGAAAACTTTGCTTTCATTCACTTATGATTTCCTATCACACTACGTCGTTTATCTATTTACCCAAAGGGGGTATATCTCGTAATACCTTTATATGTGAGAGTTGCTTTCTCCGATCTAAATCACAGATTTATCTGCACAAAGAACAATGTTATAACCCGATTAACATAATTCGAGAATCCTTTTTTTTTTTGGCTTTCAAAAATAAATGTCGAAAAAACTTTATTTCCAAAAATATAGTCTTATTAAATGTACAAGAGAGTAATATACAATTTATGGTTTTTCAATTAATCAATAAAGTATAGCTTATTGTCTAATATAGCGGTTATTACTTAATAAGGTGGAAGATTATACATATTTTTTTGAGGTATATAGATCTCGTATAGTTATTTAATTATCATAAGTTATTGCTTCTCCGAAGTATTGAGCAAAGATAGGATAATGAGGAGTAATATTACAAAATTCCGAAAATATATACAAGCTGAAATGAAGCGAATAAATAATTCTGATATTGATCCAAAACACCAAATGTGCTCGAACATTGCTGATGGATTCGATAATTCCCTTCGCGCAATTTTGAGTCCCTAAAGGCTTGTTGATGTGACTACTGTGGAATCTCTTGCGCTCATAGATGAAACACAGCTCTACCAAAAGATTATTTGGAAAGGTTTATTAACCATGGTTTAGCAACATTTAGCATATCAAAACTATCGTTATCAGCATAAATGAAAATAGAAAAGACGTATGAGATAGGATGTATTAATTTAAATTATTTAAACACCTGAGGTAGGGCGAGTGAATAAAATCCTCACAGACCATTCTTAAGCATTATCAACATACTTTCGTGTGGTAGAGAAACCACTAATTATATTGCTTCTGAAGCCTGCATCCCCTCCCCCTGCAAGACGAGATTAGCTGGTAAACCCCACGAATAAAATTTTACTTTATCTGTGGTAAACCTTTATTTAACAATCAGTATTTTGTACTAACATCAAAGATAGTATTGTTAGAGGATGCCAGGCATGATGACTCCAGAAGCCAATTCAACTTTCTCTCCACCCATATTATTTCTCAACTACTTCTCTTTGAAATGCAAACATTTAATAGGAAAAATATTTTTATGTCTAATATAGTATTTTGATGATTTCCTTATAGGTCAAAATTAAAAAAAGTAAACATTAAATGTAAAAAGATCGGATGCACAGTTTAGTTATGTAAAAATTAAGTATTCAGTATTATGTAAAATTTAGAAATCCAGGTAAAAACTCCTTATAATGAACCTCTTTATAACGAAATTTTCTGTAGAACGAATATTTTTTTTAAAGTTAAGTTGGCCACACATACTGTAGAACTAATGCTAAATGGCACCCTTTACAATGAAATTTCATACTACGAAATTCTCTTTCGGACCAAAAACATTCTACTTTCATTTTCTATTTTCTAACACTTTCATATAGCGAACTAAAGTTGATAATTTTAAATTTGGTACGGTACTTTATAGCTTTACATGTAGTTTCGATTTTTTGAACCGGAAGTCTCGTTTTCGTACGTGAATTTGGCGTGATTTTCCCAAATATGATTTCCGCAAGTCAAATGTAACCAAGTACTACAGCAAATATTAGTTTTATTAAATTCAATGAGATTATGAAACTGAATACTCACTGTTAATAATGTTGATTTATAAACAAACAGTTTTAATTTTGTTAATATCGAGTTCGATCGATAATCAATATTTACAACCCGCGCTTATTCACAGGAGTAAAAACGGAAAAAATGTCACAAGAACACATTCCTGATGATGCGTTTTAAAGTTTTGTAAAAATTGACAGCTTATTATGTGCAAAAGTATTCCGTCAACCTATAATAACCGACTTTATTTAATTAATAATTTGTTGTTGTTGTTAATTTTGTATTTTCTTCAATTTTTTCACCTCCTTATTACAAATTCTCTCTATAACGAACTGAATTCTTGGTCCCTTCGAGTTCGTTATAGGAGGTTTTTTACCTATAGTGACTTGTTGACGCCACAAGATGATGTGGTTCCAATGTTTCCATTCATCACAGGTCCACATCATCTTTTGGCTTCATGAAGTGACTATTTATAAGTTTTACATAACATCGAATGCATAATTTTTACATACCAGTAAACAAACTGTGCATCCCATCTTTTTAATTTTGACCTACATGGAAGTCTTCAAAACACTACGTGTATATTAGACATAAATGTATTTTTCATTCTATAACTTAAGGAAAAAAATATTTGTTAAATATATTTTTAGTTTCAGTAAGGAATCCATATATATAGAGTATAATAAGAACGAATGGAACTTGCACTTTTCAACTGATGTATACATACTGATGTAGGCAATGGGAGGGGGGGGGGGCCCGGGAAAGTTATATCCCCCACATTTTGACGCTTTTATAACCTTGTATAAATACAAACCAGCTATCCCAAACTTAAACATCCTTAGCAATTGCATAAAATTCCTCCGGATCAAAATAAAATATTCGTTGTTGCTCTATGGCTTCGCTTAAACGAACCTCTTCAAAGTTTTTTTAGTTAATTATACGTAATTAGTTTTCATAACCTATTGGGAATAATTTTATCCGTACAAATTAATCCGTTGAATTCATATTGGAATTCTTTTGCGGATTCTAAATTATATTGATTTTTGCTTGCTTCTCACAAAATTTTTATTTTTGATTAGCTTTTATTGTCAATAAGATTGTTTTATTATTCTGAGTCCTTTGCGTTCGTGCTATTTTGAGTCCTTAGGAAAAGAGAGAGAGAGAGAGAGAGAGAGAGAGAGAGAGAGAGAAAAGAGAGAGAGATTGGGTATTGGAAGGGGATTCTTGTATTTAACGCCCAATTAATTGCCCTCCATGTCGACAATGCAAATGCGCGTGCCTTTGAGGAGGGGGGACCTCTGTTTACGTCATCACCCCAGTCCAACCATCTCTACCTCCCTCACCATTCCTCCTTTTGCCTGCACTTGGAGGCTACAATTTTGCGGCGCCTTCTCTATTCATTTCGCTTTCTCGAGCGTTTCAATTGCTCCACGTGCCCGCGAATTGGCCTCTCTCCTGCCGGGGGCGTTTGTCTCTCTCTCGCTCTCTCTCTCTCTCTCTCTCTCTTCAGCTTCACCGACCCCCTTTGCATCATCGAACCCTTTAGCCCTTAAGAGAGAGAGAGGGTGATAAAAGGATCGATTATGAATACCCTTCTTACTCAGAATGAAAAGGGAATTACACGAGCCGACGACTGATTTTCACAACAACAAAGAGCTTGGAAGATAAAAAATAATAATGAAAGTGAATTTGTATATTGCATCATTCTCTATCAGAATTAGCGACTATGTCAGTTTGCTTAAAAGAGTTATTTGATCGATTTTAACTATTACATCTTTTAAAGTAAACTTACCCCTCATCTCTGTGTACGGTTTGTGGTTATCTTTATGATTATGACTACAATTTCTTTCTCTCCTTTCACATTCTGCTGCGTGTAATTTGTACATGTATTCACCAACCTTGACTAGCCCCACATTTAATAAGGGGTCGAATCATTATTGAAATAAAGTATTCCATTCAACTGAGTTTATTAACATATAAGTAATTCAGATATCATCTAAGGTATTTACATTCATCAAACGAACTGCAAGGCGTGTCTGCGGTTACATGGAACAAATTCATTTTTCTCGTTGACGGAAAAGGAGTATTTTACAACAGGCTATTTGGCCAGTGGATAGCGGTCGGTAGTTTTTTAAAGTAGCTCCCGGGAATTTCAACAATTTTGTACTTAATCTGATTCTTAGTGTTGTTTACATGTGACGGATGTAGAAGTAAAGAAGGACGAGACAAAAAAAGCCCTGAAATAAAATAAAACCCTGTAATCTTTCGTTGTTGTTTACGAACAAGATTAATACCGAAGATAAAACGCGCTTTAAATGCTGATCAGTGAAAACATCTCTTATTAGAGAGTAATATCTTCTCAGTACAATTTTGCATAACAACTTTAACTCACCAAGGTTCTTATGGAATTCTCCATTAAATCCAACCTTTCAGAAGTCTTCATTTAACGATTAGAAGACGAGCACATATTCCATAATCACCAACAATACCATTCTAAAGTATTTCACATATGTTGAGGACACATATAAAATACTCATATGATAGCATTTCCATAGATGCCTCAAAATAATTGACTTTTTCAATCATAAAATCAACCATATCTCATACATCCTAGAAGAAGAAAGTGAGAACAGTATTCCTTTATGGAATCTCACCATCAGCAAAGACTTGACGAATAACACACTTAACATTTATCGTAAGCTTACTATTCACTTAAATAAGTGGACACTCTAACCCATTCATTTAGTTAAAGATTGGCGGCTTTCCATTACCTCATCAATAAAACATTATCAGACGAAAATTATAAGACTGAAATAACCACAAAAAAAAGCATTTAGCTTTAATAAACGGCTTTCATCGTAAGATTATAGATACTCTGATTAAAAATACAAAAAGACGTAAATAGTCTACAATTGTAATAGTTTGAGCATAGTCTTCTACGATTAATTAATCAGGCTAGCAAAATGAATTAGTTTTGAAAATTTGTTTCTTTTATTTTCAGTTATTATTAAATGTCCTGGCCTTATCTTTTAGTGAGATTTTGTTTTAATGAAAAAAATTCTAGAAATCCCATTAGAAACAGTTTTCTTGATCTTATGTTGCTATGAATTACTTGTTGGTAATTAATACTGATATTTGTATGAAATTATTCGTAAGACCGGTAATTAGACAGAAAAATATAGAAGAAATTCAGTTGATAACATTGAGATTCGTTGCTTTTCTAAAGTTTGTTGTAATACATGCATTATTTGTTATTTATTTTAATTACAGCTGCATCTCCGACATAATATTTAAAATAAACATTCCATATGTAAGCTTATAATAATATTAAAATAATTGTCATTTTAAGGATTAAAAAATCGAAGCAAAATAGTTATAAATGAATTTTTTGTTATGAAATAGAACTCTTTTTTTACAGAAGTATTTTGATAATTTTCATGAGTTAATTTTTTTTTTAATATTTACTGGTAAATTCACCGAGTTTTTCAGAGCATCCGAAATTGTAATATTTCGATTTTAAGTGTTTTTGCTTAGAACTTTTGTGTATAATTTACAAATTAATTGTGGGCGAATGAGAGCGAATGGATTTTTAAGATTTAGATCTTATTCTTCTTAGCAAGATTTGAAAATAAGATTTTGAAAAATCCCACAAAAAATATTTAGATTATCTATGATAGGTTTTCCATTTGATGAAGGTTAAAAATAATTATTTCATGAATATTCCTTTCATGTGTTAACAGCTCCTCCAGTGGCATTGGTATTTAACTGAAAATCGATCGGGCTTTCCATCGTTATGTTGTTTGCATAGCATAATGATTAATTAAAGCATTAAAAAAAACAAACAGAAATTGAAGATAGAAAAAAAATTGTTATTAAGTCTATTTTTTCTTTTTTTTTATATCACAGGCAGTTCGGAGCCAAGTGCGCCAAGTGTTCGCGCATAATCTCGGCGTCGGATTGGGTGCGACGGGCGCGCGAGCTCGTCTACCATCTGGCTTGCTTCGCATGTGACAGCTGCAAGCGGCAACTGTCAACGGGCGAGGAATTTGCGCTGCAGGACAACCGCGTCCTCTGCAAAACCCATTACATGGAGCTCCTCGACGGAGGAAGCACCTCCAACGACGGTAAGCTTTCATTTGACTTCTTCCAACCCCTTTAGCCCCCTTCCCCTTTCCGTCACGTTTTAATGAATATGGACATCGTTTAACTATATCCACTTACGGTTACACTTCGCCACAGACGGGCAGGTTTCGTTGATAAATTGACTGACTATTTTACTATCGTTTATTAACTTCCACTTTTCCCTTCATTAAGCGATAACACACTGGTAAGGGCCAACACCAATTTACTACTCTAGATATAGCGCTGTGCATTTGATAATTAGAAGAAATATATCCACACACGGACATTTTAATTGAGTACAGTTAAGATCATGTCGATTGAATAAAATTAATTTATTGTAAATGTTTCAATGGAGGAACCAAGTTATTACATGAATTACTAAATTTTTTTTTTCAAATAATAAACTATATATTATAATTCATAAAAAAAGAACAAATATTTAAAATCTTTGCTACAAATTAACAAACCGGGTAGACGTAACACAAATTAATGGAAATTAGCTACCAACATAAAAGGCGTCTGTTTTGGATTAATCTGTTTGCCGTTATGGTTAATTCTAAGATGTTGTATATATTATATACCTTTTCAGGGATCACTTAGGAAGTATAGTGGGTAGGACTGCACCGGTGAGACCAAAATGAGAATGTCTGGAAGTTTTCTCAGAAGTGTCTCAGCTGTACGCGTTGTTGTTTAGTTGCTGCTGTATTTTTATAGATGCTGATTGCTATCAAATAATTAGATAATTTATAAATATTATCTTCGAGGTTTAAGTTTGAATAATTGTTTAAAATTAGTGGCACATTAAATTTTATATTTGAAATAATTAACAGAATAATAATTACGCAGTCAAAATTGTAACAAGTGCTGATTAGTACTCACAAGTGAACACGTATTATGATGTGAATGAGTAACTCGGAAACTACGGGGCAGCCGTAGCCCAGTTGTCTCGCCTTGCTCAATGCAATGGTGGAGTTAAGCAACCTTGGCGCGGCTAATCACAGGTTGGGTGACCACCTGGAAATTTCCATCTCCCCCCGTGCTTCGGAGGGCACGTAAAGCCGTCGGTCCCGGCTGCTGCGACCATCATACAGCAGTCGTTAAGATATAGGGATGGCGCAAAACTCCCTCGAAGGAGTAAGTGCCACAGATTATCGCGGAGCACGGAGTTAACCAGATAACTCGGAAACTTCTTGTTGGAATTCGATCAAATTTTAACGTTATACACAGTCTTATGTACCCTGTTATTCCTCCAAATTTCATTAATCTAGGCTTTACAGAACCCGAGTTATTAATTTGTTGATCTTGGTGGCGGCATTTTTGTTTCTGTTCTTATCTCAGTTATCGTTCAAATTCGGACCCATGTTCATAGGAATCTTTGTATTTACCTTGACCTCTATAATACCCCCTTAAATTGTTATACACACAATTTGAATCACCCTGTATTTCATTAGTAGTATCACCGATTGCAGATACTCTCATGACGGGAATTTCCGGAAAATTTGAAATTGTATCATTAATGAATGATGCAAACAAAATAAGAAAAAAAAATCAATGATAATAAGTTGTAGCATTATATCATAACTCATAATATCCATACCTTACATCACATAATGCGCATAAACAAACCTTTAGTAATTCCTCTTGTTTTCCATACCATTTCAAATTCTGGATATAACATATCTTTTTATCTAACGAATATAATTTGGTTTTGGAACCTTCCCTTGAGAGACTAGTATTATTATAAGATATATACGATATATCCTAGCATTAGATAGACCATTGCTTTTGGAATAAATACTTAGGAGGGGCGGTCATGAAGTCATTACAATCAATCGGAAGACTAAGAGATGGGGTGACTCTGCACGGTGATAGCGTCAGTCCTTCTTCACATATGCACCTCCCAGGGCCACACAATTTTCCCAACGATGGACGACTTGCTGGATGCCACTTTTATAGAAGTCCTCCTTTTGGCTGTTGAGGAACCGCTCCACCTCGAAGATGACCTCATCGTAGTCTTGGAAATGCCGTCCACGAAGCAGGTTCTGCAGGCGAGAAAAGAGGAAGAAGTCGCTTGCGTGAATACGGCGGATGGAGCAGTATTTCGAACTCCGGCTTTGCCGCAGCGCGCATGGTACTGGCGCGTTATCGTGCAGAAGTCTGACCCCTTTGGACACCTTGCCATCCTGAGAGGACTATCGTCTCCACTTGCTTCGCAATTTGTGGCTTATCACAGATGGAGGTGCGCCCGTCTTCCACGCATGTCTGGCCGCACTGGAAACGTCGACGCCACATGGCGACTGTCTCGTACGAGGGGCATTGACATCATAAACGGCCACTAACTTCTCATGGTTATGTTTGTCTTGTTTCCCTTCAAATGCAGAACATTATCACGGCTTGCACCTCCAATTTTCCGACGGGCTGCGCCATGTTGCATTCGACGCTCTGGCGGCGTTTAGCGGTTCTGCACCAAACGTCGCCCTGTAGCCTCCAGCACTCGAGGGATGTCGCTTCCCAGTGGCACTGCCCATTTCGAAAAGCGATCGTTCTTTCATATTGATTGTAAAGACTTTATGACCGCCCCTCGTACTTATTTTTCAAACTCAAGCGAGGAATATATTACAAAAACAAAACAAAACTTTTTCCTCGTCCGCATTAAGGATTTATCATTGCTCACATCGCTCATTTAACGGCTTCTAGAAACTGTCGAATTTGAATCGTCAAACGGCAACCTTTTTAATGTAAATAATTTTAAAGTAAATTATTCTAAAAGTGTGTAATTCCGTAGAATCGATTCGCTCATCTATTCCAATTGCTGTCTTCATGGATTTATTGTCAAATTGGAGTTCAATGTCATCTACAGATTGGCCCAAAAATGTATGTTCATTTGTATCTGTAAAATGTGTATTTTTGAAGTTGGCTATTGGTTCACTTTTGGTAAGATACCCTGTATATAGCTATAATAATGGCATTCAATGACATACAAGTTATCTGAAATCTTTAGAATCAGACTTCTACTGATGGTAGAGAACTGTAAACTAAATAATTTTATATAAGAAACCAATGGTTGGAAATGTAGATTTCAGGCTTCACGAGATCTTGAACGCGTAATAGGTGTGAGGAACGTTTTCGTACTGCTTTCGTTTTCAGAGCAAACAAGAATTTATTTATCCATAAACAACTTAAACCTCATAGCAACAACATAGCAGCAACTTACAAATCAGACTTTAATGTCTATTGTACAAAGAGACAGACAGCTTGGACCCTGACAAGCAGTTTTGCATTAGATTTCACCAGGGTTTCATGTGGAAAAAAAAATCAGATGTGCCTCCATAGGAAAAAAAAAATCCAGAGGAGTGAGATCGGCGATCGCCGCGGTCATGGTATAGCACTTCCCTTGCCAATCCAATGATTGTCCGGGTACCGCGGACATTACCATCGAAATGAATAGGCGCATCGTCATGACAACAAGAGATAGTGTCCAATATCTTTGGCAAAACATGGCAACTGAACAGCAGGTAACGTCTTCCATTCATATCTGGCGGTATTATATAAAATTCCAACCCATAAGTTGATAGAGAACCATTGCTGGTTACCATACACGCGTGTGGTATGTGGATTGTCACCACCCTTATTAATCGTTCAAGATCTCGTAGTGCCTGAAATATGCATTTCCGATCATTGGTTCCCGAGTTGAAAATACTCAGTTTACAGTCCTCTACCATCTATAGACTTTTGCCCCTAAAAGTTTGAGATACCCTGTATATTGTAGATAGTTTTCAGTTTGAAGTGCAATAAAACGTCCTCCGATTCTGGATATTTTCTTAATAATAAATGTAAATACTGCATATAATTAATATTTTTTTCTAATATTTTTATGTAAATTGTAAACAGAACGACTTTGATCGTGTTTATGGTTATTCAAGATTTTAAAAACCTTCTACATTTCAGGAAATCTAGATATATTATAATTGATGTCACAATCCACAGACAAACAATCGCTTTGTGATATGACCAATACAAACGTTTTGCAGAGAAAATTGAAAACAGTAGGTTTATTGTTGTTATTATTAATGATCCTTCGTCAATGTCAAGCAAAGCGTGCTAATATATCTTATGAAACAAGAAATTGCAGAAGAGCTTGGTTGGCTGGCCATTTATGAATTCTGTGTTCATCCATTTTTCCAAATCCTACAAATTGTAATTCCGTTACCATCACGATTACATGACAAAATATAATCGTTCTCAAGTTGTCACTCTAAATTTAAATTTCTTCGTCGACTGTTATTATTATTATTATTATTCGGAGGCCTCTGTGTATTGCCTGAATGCGCCCTTTTCTTGTTCTTCATAATAGCCAATGATTTACTGGAGGACAAAGGGCTGGGGGAGGAAAGGATAAACCAGGGAAATAAAGGGGGGAGGGAATTATTCTTCCTGGCAGGGATGAGACATCGTAAATAACGAGATTAAGGAACAGTCGGTGTCATCTCTAGAGTTTAACGGAAATTCAGATGCCCAGTGAAACGAGGATTTTTTAAAATGTAATTTTTATTATTTTATAAACCCATAACTTTTCCTTTTATGACTGTAGTTTTTCCTCCTCCCTACAACTTATTCTGTAAAAAACATTTCATGAAATTATATTTATTCCTTTCTCACAAAATGTGGGAAACCGGAGATAAATTCATCCGTACATAAACGAGAAAAGAGTCTTCGTTTTACGATTGTAGGTGTAAGCAAGAGTATAAATATTTTAAAAGTTTTCGTTTAGCCTAACAAGAAGGTCATTACTATTAACAGTAATGAGCAATTAAATTTTAAAATTAAATGAAATTGCTCTTAGACATCACCATTCTAATCATGTAGTCGTATCGCATTCATAAAGTATTTCTAAAACGCTACAAATCTCTTATTGCCTTACATGGATACATATAGTAGAAATATGCAGATGTATATTTCATGTATAACTTTGTTGTAGATATCGCGTATATTCTAATATGTTGTTTTGTTTTATTGTTATTATGGTTATTATCTTTTAAGAGACGGGAGAGCTGCTTGTAAAATTTTGTATTAAAAACTATTTTTGCTAAGTATTCATTCATAAATTACTTTTGA
Source organism: Rhysida immarginata (assembly GCA_023313115.1). Classification (NCBI taxonomy): domain Eukaryota; kingdom Metazoa; phylum Arthropoda; class Chilopoda; order Scolopendromorpha; family Scolopendridae; genus Rhysida; species Rhysida immarginata. Next base: position 378,980 of record JAHWFO010022370.1, read on the forward strand.
TAATAGGAATAGTTTAATGCCCTCACAAAATCAAATTATTGGAAAATAAAAGTAATAGCATTATGGAATCTTTATTAGTAATTACTGTGAACTGCTTATTAGTATTAGTATATTATGCTTTTATTTAACAAATATTTTTTATTTCTCTATTATGAACTCCATTTTTTTACTCTTTCTAAATAATAATTACATTTTCATATTAAAACATAATGTGGGTATAAAATCGCTGAAGTAAGGCTGCATTCAAAATCATAAACTTGCTATCAATTGATAATACGAATATTCAAATGGGTTAAACGATTGCTGATACGCGTGGTAAAAACTATAAAAATCTTCAACTTCACTTTCAGTAAGTGTATGAACACTTCTATAGGGACATAATGCAAGACTTTTTTTAATCCTCAACTTTTTTTCTCCCTCCATGTATGCTATTAATTTACAGTTATATATATTTCTCCGGACGTGTTTCGATATTACATCATTCATCATTATTATAAATCTTCGTAACAAAAATATAATAGATATTATGGAAGCAATCAAAATCTACACAATATACGAGATTTATTAAACTACAATATAGAAGACAAACACGATTTATTAAACTGTATTTTATTTTGTTTATCATTTTATTAATATTTAAAAGAGTTTTATTTAATTTACTTAATTTAATGATTACCATACCACCCCTTCTCTTCTATAAGAATAAACTAATGTCATTAATACAGTTAAATGATTATGATATGACATCACAAATTAAAGACAAACAAATTTTATTTCAGTATATATGTATAGCACAATGATAAATAATCCAATAAACAAACGCAACATGTTAAATCCTATATAAACCATTAATTTTTGCATAGCTTTGCTTGCTTAATATAGGGACTCTATGCCCTACTAAAGCTCTATATATATGTAGAGCTTTTATGCCCTACTGATATAGGCCGCCATCTAGCGTCATCACTCGAACGAGCTTCATTTTAGCGCCAAGCGCTAACAATGGGAAAATTAAGTCGTTTGAACACCTGGGTAAGAATTCCTGAAGTGGGCCCCTCAAAAACAAACATGTCGTGAAATTTAAAACTTTTATTATAATTTGATAGCACCTAATGGAGTATTAAAATTCCCAAAATATTTTTGAAAATTTTCCATTTGTTAAAAAGTTATAAACAAATAATTTTTTTGGTGCTTTTTGTTTAAAAAATCATATCTTAAGCTAATTTTTTCAAATCTCTTTGAAATTTTAAAGATAACAAGTAAAGCGTATATATTTCATAACAAAACATTAAAGAATTTGAAAAAAACTTTTGGTGATCTCTGTTTTAACGCGAATGCCATCAATTTTTTCAAGCTATTCAAAACCACTTGCTTAAAACACTTGCTTTACAGGGAAGCTCCTTATTGCTACCAATAGGTACAATTATTAAACATTTATTTTTTTTTTACCCGAACATTTTTTTTCCTCTCATTCTTTTATGTTTTGTTATGAAATATATACGCTTTACTTGTTATCTTTAAAATTTCAAAGATATTTGAAAAAATTAGCTTGAGATATGATTTTTTTTTTAAAAAAAGTACCAAAAAAATGTATATGTTTATAACTTTTTAACAAATGGAAATTCTTCAAAAATATTTTAGGAATTTTAATACGTCATTAGGTACTATCAAATTAAAATAGTTTTAAATTTCACGACATGTTTGTTTTTGAGGGGTCCAATTCAGGAATTCTTACCCACCTTTATATCTACATCGTGGTTAATACCATGGTCAATAAATCTAATGATCTGGTCGCGACTATTATTGTAGTTCATGAAAATCCATTATAGTCACAGTCGTCCAATAGAGGGCGTATAAATCGCAGCTTCAGCGCTAGTAGCATGTGTTGTTCATTGAAAAGCATTGTACAGCTTCGAAAACTAAGGAAAGAAATGCCTTGTTGCTTCACTCCTATATGCAACCGTGGTTATGGCGGTTATAAAAAAGACTCATGGTGCCAGTAGAGGCGCTTTTTTAAGGTGAAAGAGCAATTTTTTGAAAAATGGGCCAAAAAAAATACCACGAACTGATAAGCCATAAATTGTTACATTTCGATGAAGTTCATATTGAAGTCCTACGAACACATTTAGTAACGAGAAAGCGGAGATTCCGCGGGGCCATTGGGCTTTGACTGAGGATGCACTCCCAACAAATTTTCATAATTGCCTAAGTATCTATCAATCAAATGGTCAAAAAACAGGACGTCCCCAAATAAACGAAAGAGGAGTTTGGAGACATCAAGTTCGAAGAGATGTTGCAAAACCAAAGGTAGGCTAATACTGAAAGAACGTTTTTATATAAAAAAATATTTAAAACGAATAATCAGTAATCATGTACGTATCTGTTATTTTTAATAATTGCCTTTTTTTGGAGGTGAGGGTTCAGATCGAACTTCCAGCATAAGTTCAAGTAATGAGCAAACAACATTGACTTCAGAAGACTTGGGAGATACTTTGCCTCCATCTGCACCACTGCCTGAATCTGAACCAGGATTCTACTCGTGCCTAATATACGAACTGCAATTTTTCATCTTTGAACTGTAGGCGCTGCAACGCCTCTGGTGTGTGGTTACTCGTGTGCGGCGGACGTTATCGTACTCCAGAAGAGGGTCCAAAGCTGCCATTCAATCCTGGTGTCGACAACAACTCCGGAATTCCTCTCCGACGAGTTCACCTAACTAGTCACGCGTTGGCGCAATGCGTGGAAAGGGATGGGGACTATGTCGAAAAGTGAATAGTGCATTACATAGAGGACAAATGTGAGCATAAGATACAAAAAGAATTTTGAAAATCGGTTAACATATAAAAAAGTTACAGCCATGGAGACCCTATTTATCAATCGCCCCTCGTATGATGACACTTCCACTTCATCAGCTACTTTCTTATCAAGATAAGTGGATTCTTCAGTTCCTTCCAAAGCTATCATCTTGCGTCTCAAAGGAAAGCTTCAAACTTAACAACAAAAAAGTAAAAGCATTACAGAAACGAACCCAATTGGTAAAAAATGAAAATACCCCACTGAAAGTGAAGTGAAAGAGCTCAATAAGAAACTGCATAATTGCAAAGAATTGCAAGAAAAATTATCATTTCGCCAAAAATTGTCACTGGAGCATACCTATCTTGCTAGTGTCTATGGTGATATATACACTATATGAGCTACGACCCAGAATGGTTACTGGAGTGCTTGTTACTTCGAATGAGATCTCCAGCATGTTATAGTTTCCTGAGAGAAAACCAGTACTTGTCCTTGCCAGGGCTAATAACCTTATGTCGGAGTATTCAAAGTTCGATTCGAAGTTTGGGTTTGACCCACAACTACAGTATAATCCACTTAATACGAAAACGCTTAATATGAATTTTTCTTAATATGAATTTTTTCCTGCCCCAACCCTCTCAGTGATCATTCATATGTTTTTATGTAAATTTCGTTACAAATCATTCATTTTTACGTTATATGCAAATTATATTTTTTTACCAAGCAAATGAATGATATATTCAAAAATAAATCTATAACAAAAAAATTGTCGTAAGATATCTGATCTGCAATAAAATTGTTTTCTTAATTGTAATGATGCTGTCTTTTATAATGAACACTAAAGTACTAATGCACATTATATCTTTTTTTTTTAATCAAACATTATAATGTGAAGAATGAAAACTTAATGAGCGGAAACAATGGATAGTATATTTTTATTATATATTAAATGGATACATTATATTTTGCAGATATGTGATAGATCATAGATCATTGCTTCTTGTTTTGCAGCAAATTCAAACTTCAGAGGTATATTCCCCTCTAACTTTTGTCAAAATAAATCTGCAAGTTTGAATTTATTGCAAAACAAGAAGCACTCATCAGATGAAATAGGAATCAAAATGGCTGCATATAACAATGATTGTCCAAACTTTTTTTAAATAATGCTTTACTGAAGATGATGCTTTCACGCCATCTATAGCGTGATCTTGACAACAAGGCACATTTCAACAATTGTGTGGCCAGACTATTACATTTATACATATATATATATATATATTATAAATCAGAGTCCGTTGGAGTGTTTGTCCTTTTACAACTCAGAAAATACTCAACGAATCTCCACGAAACTTTCCATATACATAGTTAAAGTTACTGTGCCCTATTTAGGGTACTTTTTGTACCGTGTTTTTATCAATTTATTAAGTTCTTCCTATTTTTCGTAAAGTCGAATAGACTTCAAAGAATGTCACTAGATGGCGATGTCAGATGGCAGACATCTATTTAGTTTATACTTTTATAACTTTAATTTAACTTATTAATATTTTATTTATTTTTTATTTTATTTTATTTATTTTTATTTTATTTATTAAAGTGTAATATACAATATCCGACCAAGGCCAGTATGGCTAAAGGCCGACGAGTTAGGTCCCTGGCCGGATTAATTATTTTACTAACTAATTTCGTTTATAGAAGTAAAATTACTATGCAATGATTTAAGAGACCATAGCTTAAATTTCAGCTTCTATAATGGAAAATTTCATCGAACAAACAGCCCGAGCAACGCCGGGCATATCAGCTAATAGTACGCGTATCAGCTCGTATATATATAGTACAGTCGAATTTCTCTATAACGAAGTCAGTGGGGCTTCCCCCCAAAAAATTGATATAGGGAAAATTTGTTCTACAGAAACATGTTTAATACTCAAGATTTATATGTTTAATTGACCTTTATCACTTGTATTATGATTGGTTGCCACTAAACGTCACTGATTTTTTTACAAAATGCAAATGGCGGATACTGGACGTGTTAATGGCATTTGTTGACTGTATCGTAAATGAAAGTTTTAATTGTTGTTGCTCAAAATTTGTGTTGCTATGGTTAAATATTGTTGTTTTCCCAATTGTCAGAGTGAGAAGAAAAAAATAAACATCATTAGAAAACAATTTTATAGGTAATTTGGAAATGACTATGATATTAAAATTATGAAAGGTTATCAGTGAACATTTAAATCATTATATTTTACAAAATTAAGATTAATAATATATGTTGAATTAATAAAGAAAATAATAAAAATCTTTAAAATAGTAAAAACCAATAGAAAATGTTAAAAAAAAAGAAGTTTACTCAAATCACAAGTGCTTACGACACGACCAAAGGACGCCATTTTTTATGTGGTCACATGGGTAGTCAAGGCTACGAAGGCTAAGAAGGGGTTTGAGAACGAGAGTTTATGATAAAGGTCAATTGGTACCAAAGTAAAAATTCGTTATAGAGAGGCCCGACTGTATATTCTATGAACAAAATTTATGTTCACAATGGCTGTCTAAAAAGTTCGAGCGATGCCCCATGCAACTGCTCAAATCAGTTGATATAATAGCAGCTTTACGTGCCTGGCCTTTTTTATCATTCATAATTATTTAAAACAATATCATTATAGGATACAAAATCAATAATGGCAAACATCAGCAACTGTAAACGTATCACGTAATTTATGCAAGTGTGATTTATAGTGTTGGGTGTTAAAAATATTAATTTTCGGAGATTATATACCACAAAATCATATTCATTCTATTCCCAACGTTAAATTTTCTTATAGTTAAAAGATTTTTGTTACAAACCGAACTTCGTGAATTGACAAATCTTTTAGGCGTTAGATTAAATTCTAAGTTCGTTGGTGGGTTTAATATTAAATGCATGCCACTTTAATTTGTTTCACTTTCGGTGCAGATTGCAGTGTGTTTTCTTATGCATACAGAAATTACCATGAAATAAAAATGAACTTTAATGAAAGAAATAAAAATGAATCTCATATAATTTGTTTTCCTTTCGTACAATTATGGCGCATTAGTTTTGAACGCTTCTTTTAAGATACACTACAAATAATTGTCCAAACACTACACCAATAAACATATATTGCGAACATACTTATTCTACCAATGTCAGATTTCAGTTTTACTTTTATTTATTTATTTATTTATTTATTTATTTATTTATTTATACTTTTACTGTGGTTTTTCTTGTAATGTATCAATCCATTATAATTTTTTATAAATATCTTTCTTGGAGCTATTTAAGAAAGAGTACACAATTTCATTCTGCCATGTTAACGTTTTCCTTCGAGTGCCATGAGAGAATTTGCCGCATAAATTTCCTCGATGAGCCTCCCCGCTGTTAATAGACGTCAAATTTTCAGAGAGCGAAATGATGATGATGATGAGGATGAAACGGTTGCCTCGTGATTTTCCTTAAAGAATATAAGGACCCTTTCAACCTTTTTAAAATTATTTTTCAAAAAAAGATGGTACATTCTTAAAACAAAGATTTTCGTATTTTTGGAAAGCGTTTCAGTTTGAAAACTTGAGGACCATCGTGAACTGAATGTAGAATTAAAAATTTTATTAGCGCTTTATCCCATTCTTCGCGACGTAAACTTATCTTCCCATTCGATCTTCATTGTTTCTGTTGTCAGTACCTTTGCACCCCCGACGAGGTCCGCCAACGATTTGAAGATTTTTCGTTCCTACCCACCTCCATCCCTTTGCGCCCTTTTTCACACGCCAACGACGATGTTGAAACGTTTTAAATGGAAGCGGGGGTGGAGAGGGTGTGTATGTGCGCGTGTGCTTTAAGCCGCCTTGATTTCCCATGCGATTCGTGCGACATGTTTTGTTTCGGGGAGAGCGGAGCAAAGCGTTCGCAAAACGACCAATTGCGTTACGCTACGTAATTGCCAATTCGCCTTGTTGCTGATTGGAGGAATTTGGTGCCCGACATCTCGTGGCACCCCTCGGCGCACGAGCCGGGAAGCAATTGCGTTATCCCCGTTCAGATGCGCTGGTTACGTTGCCACGGCAACCGGGATACAAGAGGAGAAAACAATTTAGAGTCGGAAATTTTTATTTTTATCGCCATAACTTCGTGGGGCTTCGTTGTTTTTATTTTCTCCCCCTCCCATTCATTAAAATAAATTCGAGTCTGCTTCGATTTCTCCATTGAATTGTCTTTCTGATGATCGTTTTAGCTTAATGACTAATTACACGGTCGAGTAATTGAGTTGGTTAGCATCCGCTTTGATCTGTTAGTTACGCTTTAATTCACTCTCAGAGATCTTTGATACCTTTATGATATTTTATCCTGTATTGATGCTTAAGCTGATTCTATACGTAGAACAGAACATACGTCTTATATATTGGGTTTTCATTTCTTTTGCGCAAAACGTGCAGCGAAAGTAACAAACCTGTTTAGATTAGCGATTGAGGTAAAGAGGTTGAGTCGGAGCGTTTTTGCTCACTTCACTACGTATCCTATTTAGATTTAACCACAAGATTAATACTTCCATATTAACTAGTTTCCATATCTCTTCTATTGTTCAAACTTTACAATACAACAAAAAAGAAAAAGCCACGAAAAGGCATAGTAGGAAGATATCAAGGGGCTAGTTTTCAAACTTCTATCTACACTCGATCTGTACCAAAAACTGGATGAGCAACTCCTTTACTTGTCTGGATCCTACTTTTTCTTTTACTTGTTTTACCATTCTTTTAAATTTGAAATATTTGCATAGATTCTAATTGATCATTGTATTTCAGTGAACCATAAAATTCATCTACAATGCTATAGCCATATGTAATGTTTGCAATATGAATTCTATCGCTGATAATTTTTTCTAACAAATTTATTTAGAATATATTTTGGAAGCTGATAAAGAGAATTATTAAACTGGATTTTTTGGAAGTTTATCTCAATTAATGTTAATTTTTATAGAACATCTAAATCTTTGGTATGCAGAAATTTAAGTTGTAACGCCCATCGTAGCCAGTTTGTTATATGAGTATATCACTTTGGAAAAGGCGTTACAAATTCTCTGCCAAAAAGGTGTCTTGAACCGTAGGAGAGCTGTTCAGCGCTGCCCAGAAGGTCAACAGTTAAAGCCCCAAGATTATTTTATGTACATTCTTTCATTTGCATTCCTCCATTACCATATCATCGTCCTAATTAGCTTTAACAGCAAACATGGGATCGTAAAACAAAGCAACCAATTCGCACGTGACTGTACAAATGTGAATAACTTAAAAGCACAATATTATGTTGCTTTGCAAGAAGATGTCATGAGTCTCTTTAACTTCCTAAGTGGCATCAATTCATTTGACAGATAGATGAAGTTGCTATGAGTTCATTATCCGAAGTCGTGTAATAATTGTAAAGCAATCTTTGCATAACCTGCTGATGTTCGTGTAAAAATCTTTATTTTGGAATTCGTGTCTCATTTTACTCGTAGTAATTATCACATCTTCAGTATGCAAATTCATTCTCGATTGAGTTTAATGGTACGATGATTTGTGCAGGGGAGTTGGGTGAAAATAAGGGAAAAGGATAAATGGCTACCCTCACCCTGTTCTCATTTCTTATTTTCACAAGTTTTGTTTTCCCTCCGTCACCCTTTATTGATAGCCAAATGCAATGTAAATGTAATTAAGTGGGAGTCTATCGATGAGTTGGTATCAGTAGGAGGCGTGAAATTTACTCAATTTTCATTCCCTTTTCCCTCCCTCCGTCCGTCCGTCTCCTTCCCTCCCGCTCACCCCCTGAGGGCCAAATAATGCCTCAATCAAGAGACACTGATTGGCGATGATGTTGATGATGATGATGATAATGGGGGAGACGGTGGTAGTCTTTTTTCCTCCCTTCCCTAAGTGAAAATGTTAGCTTTTTTCACTACTCTTCTCTCTCTCTCTCTCTCTCTCTCTCTCTCTCTCTCTCTCTCTCTTTCTTTCTCTCTGTTTTGTTTGCTAGGATTTCGCCTCCAAATTGCTGAATGCTTAACCTGTTGTCATCGAATATTCTTGAATCTCTACGAAGATTCCACGAACTATAATTGTATTATAGCGTATTGTATATTGAAGAGACATTACAGTAAGTAGGGAAAACAGTAACAAGTTTATTATTGTTTTGACTCAAATAAGCGGTTTATAAATTCCGAGGTGTTCGTAATAAAAAGTGCTAATTCTATAGATAGTCTTCTATTTATGCAGCTTATATGGAAAATATATGAAGTTGCTCATGTTCAAAGAATTTAAACAGTTCGTTACTGAATCCCATATTTTTCTTTGTCCGCACTTTCTGTAAGGTGGGGCATGTAATACATGAAACGAATGTGTCTTTCATGCTGATTACGGATATCGCGTCCAAATTTCTATGAGACTTATATTTCCGAGATATTGCCCGAAATCGAATTTCTGATATTCCGATGGGTACTTTCAAAAAATCATAACTATCGATAATCGATATTCAATATTTTAATATATGATTGCTGATACTAATGTGATGTATACAGGGTGAATTTTAAGTACACCGACAAACTGCAGGGAGTGGTTCTGACTGGAAATGGATTAAAAAGGTCATATTAAAGGTCATAAAAATGGTTACTGCATGTGTCCGGAAATGCGTTGTTGCCACGGTAGAAGGCACGATGGAGCGCCACCCCACTTCGGCATTATTGTTCGCCAACACCTCAACAACATCTTCCCCAGACGTTGGATAGGACGCGGAGGCCCTGTTGGCCTGCTCGATCACCGGACTTAAATCCCCTGGATTTTTACTTCTGGGAGCATCTGAAAAGCTTTGTACCGTGTGCTGGGACGATTTGCACACGCACCATCCATTTCCGGACACATGTTGATATGACCTTTTTTTACTCCATTTCCAGTCAGAAACCACTCCCTGCAGTTTGTCGGTGTACTTAAAATTCACTCTATATATCTGCATATTAAGCAAAAATTTAAAAAAAAATCAAAATTTGACCAATCGTTATGAAGACACATCAACTGGAGGACATGAAGATGGGGACACTCATAATTATGTATTGGAAGAATGGAGCTACTTATTGGTTTTACAATGTCCGTCTGTTCGTTCGTCCGCCCGACCGTCCGTCTGTCCCCTTCATAATTTACCTTCATTTTTTGAGGTAGAAGGTTGAAATTCGGGATGTAGTTACTATGGACATATGCACCTTCACTATTTAGTTTGGTTTTGATTAGCCCACTGAGGCCGAAGTTTCGGGGGTGGGAATTAGAGGAGACCCAAAGTGATCTAGAACAAGGTGGAGATCTGTTTGCCGGAAGTGGTAAAAATTGCCTTACTGAGCAAGCGTATTTTGACGTCACTGGATGACATCGAAACCAATACCCGCTAAATCGAAACCTCCACAGAAACCAAAACATGGCGGCAATGAAAACAGTTGTGCGATAGCGATACTTGACGACTCGTTCATTTCCTTCACAATTCTCGTACTTTATACTATTTATTTTAATTAAATAATAATGCCATTATAAGGAGGGACTTATAATTATTGTAAAATGTATACTTACGTATTTCTTTTTAATGTGAACACAAGGTTAATGTTAACTATCTGCACATCGCGGGATGACTGATCATGCGACCAAGCTAAGTGAAATTTACTGTGACTAAATAGAAAAAGGGGTATATATCAGTTCATTAGAACGGGGGGGTGTCTTTAAAATATAAATTCATTTACTTTGATCGCATGATCAGCATCGCGCGATGCGGGGATATTTAACATTAAGCGAACACGGAGACAAGGACGATAACATATTTCTCGTTATCATTAGGCCTAATTATCATTCCTCGTTAAGATTTCGAAATTGATTCGTCGGAACCGTTAGCAGTTAAGAGACAGAGATAATAATTTCGATATTATTTCATAATAACTTTATTTATGCAGGCATTAGGAAATATTAATTTATAAAATAGTAAGTTTACAAATAAACGTTTCTTCAGAAATACAACGTAAGAGTTTTGTTTTTTACGTGAAAACGTTTTCTTTTGTGACCAGAATAATGGCTACCGCTCACTGCCGGAAGTAATGTCATAAGTCATCCAGTGACGTCACAATACGCATGCGCGTTAAGCGCTTCTGACAAACTGGACTTACCTGTTATTCTAGATTACCTTGGAGGAGACCAGAAGATCTACGTGTATATAGGTATGTAAATGAGTGAAATTCTGTATGCAGGTTCCTCTAGGTAAGATCTACATTACCATGAAGTTTAGGCCAAATTGTCCCAGTGGGTCGGAGTTGTGGGGGTGGCAATCACTTGGTCTTTAGAATTATGGCAACATATAGCATGTGATATATCATTCGATCACAAATGATAAAAAACGAAAGAAGATGGAGCTCTTTTACATTTTCAAAAATCTACGTTCGAGAACATCAATTTTTCGATTAAAAAATTGGGAGGGGAGGGGGGTTAAAAAGTCCAGATAAAAGAGTAAAATAGATGATCAGAGGTTCCGCTACTTTCATATACCTTCCTCGGGAGGATTAATTTCTTGTTAAATAAGACGTAAAACAGTGTAAACACTAGTGCAGTGAGATACAATTTATCAACTCAACAAATGATTGCAACAATGGTTTGAATCTGGACAAAACCCATTGCCAAATAATACTTCCATGTGGTTTCTCTAATAACGACCCTTATATTCTGTTTTTATAGATTTAGGCATGGAAGTATGCCCCCTTCATACATCCATGGTTTTATGCTTTATTATCACACATCCTCTTTTTTACCCATTTATATTTTCACATTTAAATTCCTCAGAAACTTTTTCAGTTCCTTTTCGTAATGATAGCTTGCGCATTTTCAACTGGTTTTATTGTGTACATTATTTTTTATTCTTTAATTAAAAAATGCTCTCCCTTTAAACGGGTTAAAAGTTGAATTATAACTTACGATTTACTAACTATCATGAAGTTGTAACACAGTGAAGACTGACTAACACAGTGACTTTAACTGTAATGTATCATCAAGCAGTTTAAAATTACTTCTTTCTATTTAATACTGAAAAAAAAGGAATACGGTTGATTAAACGAAATAATATAGTGGGATCTCCAGTCATAAAAATTAATTTTACAGCAATGGGAAAGTATTCGACTGTTATTCTACTTTATTAATTAATAAAAAAATATATGCAAACCAGCAAGTGTGTCAAATTAAACCAAGAACCTAACCAACGAAACGACATCACTTAAAAAGCATGCAGTTACTTAATATTTAATACACTATTAATTGTTGTTATTTTTATAAAAGAAAAAATGTGGCTATAATAATATCAGTTTATTCCGTGCCAGTATATTTAAGAATATGATTGTAGTGAAGCAACAAGTGGTCATTAATGTCCTTTGATTTTTCGAGTTCCTTAAGCTGAACTTCAAAAGTTACCCCGATTAAACTGGGGCAAATTAGAATAGCAGTAATTGCCGATTGTTGTGAATTTTGTTCTAGTTCTAAAGACAACGTTGAGTTTTACAAATGCTAATTTTAATAAATTTAAACTCTTCTGTCCTTATATAGAATTTTTGAAAAAGAATCTCTAAGAAATGCTATCCTTTGAAGTTCCTTGACATGAAAGTCGTATTTTTCTATCAAAACGTACGTATATTGTAAAAAATTTGAAAATTCTTATTGCTTCCAGGATTTGTCTTCTCTGATAGTTTCAGTGATGCAACCATAAGGAAAGAGTTTTGTCCCTGAAGACTGTGCTTATGAAAAGTTGTTCATAAACAAGATGCAGAAAAAATATAGTCATACGTATGACTGTAATAAAGACAATGAATACTTCTTTATCTTACATGCTTGTCTCTGTCGGTGAATTCGCTCCCATGCAAATTATCTTGGCTGCCATTGAAATGCCAGCCATATAAACAAAGGCTTAAAGGCAAATCTCACTCCCTTTATTAATTACAGTTAGGTAGCAAATATACTCTAGAAAATTTTCTATAGCTATCCACATTATTTTATTTATTTAATGGTGGCATCCCTTTTGGAATAAAAACATGTGTATTGGTTATCACAAATGTAAGTTTTCCTTTTACAACATTAAATACGTAGTAATGGGATATACAGGGTGGATACATGAGCCCCCCCTCCTTTTTTTTTATTTTCGTAACCGAAGCAGATATGTCAATTTTGATGGATCCAATGAATAGGAAGTTGTATGTGACCTATACCATGGTGCACTTTTCATCATTCCAAACATGCAAATTAGGAGAGATTCAAATCCTATCTTAAAAACCGTAACAGATACACGAAAAATTCCACTTGAAGACTTGTTCAGCATGGAATTCCGAAAAAAACAAAAACAAAATAAAATAAATAAATATAATTTCCAAAATCCGATGAACGGATCACCAACAATCACATGTTGAATTTGTTAGTTAACTCTCTCTGCACTTCACAAAGACATTTGAATGTTCAAAATGCAAATCAAGAAATTACCAAAAATTACCATAATAACATTCACTTTCATGAGGAAAAGCAAATAAAAGGCATGTGTCAGCATACGGGAGACAGAACAATTCTAGGATGGCAAGCTGCACTGTTCCTGAAATGGTCAACATGATCTTCTGCTTTGGATTCTTCTTTTTTATATTTTTATTTATAAAATTGGGAGATACATTTGGAATAATTTTGACATTTTTGGAACAACCAACTGCAAAAATTTTTGGGAAATAATCAGTCGGGACTGAATTTGATATCTCGAAAAAGTGAACAGACATATTGTGGATTTTCAAATTCAGCAATTTTAGCAATTTATTAAACCTTGTTGATACTAACGACAACAGTTCTACCATAAATATCTAACACTTTTAATTGCTACTAAGTTATTTTTGAAAAAGGAAAAGAATTAATTCTTCACTGACAATATCTGATGTCGCATACATTTTACAGAAAACCTTTCGCGTGTTCTATAAGCGTGATAATTAATGTTTTTACCACTTTATATAAGAAATCTAGCCATTTCCTAATCTAAGAAATCATTCAGTTTTTGAGGATGAGTTGGATAAATGCAGATGTTGTATAAGAATTTTTAAGATGAAAAATAAGTTCAGCATTTTATGGATGTAACAAGAACTACATTTTCTGGCTATTGAATTACGTTGCATCAGATTTTCAGAAATCCAGTTTCATTTGTTCCCTTGTGAAAAGACGGATCTGAGCTTCGGTTTCATTTGAAAAGAACACGAGGGCTGATATTCAAGCCAACCCAACTGCGCTTACACGTTTAACGATTTTTCTCAGATAATCGATCATATTATTATTGCAAGAATTTCAACAATTAGCAATAACTTAATATTAAATACTTCTGCGTATCTAACTCGCGTCAAAATCCTAAATAATAACAATTACTTTTACGTTAATTATCACAAATTCTTACTACCATTTTGTTACTACACAAATCGTTTTGCTTTATCGCGAACCGGAAGTCGAAGTTTATTAATTAGTGATGAATAAATAATTATTCTCTGTCATTAATTCGTCTTCTTCTATCAAAGGCAATCAGTCTCCACGTGATTGAATTTTAAAGAGGCAAGAGTGTGATAATGATGTGGGGGAGTTTCGTTTGTGTTATTCTAGGATAATGATTTTGTGTGAAGGTGGCTGTAGCTGTCCTCACTAATAATGACATTGGCATTGCAACATTTACTGAGGGTAAATGGGAAAGAGGGATTCTCTTACGAAAAGAAGGCTCAGCAGAGAGAGAGAGAGGGCAGAATGACTGTATGAGGAGGGGATAGAAGTTCGCTTTCCTTCAGGGAGGATTTGGAATTAAAAGAGCCCCTTCAGAAGGGGTAGAAAGAGGAAACAGATAGGGAATTGGGTCTGGTCAATCAGTCGCTCGTAATGAACAATTACAACAGTCTCTAGTGGATCTCCAGGGTAGAATAAATGGATTTAATATTGAATTTCCATGTGGTCTTTGTTCCCATGCCAGATATTAGGTTGGACTTAGTAAGGAGTTAAAAGAATATTCAATTGCGAAGCTGATTATATTTTTTTCAGTTTAAATTTAATCATTTACCGCTTTCTAATAAATTCAAAGCTGTTATTAAAAGTCTGATGCCCAGAAATTTTACTCTATTAAGGAAAAACCCCGGAATACTATTTAGATTGTAAAACTTATTACTGCTCTTTGGTGTTTCAGATAGTCAATTAGGCCATTCTTGATAATCACGCTAAGCCCATCATTTACGCCTAAGCGATTTGTGATTGTCTGTGAATGATAAAGTCATGGTATGCTACAATATATGGCCCTGGACATATCCTGACCACGACTACTGGCGAAATAGTGACTCTGCCTAGGATATCATAGTGCTAGTTCACACTTGTGTAATGCGAGTCATCGGTACAAAAGATTGAAACGATAGCCTGGAAGGAAAACGCGAGTTAATGACCTTGGCCGTGATCAAATCACTGGATATTACCAGTATTTAAAATATATTCGTGAAGTTTCTGCGATATTACACTATTGATATTACACGCATCCCGTTCCATGATATATAGTACATTTTAAAGTGGAAATTTGTAGACTCTACGAATGTACAACCATAACCTGTCAGATTATCTGAGTGGCAGAGGGGAACCGCAGATGCTGAAGATAGTGGTGAAACAGATTCCCGTGGAATCGTCAGAAAACATTTGAAACGAATTCCAAGATGCCTCCGGCATCATGACAATTCGTCGAGGCTTCGAACTTTCGGTTTGCATTTACGGACAGTCGCATATACACAGAATAGTAACTCATCCAATGCCAAACGTCACTTACATTCGTAAAGTTCGACAAAAATGGACCCTTGAGCAATTTCAACTTGCCTATCGATGAACCACATTATACTACAGTATTTGGCAATTCGATGGATTGAGAAAACTTTGATGGTAGGGACATAAAAGTTTGGGGATCTTCCTCTTGATCTCCTAGTTTAAATCATAAATTATCTCTGTGGTTTAAGACAATTCCAGATTGAGTGAGGGCCCATTCTTGTTTCAACACGATTGTGGGCCCGTCCCTGAAGAGAAAAGCTAACATGAATGTTGAAGAACTGGAGTGGCCTGCTCAGAACTCATCTCAATCTCAGAATATTTGAAGACAAACTGGAATGTCGACTATGCCACCAGGCCATGTCACTCCACATTATTGATAGAACTGACCGCTGCTCTTTTGGAAGAACAGCCATAGTATCCCTTTCATGCATGAGTTATTAAAAAATCGAATAGTATTTTTCTTTCTGCATTAATAAACAAAGAAACACGGAAAAAGTAGAAAAAACATTTATTCATATTTTTTTAGCATACAATATTAATTTTACAATACTGTCCACTGTAGTGGTCATTATGCATCTGTGGATTTTAATCCAATAGAAGGAAAATAATTCAGACTAGTCTCTTAAATTTTATTTTGTGTAAAAAATCTCAAAACCGAGTTTCTTCTACATAGCAGAAAATAATAGCTGTCCTCTGTAGTGGCCATTATGCATGAAAGGGTCAATTTCTTTTTGCAATATATGCAAAGTGCAAAGGTGTCCTGATACTTTTGCTCATATACTATAGTATATCTTAGGTTTCGATTTTGATTTTAGTTTATAGCATACGGTGTACAAATTTTTAATGATTCCTGATACTTATATGGACGTCGATTGGACATGTCAATTGTTTATTCATTTATGGCAAGTTTTCGGAAGCTGTAAAAGTTCAGACTAAGTTCGTGGCATCAAAATCTATTCTTGTGAACTAAATTATGCTCACTACACTACTTCCGAGCGCATGTTTAGTTTTCTTTTACATTTTCAAAAATTACAATTATATTGTATGGAATCAAAGAAATGTGTCCCTTAATGAAATTCAACATAATCTGCCAATTTATAACAAAATGTTGATAGAGATGTTTAAGTGTACAAAAGAGAAGAATCGCTTTAAAGAACTAAAGAAAGTATTTTTAAAATTATGAACCTTCTTTTGGATATCGATAGAGCGCAAGATCCTGATTGCAAACTAGGCAACAGCTCCAGTCAGTCAAAGGAAATGTACATAGCGTAATGCTTTCGGGTTCACAGTGGCTTAATTGGTTATAGCGTTGCAACGTATTGGTTCGATTAGCACAAGGCTTCGGGTACGAACCCAGTATGAAATTTTCTTTCCTATTTTCACTTATAATTAATAAAACTTTTGAGAGTTTACAAGTGACGATGTAAAGAGATCCTATTAAATTAGTGTTCACTTCAGATGTAATCTAATATTAAGGTGATCATAGCGTTTTTCACCAGTTACATTATCAGATGTCAGCTGATATTTTTCAAAAAAAATTAAATTAGGCCCGATGGTATATCACCATGTGGGAAATGCCCATTTTTAGGGTTCCGTACGTCCGAATGAAAAACGGAACCCTTATAGGATCACTCCTGTGTCTGTCTGTCTGTCCCGATGTCACAGCCAATTTACTCCGAATCTACTAGATCGAATAAGGTGAAATGCGGTACACATACGTATTTCTGTGACCCAAACACGGACGTATAATGTAAATAAATGAATTTTGAATATGGGGGTCACTTTTGGGGGGCAAATTAGAAAATTAAAAAAAACGTTTTGCAAACTGTATCATGTGATATATCAAATGAAAGGGCATGTTGTGGGGGTTTCAAATATATTTTTTTTATAATTTTAAAATAAATAGTTTTAAAGTTATTTAAGAAAAAAAAATGAAAATTGACCATCCCCCCCCCCCCCTCCTTATCTTCGAAACTACTGAGCCTAAAATTTCGAAACAAATAAAGAAAATAGTTCTTTGCTTATAGATTACAGGAAAACCTATAAGAAGTCTATGGTCTTAAAATAACATGGTAAATCTCTCAATATTGTGCTATCGATCAGTATCTTCAGCTATTCCTGAAACTGAAACTGTTTTGTTCAAAATAAAAATTAGAAATTAAAAAATATAAATATAATGAACGTAAATACATTAGAAATAAAAGACAAATATAAAATAAATGAGTTGTTTTTCAATAATCATCTTATATATAAAATGCTAACTTCTGCTCCATGCAACACCTCCTAAAGAGAAAACCTGTGCACGGAAACGTCATACATTGTTGCAACATCTAAGTAGGGTATTGTTATTCGTATTTCTACCAATAATAAGCCCTGAATTTGCACTACTATGATGATGTAACAATGTATGACGATTTCCGTGCAGAGGCTTTCTCTTTAGGAGGTGTTGCGAAGCCGACGCGATATAATCGGGTGTATAGATCGCGTCGGCTTCGGGTGTTGCTCCATGCCCGTGCTGAGCCAACGCCACCTAAAAAACAAAGCCTGGTCACTGCGTCATCACACCTGGGCTGACAATTCAACTTTCATTGTTTACAACAAACGAAAAAGCATCCGATGTAATCAGCGTTTTTTCGTTTGTTATAAACAAAGAAAGTTGGATTGTCAGCCCTGGTTTGATGACACAGTCCACAGGCAGTGAGAAGGCTTTGTTTTTTAGGTGGCGTTGGCTGAGCAATCCAACCTTTATTGTTTCCAACAAACGAAAAAACATTGATTGTTAAATTCCGAGAAAATACTGATGTCATAGTTTTTTTTTTACTCGCAGCCAACGTTAGCTAGGTTTTTTAATATATCTATTATCATTAAAAAGAATTCGCGCTAGACTAAATACAGTAGGAAAATCAAATTAAAATCCTAAATAAGTAATTTTACCTATTTTAAATTCTTAAATTAAATTAAATTTTTATTTAAATTTTAATAAAAAACAGTTGCGAATGTGTGGTACTGCATTGCCAGAACGATGTTAATTTAATTAAAAAATCGTTACTCTATTCGCAAAGTCGGTTGGTCAGTCAATTCTTCAGGTTTTATTTATAGATAGTCCAGGGGGTGGGCATTGTGAATGCCTCCAATTCAAAGCATTTGGTGTTCAATTCTTAACCGTATATAAATCACCAAAATGCCTTCCGAGAATTGCTGTCGAATGCATTAAGAATGCTATCAGTGCACACGAAAAGATTATCATAGCAGGAGGCTTCAATATTAATTTTAAGGACAAATCAAAAAATGAAATATCAGAATACCTTCTGTCACTCGGTCTTACTCCACGTATTCAAGAATATACGACAAGACAGAATTCAGCAATAGGCAATATATTCAGCAATTTCCCTCTACAATCCGGTACCATACATACTTTTTTTACCAATTTGGGTCAGATTTTTAAAAAAATATGGTAGATAACATATTCACCGTACGGAACCCTCTCCACGCGAGTTCGACTCGCACTTGTCCATTTATTTTTTTTTATTTCAAGTAATTGCTCATCTTTAACTCGCTTTATTAGTTAGCTCTTTCTTAATACAGTGTCTAGTCATATTATTATGACCACCCCCTACGTTTGTCTTCGGGGTTGCCCAGCCGAGGAACTATGTCACGTATTGGGAATTGGTTAGGTGACTATATAAGGTAGATTTCCACTATGTTAAAAACATATCACTCACTGCTGCAATGGGTAAGAAACGTGATTTATCAGATCTGGAAAAGGGGATGATAATCGGCTTTCGGGCCAAGGGTGGCAGTATTTCGGAAACCGCGAAGTTTTGAACTGTTCTCGTGCTGCTGTAGTTAAAGTGTACCATGACTGGGAAAATGGGACCGTTCAGAATAAACGGTATGGGAACTGTGGTGGTGAACGTGCCATTAATGAGAGAGGTGAACGTCGGCTGCGAAGGTGTGTGAAGGACAACCGAAGAGTTACAGTGGACCAACTTACCGCTCAAACGAAACTGTAAATCCAAAACGAGAAGAGGAAATGGAAAATTTAGAAGTTTTGAAGTTAAACAAAGTTAAATTGCTTAAAATGAGTTTTTAATAGCACTAATTGACCAACGAGGGTGCTACCAGACATGTCTCTAAAGCCACAGTACAGAGGACCCTGTTATGTATGGGCCTCCGCGGCAGACGGATGGTCACCGCGCCCATGCTGACGAAGGTTCATCGCCAAAAACAGCTTCTGTTTGCCCAACAGTACAGAATCTGGGCCACTTCTGACTGGAAAAAGGTTGCCTTCTCCGATGAGTCACGATCTCTGTTCCACAGAAGTGACGGCCGTTGGCGGGTGAGGCGAGAAACCTCCGAGAACAAGCATCCTGCAACCATTATTGGACGAATCCAGGCTCGTGGCGGCAGCATCCTGGTGTGATGAGTGTTCTCATGGCATTGTCTTGGCCCACTGATACCTGTGGAAGGCACTCTCAACCGATTCGGTTATTTATTGCAGATCAAGTACACCCAGAGGGGGATGGCACGTTCCAGCAAGACAATGCGACGTATCATACGGCTGCAAATGTACGGGAGTGGTTTGAGGAACACGACCAAGAGTTCCAAGTTCTACCCTGGCCCCCTAATTCCCCAGACCTTAACCCAATCGAGAACCTTTGGGATCACCTCGATCGCCATGTGCGTGCTATGGAACAACCACCGCGTACCCTTCAGCAGCTATCGGATGTTTTACAGTGTGCATGGCAACAGCTACCAGTAGAAACTACCAGAATCTTATTGACTCACTCCCACGCCGCCTAGCTGCTGTCCGTGCCGCTAAAGGCGTTTATTCGAGATATTATCTGGTAATTATAATAATGTGATTCGACTCTGTAGGAATCATCACTAACGGGAAAAAATGGCACCGGTCTCAATTATTTTTTGCCAAGCGATCTTTAACAAGTTTATGGTCTCAGAATAGTTTGTAAATTTAATTTGCAAATAGATAATACAATATTTTCCAATGTTCTAACATTATTAAATGAGTTCATATAAAATTTTACTGAAAAATAAAAATAGAAATTGTGATGACAGCCTAAAACTTATTGAATATGAGTTTAACGAAAAGAAGCAAGAAACTATTTTTCTTTTCTTTAATTTACCGAATTTCTTTTTAAGTTTTCTATGGATTATAAAAACAAATGTCACGATTATGTGAAAGAAACCGATTGATCAGTGACACGAATGTTGAATAATTTTTGAGTATGTAATAAGTTTAGGATTTTTAAATCTGTAAATTTACTAAGTTTTTATCAGTTTATCACATTTTAGAATGCTTTGATGTACGATATTTCAAATGTTAATTCCAAATAAATGGAAGCGAAATTTAAAAAAAAGTAATTGTGGAAGAATTTTGATTTTTCTTTTATTTCCCGGTCTTCTGCCTAAACTCTTTTCCTTTCGTTGAGGCACAGACTATAAAAGGTATTTCGTTCTTTTTTTTTTTTTCCTTCCCTCCATTAAGTTGAGGCGCACAGTGCCCTGCGTAGAGTGTCGTGCCGCTATAAAACCTGCCTCTTAAAATGCGTTTAAACACTAAATGACTTTTTTCTTTTTCCCTTCGGAGAGGTTGGTCCTGTCTCTTTTACTTCAAGAGGATCGTCCTCCATTCATCATTGCAGCCAGTCTCACCTACTGCTGTGAGAATTTCATCCGCCTCGGAGTGCGAGTCCACGGGCAGGCAACCGACCACAGGCCACAACATTTAATTACTTTTGAAATTGCCTTCATCTTAATCTATGAGTCTTTTCTGAGGAGTGCCGTAATTTCTCACTTAGAAAGACTCTGAGGAGGATGAGGTGGTGGTGGTGGTGGAGTGTATGTATCTGTGCGTGTGTGTGCATTCTCTTATGTTTGTTGCGCGTGCTGTTGTGAACTGGGTTGACCCCCACGGCGTAGAACATTAACACGCTGCGCCCCATTAGGATCTAACCATCACCGCACGCTTCTTTTGAAGTGTAATAGGAGTCCTATGAAGTTATTTAGATTTGGCACTTTTCAATGTGGTGCAACCGATTTACGATTTTTTAATTTGACGCACTTTGAATGGGGCCCGCTTGTTCTTACCACCTCCGAGCACAAAATTAAGGGGAAAAGAAAAAACTTTTGATTTACATTTTCCCATTAAAAAAGAATAAACGTGTAAATGCTACGAATAACAAGCATTCTTATGGGCTTAGTAAATATTGTAGAATTTTACCTATAAATTTTTACATGAGAGCATGTTCTGCGTATAGAAGGCGTCTAATTTAATTAGTTCAAACGCTTCAATAAGGAAAAGAAAAGGCCATAAAGATGAAATTGGAAAACGATAAAGAAAACGAATAGTAATCAATAAAGATGAAAAAACTAATCATGCTATAGGTTTGCGGACATGATTAAATTAAGATAGAATCCGCATAAATGAACCAGTGGAATACTATTATAGATAAATGAACCGGTGGAACACTATTACGGTGCTTTTTCCTAATCAATTAGTTAATTATTAATCCCTTAAAGAATTTCTTGTCATAGAATTATTCTTTTTATTCTTAAACTGAAATTACAGTTTCGTTAAGTTATCCAATTAAAGATTGTAACCTGTTAATATTAAAATATTAAATTATTTGATATAATTGTTATTATTATAGTATTATCAATGGTATTCTTTTTTATTACGTGTGAATTAAAACTGTACAATAACAGCTCAAAAACAGCTGAAGACCGTCTCCAATAGACCCGAAGGCCAATACAAGGGGGAATTATAGTAATATGTAATAATAATATAATGCTGTTTTCGTTCATGATGTTTTTGAAGAGATTGTACAGGGTGTACATAATGTCATTGACGACTTTCTTTTCCTTATAACATTGCAAGGTAAAACACAGAATATAGACTTAAAAGTATTGGTACAGTATAACCATTTCATGGCAACTTCTCCAAACGCCTGGCATTGTTGAATCCATTTGAATTCCCAGGTTTTTTATATATATATATATAGACATATGATTTAACATGTCCCAATAGATATAAGTCTAAAGAGATGAAGTCGGCGAAGTGGTGCCCCATCTTGCTGAAATATGATCCTCTATAGACGATGTCTAGTAAATTCCAAGATCAAGAGCGTAATCACTTTTTGCCAAACTTGCAAGACATGTCTCGCTTGTTATAGTTGACTCAGGCGAAGGAAAAAGATTTAATGATATCTTGGCAATTTAACATACACCTAACAGAAATCTTCGGAGATTATCGCTCATGCCATATCACTTCACCAGATTTGCTCGTCCGTAAACGTAGCAGTTATATATGTTCACCCAAAGGCTTACGAGGACATAACTTTGTCGGAAAAAAATCACGTTGTTTAGCTACCGGTCGAGGTCAACGAGATAACAAGGCCTGGAAACGGAAAGTCACCGGTTAATCGACGCTAGCAAATGTGGTGCATTGTGGCCCATTGATTGTAGTCATTAGTGTATAGCTTGTGCGTCATCTGGATTTTTTTATCATTTTAATTTATGTAAGTAATTTTTAAACTTTTGTATGATGATTTTGTGATGTATAGCTATGTCAGTTTGTTTTCTTTCAAAGCCAACGAAAAGACAGGCCTCGAACAACCCTCCTGTAAAGAAAGCCTCCGCACTGAAACGTCATACATTGTTACATCATCATATTTCGTCCTTTGTTAATCGTATTTCTACCAATGATCAGCCCTAAATTTGTTCGACTTATGATGGTGTAACAATGTATGGCGTTTCAGTGCCGAGGCTTTCTTTATAGGAGGCGTTGCCTCGAAACGGAAGAGTCACCTGACTTTCTGGCAGTGTTGCCAGATTTAGTAATTTTTTTTAAAGTGCTTGTCTTTGTTTTCATTGTTTTCTGCATCGTTTAACAATGTCCAAGAAAGGACAAGGGCTTTAAAAAAATTACTAAATCTGGCAACACTGCTTTCTGGGTCCGAACAACAATCCAACCTTCATTGTCTCCATCTTGGATATTAACAATCAGTGTTTTTCCCGTTTGTTGGAAACAATGAAGGTTGGATTGTTGCTAGGACCCAGGTGGTCAGGTGACTTTTGTGCTTCGAAGCCTGTCTTTCTCGTTGGCCTCGGTTTTCTTCTTATTCTATTTTAGAAAAATAACTGAATAATGATATTTTTCTTATTTACTGCTAAGTTTTTCTGTTTTTCTCCGAGTGTTGCTACAAGTTTTGTGAAGTTTCTCCAAACAATGGAAAGGGGGGGATTGTTAGGCTGTTATGGGGATGGAAGCTTCAGATAAGTAATTTTTTTCTTCCATGGTTTTCCTCTAATCCATGACTTAGGAGGGGAACAACAAGGTGCAAAAAAATCCAGTTGTGGAGTTGAGCGTGGGATGGTGTCTTGTGGGTTGGCTGTGCGCACAGTCGAAGATATGTGTTCAGCTGAATGTTCTGGGCTGAGTTTATCTTTGTATGTGGTTGTACTTTAAAGTGTCTGATGTTGGCAGTTGAGCACCTGGTGTCAGTGGACCACCAAATTGTTGCAGATGAACTATCTAGAAGTTAAAAGCTAAAAGTGTATTAATGTTGACACTCACTCGGAGCACCTTCCATGGGAACTAATGCTGTAAAGATATTTCTCTTACTTTGTGCAATTTGTGAGAATTTGATGTTCTTCTGATGGTTTCGTGGTTATGGGGACTGTGTTCCCTGGTACTCTGAGCCATATGGCTATATTAAAGAATGACTTGATGATTGTGTTCCTGTGGGCTTCACGGCATAACAACGTTTGTATTGGATCGTTGTCCGTCATTTTCCAAGAATTTGTTTGACAAAACTGTCACAGAACTGTAGCCAGTGCTCTTTTCCCTCTTAATCAGGGGCGTAACTATAGGGTTGCTAGACTGGCAAATATCCAGGGGACCATGTCATTATATATATATAAACCAAAGAAAGCCCCCCCCCCATAAGTTTCTAGCCAGGGGCCTCCACGCTTCTAGTTACACCTGTGCTCTTAATTAGTATTTTCCTAAATAAAACTGAACTGTTACGAAGAAAATGTGTTTTCTTTGTTGTTCCTCAATGAGACCATGAAAACAAATTCATGACAACAATCCTGATCCAGGGGAGGCTCGTCAAAATTTAAAATCTTCTTAACAACTTTCTGAACAGTTGTTATGGAGAGATTTAATTCCAATTTCCTTGGATTTTTGTGTAAACCTTATTCACTTTGTTAATGACAGGTAGCCTATCTGAAGTTCACCAACGACACCTTCGCACAATTTGAAATTATAGTTCATATTAGAAGTTTTGTTCTAAATTCCGTTCAAAATTTCCTCCGAACAGAACTAGAACACTTCATATCCATCAGCCATTTTACTATTTTTTTCTACTCTGGAGTCTTCATTGATTACAACTCTCTGCTTCTTCAAACTTGCGATGCTTTATCAAAATTTTAACTACATGTTTAAGAAAATTTAAGACACGAAAGTTATTTATGCCCATAATCTATGATTTATCTAATATATTATGGAAATGGAGGAGGCCGTGGCCTGGTGGGCTTTCACTGAACAGAAGTTAAGTGAAGTTAAGCAATATCAGGCACGGCTAGTCACTGGATGGGCAACCATCAGTGACACACGTTCTTCACCCCCCCCCCTCCGGCTGCTGCGATCATCATACAGCAGTCGTTACTCCAGGTTCATCCAGGGACCCAACTCGTCGGCCTCTGGCCGTACTGGCCCTGGATGGACGTACTGGATTACATTATGAAAATAAATAAATAAAATGGTTAAAAAATTTATGCGCACTCTGCAGAGTTTAATGCTCTTCCGGTTTCTTGGTCGTTTATCCCGAAACACTATAAGAAATATCCAATACAACTTTATCATATACAGCAGTGTGGTATGTTATTATGCCCTATTCTTTAGATAGGCCCGCCATTTCAGTTCGAACGTAACGTTGACGACTGAATGCAGTTCCGTGCTGGCTTTAGTCAGTGTTTGAATTAGGTTCTTTTTATTTTTTTAATGGATATTTCTATTTGATTACGGCTTCCATCGATTATAGTATTGTTGCCGGCTATAAACAAATTTGAATATAAATCGCATTTAACATTGTCATTAATAGCTCTATAGCACTATGTGATTTTAATTAATTTTCTTTTAGAACTTGCATCTTCATTTTCGTGTTAATTAGGATTTTCAGAGCAAGGAACGGAACTAGCAGTTTCATTAATTATGGTAATTTGTAGAATAAAGCAATAGCCAGAACCAGAACTTTCAACATTTCTGTCATACCATACTAAATTGTCATATGTGACTTATCAGCTGATGTTTCATTAATTTATTCATCTTCTACTGAAGACCATCTTATTGCATATTTTTTCTTTTTTTATCATTTACTATTCAAGAAAATTAAGTATTTATTCGATGGGCTATTGGCATAGTCGTACAGGGATATAGAGTAAATAATGTTCAAAGTGAAATAATAATAATTCGTGGGATCAAAACCGTTTTTCAATTATGTTCTGTTACTAACAAGGGAGCAATCCGAACCTGTATCTCACAGTTTCACACCAAATTAAGATATTTTACTCACCTAAAACTACTATTGATGTCTGCAAAATAAGTAATCGCTTTATTTTGTTTCTTTCAATTTAAACCGCGAAAACAAAAAAAATTGAGCGCACAGAGACTTCATTGTTACACCCTATAGTTAAAGCGGTGTGTGTATTAATTCGCTTGACGAAACTTTCTTCTACCACTCAACTATACGCATGAATCCACTTCACATGAAACCAATGGAATTATATCCTACGAAAGAGCAGCAGATGACAATTGAATGGATTCTGAACTTTCTAAAGAAAATTATTTTTTAAAAATAGATTATTAAAATTAGACAATTGCCATCCAGTAAAAAAAAATCTGTATAGTAATTAATAACCATTTCCTTAATTTATTATTTTATTTTATTAATTTTAGAAGGACATTTCCAAAGGAGCGCCTAGCATTTTGCTTCGGTAATCTTTGTATTTTCCGAGGCTGACATCATGTATACATGAGTGAAACGAGGACATGGCTGTCGAGTGATCTAATGGGGCAGCTGAGAATACGAATATGCGTTGGTGAGGGGATATGTATCGCGGTGCTATACAGAGTGGATACACAAATGAGCTTCCCCCCCTTTTATTTTCGTAACCGAAGCAGATATATCAAATTTGATGAATCCAATGAATAGGAAGTTGTGAGTGACCTATCCCATGGTACACTTTTCATCATCCCAAATACGCAAACGGATCACCAACAATCACATGTTGAATTTATTAGTTACCTCCCTATGCACTTCACAAAGACATTTGAATGTTTAAAATGCAAATCAAGAAATTACCAAAAATTACCATAATAACATTCACTTTCATGAGGAAAAGCAAATAAAAGGCATGTGTCGGCATACAGAAGACAGAACAATTCCAGGATGGCAAGCTACACTGTTCCTGAAATGGTCAACATGATCTTCTGCTTTGGAATGTTGGTGATCCGATCATCGGATTTTGGAATTTTTTTTTTGTTTTGTTCGGAATTCCGTGCTAAACAAGTCTTCAATTGGAATTTTTCGTGTATCTGTTACGGTTTTTAAGATAGGATTTGAATGTGTCCTAATTTGCATATTTGAGATGATGAAAAGTGCAACATGGGACAGGTCACCCACAACTTCCTATTCATTGGATTCATCAAAATTGACATATCTGCTTCGGTTGTGAAAATAAAACGGGGTGGGGGGTTCATTTTTGTATCCA
The DNA here is from genome assembly GCA_023313115.1 of Rhysida immarginata. Taxonomy (NCBI): domain Eukaryota; kingdom Metazoa; phylum Arthropoda; class Chilopoda; order Scolopendromorpha; family Scolopendridae; genus Rhysida; species Rhysida immarginata. The sequence continues at coordinate 406,409 of JAHWFO010022370.1, forward strand.
CCCTGTATAATTTTAAATAAAATAAATCATCATAGATGCTTAGTTCATCTTATGAATTATTTCGAGACGAATAATTGTACAGCAAAGTTAAGGTTTTTTTGCTTAATAATACTGCTGCAACTACAATTCTTTGGCGACTTCGGTTAACGATTTTGCTTCCCCTTACCACCATGTTTTTTTTTCTTTTCACTTCCGCTATCGCCATTGTGTAACGCAATCGTTTCCAAGATATGCTTGCGCGCAATTAAAGAATTCCGTGTACAGATTCGGATGGTTTCCTTGTAAATCACAAAAGTTTAATATTTATAATTTGATGAATAAATAGAAAGATATAATTCCATTTATACTAGACACCTTTTTGAAAGATATTTCCCTGAAGATGGATGGAATAGATCAATCCCTAAGTGCTACTAGATTTAGCCATCTTTATCCCTAAAAGTTTCATTAGACGGGGGGTACATAGAGGCATATACTTAGTTTATTGATTAGACATTGTCAGAAACAAGCCGAAATAATACATAAGATCTTTTCAAGTTTTGTGATTTATGTGTAAGGAATACGATGAGAATGTAGTCCATTTCAGTAGCAATTCATAGTAAGTAGCATAAGGCATAATAAATAAATAAATTGATAAATTTTTATATAAATTCCAGGGCGCGGAATTTTTCCTTCCCTTTTTAACATCAAAATTAGCATAAGGCATGATTATTTTCCTCTCATTTATTATCCTTTCATTTTTATTGTGTCGAAACAGAGAACAACGACCACGAGAGTCAGCAGAGGACCAAGAGCAAGAGGGTGCGCACGACGTTTACGGACGAGCAGTTGCAAGTACTGCAAGCCAACTTTAGCCTGGACTCGAATCCAGACGGCCAGGACCTGGAACGTATCGCTCAGATCACGGGACTCAGCAAGAGGGTGACTCAGGTGTGGTTCCAGAATTCTCGAGCTCGACAGAAGAAACATCAGAACAGCGCTGCTGCCCAAGCGGCAAAGCGGGCGCATGGTAAGCTCAAAGTCCAACTGTCAAACCATAGCCGACTAAAAAAAAAATAAAAAAAAAAAAAAAAGAAAAAAAAAAGGAAATATGCACACAACACTCACTGACACAGGGAATTAAAAAATACAGTCTACTCTTTGTGTATAGAGCAGGTGCAACATTTTTTTCGTACCCTCTCCTATGTCCTTTTTCAATTTTATTGGAAAGGAAAAAAAGTATTTGTTGGCTAAACTTAAAAACAGTATTTTATTTAATTTTTTTTTTACACAAATAGGCCAGAGCTATGTATGTTTTTTGATATTGCATGCTTAATTTGAAAATTAGAAGTATAAATTCATATTACTGAGTAATTGTTTTATTTTTTAATGCTAATGCGAGAAAATATAATTTAATTTATCCGCTTTTAATTTGTAAATTTAAAACATTTTATTCCAAATAAATTTAGTAACTTAAGACATTGATTATAGTAATTGTAAAAACATTTTTCTAGTTTTTATAGAGCCTTTTTGCTTTTATTATATTTTTTCTAATCATTATATTTTTATCGGTATATAATTAGAAAAACAAAAGCATCTCATTCTTATAAAAATACAGTAAAATTCTTCACAATTCACAATTTTGGACAATTATTTTTCCATTACATTAAAGTTACGATTATCCGAAATCCAATTATCTGATCAGAATTGCTTTAAAAAATACCAAGTGAGAAAAATAAAACAAAAACCATCAACAAAATGGGATTGCATATCTTCTTTAATTGAAATGTAATAGTATTTCTGATTTTTATTCAAAGAATTCTAATATTTTTATTTTTCAAATAATTCCATTTTTTGATTATTCACAACGTAAAATACGCTGTTATCAAAAGTATTCGAACACTTCCACTTCGTTGGGGAAGTTATCAATTCCAAAGAGCGAGCCAAAGTCCTTAATATTAGAATCAACGCATTTGCTGTAGGGTATATCAATTGCCTCACATTGTTCAAGGCACGCACGACATTCAGTGAAAGAGCTTATGTACAGGGTTATTAAAAAAAACCACAGTTTTCAAATATTTATTAATAAAAACTGTAAATGATAGAAACGCATTCCGCAGATCACTTAATAGAAGGTTCAAACTCTTAAAGCCCGCTTTGGAGTTCCATTGAATGCCATACACAGATGCTATTACTTGTTTATCAAAAAATGGTGACGTCAGAGGAGAAGTCGGTGTGTGTGCTTTAGTCTGCGAAGTGTGAATTTCTTCTACGCATTTTTTATGTCGCTCGTAAAATTTGCATACATAAGGAGACGGCTGTATATTAAACCGACGATGGAATTCACGTTGTACTTAAAAACTCGATTCACACTTCGCGAACTGCAGCACCCAAATTTCTTTTTGTGTGGCGCAACCATTTTCAAGAAACAGCGCCGCATTCAAGGTGAGATTTAAAAAACCTTGAACTTTCCTCTATTCATTGGTGTGCGGAGGTGTTTCTGTGTATTACTGTTCGTTTAAAATAAATATTCGAAATCTACTACATCTTTAATAATAATCTTTAATTGTTAGTTTTTCCTATGTATAGCATTTCATTTCGTCGTTCCCACTGATCGTCTGAAATATGAACAGCCAAATACGGCTATATAGAGAACTTTTGTTTGGACGGGTCATTATGCTGCTTAAGCAACACAAAAATTTGTCATGCGAAAGGGAAAGATTCGGTGGACGCATCATCACAACCAGACCGTTCAAGATATTTTACTGAGGTGACAGTAACCTCGACGGTTCGTTCCATGTGCCAGAAAGTCAAATCCGGCAACCAGTAACTGAAGATTTATCAACCGAGCTGGCATGTCACAGATCACCGTCGCTTGTCATTTTCATGACCTCGGCAAAGGTCAGTTGCTGATACCACTTTCTTCACGAAATGACGTCAGCTTAAGAAACCGGTGAATGGAAGTATGCAAAGAACTCCTAGAAAAACCGCGCGATTTCCTTTCATCGAAAGAATTGTTACGTGCAGCAATAGTTGAGTCCGGGTTAATATCCAGAACCAGTTGCCACATATGTGCACGAGGGATGTTCTTAGTAGAATTTTGAGGGATACTCTACTAAGAATTTTTTTCCCAGACAGTCCAACCATCAACGCCAATTTGTACTCTGAAGAGCTGGATCGGATGCATGCCGTTCTGAAGCAGAAGTACTCGCTTTTGGTGAACAGATACTCTTCAGCAGGAGATCGCAAGACTGTATACTAATCGAACGACCAGGAAAAAATTCCTCAAACTTCAGGGAATCTGACTAATATCACTCTCTACTGTATTATCATCGGATTATTACTTGTTCAAAGATTAGCTTTCCGGTCGTCAACATTCAGGAACGTATTTCACACGACTTCAAATAAAATTTCTACAGAATTCTATACTAAATTGAAAGATAATGTTAAGAGTGAAAGAGAATGTTCGAATATTTTTGATAATGTTCTTTTCATTACCAAAAAAAGATAGATTAAATGCAAAATTGAGGTAATGCAAATCATTTGAGTAAGGAATCAGTCACTGAATGCCTGATAGAAAATAAGGGCAAACACGGATTCCGAATCCAATGCAATAGGGACAATACAGCAGGGTTGAGGGTTGCTACAATATATCCACAAGTCGAACGTTACTGTAATAATTCGTCGCCATCCCTGCCACCTTTCAGAAAAGGCAAATATTGTATATCCATTTTGTGATGGTTGTCAATGCGTGAATTCTCGTCCATCTGCATAAAATAACGTTCAGACGTCATTGGTAACTGTGGATTTGGAAAAGCACCGCTTATTATCATAGAGAATTCGGGCAGTCAGATTGATATGGGTTCACAAATTGTCACAGAGTATTATGCTGTAATGGTGAATATAAACTTCACAACTTTGCCAGCAAACATAAGCTTGACGCAAGCACGTTTATGATAGTGGCGCCGTCAACAATATAATTGTATTAATTGGCCACATTAGAACTTCATAATTGTCTAGGAACTTCCAATTATAAATCTTAAGACTGCAAGACAAATATAAATAAATTGACTAAAAATTGCTTATAAACGGGGTTTAATTAAACATCTCGTTAATTGATTTTTCAGACTGTTTTCTGAAGGTGCACGTTCTTCTCTGAGGAAAAAAAGAATGAGCGATATTTGCTTTTCTAATTAACTTTTAATTTTTAAGACCTAGAATTATGTCCTCTTTATTTTCTTTATTTTTAAACTATAACAACGTTTAATGCTTAATTTATAGCTTCAAAATGTACAAAAAACAAAAACAAATTGGTTAGACTTTGTTCCTAGAAATTATATGGAAAAAGATAGCTATATAAAAGGGTTAAACAATTTTTTCATGTCATAAGAAATGGCAAATTGATTGATATTCTGTACACTAATTTACTTGTTAAGCCAATTGCCAATTAAAAATTTTCTATTGGAATTTCCGTTAAACGAAGAAAGTGATTACTAAAATACTTTATCAAATATCTATGTGGCTTGAGATTTGGACTTTAGCCTACCATTTATTGTTAGAAATCTTTAGAAATTTTCAAAATGCTGTATATTTTTGTTTTTGGTCAGCTATGATTTGATTCGAAGCTGGACTTGAAAATTTTATATTTAATCTTAAAATATAAATTTAAATTTTCTAACATTTCTTATTGGCTTAAGAGTTATAAATTTTAATTACTCTATTAACTAATATTAATCTTAACTGAAAAAAGTTAAAATTTTAAAGCTTAAATTTAAAATATATTAATTTTAATTCACTTTAAATTTAAATTTTTTTTATTTTAATCCCAATTTTGAGTAACCATTTTAAGAATACAGATATCTATTACTTGTTAATAATATTTTATATGATAAGTTACAATATAAACCTCATTTATATTTTTCCAAAATGTTTATTTTTATAAATTTATTCACTTTGATAAGAGATATCATTTTATTATCGTTAAGTACATTAAATTTAAGATACATTTCTGATAAAATGTTAATTTTCAGTCAGCGCTCAAATGCTATTTTATAGTTTTTAATTTTATTACGTTCTTAAGTTTCACTTAAAATGATGATTTCATAGAAATCTTAAAATTCTGATAGCTCTCGTATTCTAAGTTGCGATTCTACTCTGTTTAAATATTCTATAAATCAGTAATAATTCATGTGAGAAAGGGAGTGTAATCAATGAATAATGCAGAATGCATGTCCTTTTATTTTTTAACAATAATTCTCTGTCCGAATATCTAGTTTGTTCTTTATAAGTCTGAGGATTCACGGATGGTCACTATTTCTGACTCCTTTTTTTCATTTCAGGCTAGATTAACCATGTCATTCCTAAATAGAAATGACACGGTTAATATAAGCAATAAATGGAAAAACGACCCAAATCTTAATGCTGGGAGCAGTAGGAGCAGTGAATCTTTGGCCTCATAAAGGACAAAAAATATTCGGACAAAATTATTAAAATTTTTATGTTTGTATGGTTCTTTTTCGTTCTAGATTTTAGAAACTTGCAAATTTTAAACAATATAAAATAGATCAAACTGCAATGGATATAGCTTCCATAGATTAGAATAGACAGTTGTCGCATCTTTTTATGTTTTAGAAACTTTCATCCACTCAAAATGTACCAATGACGCAATAGATTACTCCCACCGGACTTGATAAAACTGCCACTTGCATGCACATTGTATCATTTGCTTCTCTAAGGAGTCATAACTGATCATGATAGTTTCAATTCCGATTTTTCATAAACCAATGAATAATTTTCTTTCTTGGACGACTTTAGAACGTCTCAAACATCTTGAACGCAAAACGATTTCGAAGCAATCAGTGCAATAAAATTTATTGAAAATTAATATATACAGGGTGTCCGGCTTAGAGCTATAAAGAAGACACGGTTCCAAAATCTGTTTTGCTAAGAATTTATTGAGAATGAGGTGTATCCTGATACACAATACCCCCATTACACATCACAACACGGCGAACGGTGATACCAAATACGATAAGAAAGGTTTTACCAAAGACGATAAGAACGGTGATACCAAAGACGATATACATCACAACACCTTTCTTATCGTCTTTGGTGATAATCTTTGATATGTGCGCCCTTAGCAGCACGATAAATAGCCAGCCTGTACTCCAACTTCCTCCCAGTGTTAGACAATATGGTAGGCGTGACGCTGTTTATTCCTTGACGAATTATGGTCTTCGGATCGTCCAGGTTTTGCAAAGGCGTAAATGCCAACACAGGGCACACAGGTTTCGTATGTCCCTGTAGTGTATGTCCCTTTTATTAAAGCCATATGCCGGACACCCTGTAGTTCCAAATTAGTTGCATAGAAATAGTCCTGATTTTATGAAGGAAAGCCCAGAATTACTATTCGAAGATTTTGTGGATTAGTAGATAAGCAGATATTATTAATCAAGAGAATTTCAGAATATCCCGATTAGAATTTCAAATTAAGATCTTGTATTTTTTTTAGCAAATTCATAAATTTAAATAAACATTTCCAAGATAAAAGACATTTGAAAAAATAGCATTTGTTCAGTGATGTGACACGGCAGGAGGGTATGGATAAGCAACTTGATACTTATGAAACCTATGAAACTTGCGGAACTTCAACTTAATGATCTTGATAACTGTTTCTGAAGAATCCCACTTTTTGAGCCATGACTTTGTGTTGGCAGATTTCTTGCACGGTGAAACGCTTCATCAATCAGTCGGTATACGACTAAATGGGGCCTGTTTCGTATTGCTCTCTCCGTGGTAAATTCTCCCGCAATGGAATATGAATATTGGCAAAATACTTCTTCACAAGACTTTTAGAAATTGCAATTCAGGTCTCTTTATAACTGCTTACAGTCATACATGCAGTGTATTCCTTTCTGTAATTGGATATTTGTGGAGGCATGATTAAATTCAACCACTTTCTTCTCAGCTCAACATAAAACTAGACAATGACAATAAGGACCGCCGCCAGATGAGAATTTATTTGGATCGGCCCATTGCGTTATAACGGAGATACAACAGAGACCGAAAAAATTCATTACATCCAGACATAGTGGCCAAAGTGGCATTTACCCAGGAATACGTCAGTATTCCAATTGCTGCTTCAAAAAATTATCTACCTCCACTCGATGATTTTATTACAAAATTTATGAAAGTAATAAATGGAAGTGGACTTGGATCGACATACATAATAAAAAATTAATACGATGGATCTGATTAATGATGAGAACTACCAAAGTAAGTTATACTCTGTATAGTTGAAAAACACTGTATAGGATTCTTTCAAGAGTGTTTGCCGGAATTTCTTAAAGAAACATAAGGCAGATAGATAACTACAAAGGAACAATGGAAGATTTTTTAAAATCTTACAATACTATAGGTTGTAACTTATATTTTAAAATCAACTGATTGGACTCGCAGCTGGATTTCTACCTACCAAATCTAGAGCAGTCAGTGCCAGTGATGTATTTGGTCAACAGTTCTATCAGAATATTTCAGAAATGAAAAAACAAGTGGAGGCTGAGTACTCTTGCTGACTATTGTTGGACCCGTAAGACGGAAGCTCCTGATGCAAAATATAGTAGAATATACTACATCTCTACAGCAGTTAAAATAGTCCTTAAGTTCGTTTATGTTGAAAAAAATAAGAAGGAACTGGCGTGGTAATGCTTACATATGAGGGAAAACTTCCGAAATAAGAAACGCCGAATACCTATTTCGAAGGCTATGCGTTCTTTGGGTAAGTTTTTTTTTTGTGGTAAGAGGTTTTTCTTACGTATACGTATGTGTTTATATTTTAAAGAAACTAAGTGAATGATGCTCAAAATCCATGTGATAGAGAAATTCTAGAAATATATTTGAATTCAGCACCAAAAACACTATTAGATTCACTATTTTTCACTTTCTGTGAGAAAAAAAGATTTTTGGCACCCAGTATTATTGCATGTTATAAATGTAAATACGGTATGCTTTGCTTGTTTAAAAAAATCAAAACATTTTAAGCATCTGTGATTTGACTTTTTTTAAGTTTCAGTAGCTCATCCCCTGAAATATTAAGTTGTTCGGGACACGTTGTCAGTTCTTGTTTCGCCCGTCGTGTGGAGAGCAACCCAAATAAATGTCGAGTCACTTTCTTGACAAAGGGTCCGTGTGTGTATAATAGGGATTAGTGCATATTTCCGTGCGTAATCCTTTGATCATTCGACTTTCTCTCTCCTCTCTGTGCTCTGCCTTTCTCTCTCCCTCCCGCCCTTCTTCTCTTTCCCCTCAAACTGTATTTTCGATCGACGCTCCCCTTTCTTTCTCTATCGGTGTTTGTAATTGGATAAGCTGCTTGGTCGAAGTTCGGCCTGATGATTTCGGCAAATGTGGACCCATTCGATGTCTCTGTGTCTCCAACAAGTCCAACCCTCCCAGTCTCCTCTTCTCCCCTACATCCAACTTTACCTTCCCATAGACTTTCTCCCCCTTCTCTCCTCTTTGCTGCTGCAGCGGATGGCGGCATCGACTGTCTGATGTTACCAACCGAGCGCGAAATCTCATTAGATGTGCGCGCGTTGATTCCTACGCGCATGCGTCCTTCTAATAGCCCATCCACCGCATCCTCCAAAAAGCTCATAGGCAATGTACAATTAGCAAATCAACAACCGCAGATGCCGGGCAACAAATGTTAAAGAATATTTTCGAAAGTGAAAGAGACGTTGAAAGGTGCCCTTTTCCACCTTGATTTCGTATCAGAACTAAAGAGAGGGGGAGGGGGGGGGGGGAGACTTTATTTAAGTTGGCGAACATTGCACAAGTCGTCCATCTTATCCTTCCTCAGGTAAGCCTGTGCCCTTTCTTGAATATGTGATAGAAATTGTTCAAATAGACGGTCAAGCACAACACAATCTTAATTTCGTTTCACCTTTTGCTAGATGTTGGAGGTATTCAACTCACACCGTCGGATTATATTTAGCCTGTCAACACTTTCACTCTGGGCTGTCAAAGATTCAAATCGTCAAGATTGATAATGCCTTTTTAGACTTATTCCATTGCGTAACAAACAATTACATTGCAGTATTCATTCAAGCATTTACCGCACATATTTCGGCCCATTAAAAAAATCATATTGGAATCTTTATCCGTCATGGAATAAAATAAGCCCAAAAAAGGAAAATATAATTTTTCTAATTTAAATTCATATGCGGCTTCCTTCGTTTAAAGGCTCTTTCATTGTGTCGTTTTAAAATAATGTTTAGAAATTCCAGGAAGTTGGAATGCTTCGAAAAATAACTTCACTCACTCATATTAATAAAATATAACTGTCGGATAACATAAACCATGAAGGAATATCACTTCAAATATACAGGCTGTCCCACCTAAAGTGAGCCGGCCAGGTGGCCGAGAGGGCTAGGGCTTTCTAGTTCTCGAGTCCACCTGGTCGTGGGTTCGAATCCCGCTGTGGGCATGGATGTTTGTGTTTCTCCCGGGCTGCGTGAAGATATAACTTGTGTGTAAAAGGCGCAAAATGAACTTAGTAGTCGCCGCCAAAAGTTCTAATAAACCAACCAAACCAAACCACCTAAAGTGAACTAGTAGCGAACTTCTAAAATACAAATATGAGAGAGTACTTTCTATGGAAGAATTATTGTACTTTTATGTGAGGGTTTTTTTGTGTATTCCATTTCCAAAAAGAAACCGCCATTCTCGAATATGGAAGTCAACTTTCAAATGTGCAATGGAAACTGCTATTTTTAATGGTATTATTAAGATTGTACACATTTGAAAAATTATTAATCGAAAACGAGTGCTTAGTATTAAATTAATATTTTAGTGTTCTCCTTTTTAATGTAAAAATCAATAAATTAAAATATACAAAAGGAATTAATAAAAAAAGATAAAGTCACCAATTTTGAAAAGAGTCAGTAGCGAGATGGAATTTTGTAGAAAGTTGTCATGAAACTTGAAGAAAATATGTGGTCTTGTGTATTATGACGAAAGTCTTGTAGATGAAACCTAAAGAAAAACTAGCAAGCTATGTATTATGCAGAGAGTCTTGTGGGAAAAGATGATGATAATAGTAGCAATAGAACACAATATATATAATAAATTCGAAAAATTATTCTGGATGTTTTTTTCAGTTGATCCAACCGTTTAGGAGATAGAGGCGATGAAAGTGTTGTGTGTTTGGATTTCAAGAAAATGCAAAAAACAGAAATTGTTCATCAATTTTAAACGAAAACAAAGGTTGACGGTGTGTCTATTAAAAAAACAGCACTTATTTTACAACCATTGTTTTGCATTACTGTAAAAATGTTATCTTCGAATAAAACATTCTATCCATTTTATAATCCATTGCGTTTAGGAACAGTTTCTATTTTTTGCCTTTTCTTTAAATCCAAACACGCGACACTTTCACTGCCTCTATCTCCTAAACAGTTGGATCAATTAAAAGAAACACCAAGAATAAGACATTTCTGAAATGTTGTGTACAATCTGAAAAATACCATTAAAAATAGGGGTTTCCAATAACATTTCAAACTTGACTTCCATATTCGAAAAGGGCGTCGATTTTTTTGGAAATGGAATACACATTAAAAACTCTCACATAAACGTACAATAATTCTTCCATTGAAAATAATCTGTTAGATTTGCATTTTAGAAGTTGGCTATTGGTTCGCTTTAGATGAGACACCTTGCATTAGGGCAAAGTATATTTTATCACCCACATTCATGCAAATATACATTGAAAACTGTCACAGAGATACAATAGACAGATCTAAACATTTCTGGGGTTTTCATAAATTTAACTATTATTATAACTGAACTTTGTTTTCTTAAAATCTGTATGAATCTTTTTATTGATTCATTGATTATATCTTCAATGTTCTAAAATAAAAGCTCCAAAATGAAATTTGCTGTTATATAACTGCTACAGTGTCCAGTCACATTAGTATGAATACCAACATGAGCCAGAATATTGTCCGGTAATTGTATAGAGAAGCTGCACCAGCCGATACGGTGGTGAGTGGTCATTCATTGATATGAAGTACATGTATATTCATTTTATTACTGACTATAGGGTATCGCAGAAATAAGGGATGCTGTTTGAACTGAACTAATTTTTTAACGATACAGCATTTTTTAATTCTATAAGCGGAGAAAACAATTTATAGCAAATTGTAATATGACTTCAGAATAGAAGGAATTGGTAGCACGACAGTTCCATAATGAAGCCTTTCCACAGAGATGAATCAGAAGTCGAGGAGCAGTTGATTGGCCCGCGCGATCTCCTGATTTCACGTTCCGGACTGCTTTTGTGAGTGAAGGCACACTCTCCACAAGAACGAATATCTCCGTAAGATCATTGAAAATGAATTCAAAATTATAGCGTAGAAAACGAAAATATTCTATTAAACAATTATGCGAAAACGTCACCATGATGTAGTTGATTATGAACCGGAAAACTGAATTCATCGTGCTATATACATGTTTCGTTGCCGCTTAAAGTCTTAAGAAGTATCATTTCATTAAAAAGTTTATAATATTTCAAATATCGTCCCCTTATTTCTTATATACCCTGTAGGTTAAGTTAGCGTAAGTTTCCTACGGGGGATTGGCATTTATACTGTATATACGAAATGAATGACCTATTTCCTTAAACTTGACCTCTCACACCATAGCACTGCAGCACAAACGGGTCTCATCAATGACTCCACAGCGACTGAGACCTCATTTTACCCAGTCGTGATACGGCCCTTACGTCCCTTATTAGTGCATATCACAGCCAGCGCTGTAGAAGGGACTCAATATGGTGTTGGGAGACTTCTACATTTATATATGGCCACTCAGACTGCAGTGTATGCCCGGATATAATTTAGGACCCAATCATCTAATGTTTCGAGCTAGGTGAGCCTATAAATTTTCGATTGGATTCGAATTTGGGGAGTTTGGTGGCAGGGTAGTAACTTGATACCTTCCTCATGCTCCTCGAATCACTTGTGGTATGACATGTCGCATTGTCTTGGACGTACTGTAGGTGCCATCACCTCACGGAAAACGATCAACCTGTATGGATATGCCTGATTGGCAACGATTGAGAGATAACTATTTTGCGTTCATGTTGCTTTTTAAAGTTGCGTATCATCAGTCCTAAAACCATGTTATAAAATATTTCACCGATAGTAACCCGATTCGACAACCGATCCGATTTCATTACTTAATAGGCTGAATGTTGGAGGTCGAATTCGGCGAGGCTAAAATGGTGACTCATCAGGAAGGTGAGTGACTCTATTCCACTCGATATTATCGCGCACGCTCAAGGCGTTTTTTTTTTTACGATGAACGGGCGCCAATTTGGGTATTCCATCAATACGATTCGTTGGACTGTTTTTTTGGAGACGTTTCTTTTTATTCCGTGGTCCATTTCGGCGGTCAATTGTTCAGCAGTAACACTCCGATGGATTTTTACGAACAGTTTTTGCTGACATTCACCTCTGGAATCAATGTCATGTGGGTTCCACGTCTTGGACGCCGGGTCATCTGCTCCGTTTGTCCAGTCTCTGTATACTTTTACAGTAAAAATTTTTACTACTGCAGCCCGAGAACATTTCACGAAGTTCGCTGTTTCCGAAATGCTGTCACTTTGGACCGATAGCCAATATTCGCGTTCTTTTTCCAGGTCTGTTAAAGTCGCATGCCTTACGCATTCACCGTTACTGTGCTCAGGAATGCCAAATATCAAGCTTTATATAGTTTCGTTGTGATATCTTCGCAGTATAATACCCTAGGAGCGTTCCAGTCTGCTTTGGGAGGTGATCATAACAGTGTATTGGAATCTATACAGGTTTCTCTTGATTAAATGCGCTTAATTAATACCTAAATGCTATCGCGTTAATCGCATATAATAACAATAATACAAGGTGTGTTCGAAAAGTTCGGTGAATGGTCTCATAAAATAAAGGAAACAAGAGATACAAACAAAATACCTTTACTGGCATTGAAAATAATCACCAGTAGCTACAACACACTTTTGACATCGGTTGTACAGCTGCTGGAAACTGTCAGCAAACACTTTTTTCAGTATCGCTCGAAGCACCGTTGTCACACGTTGTTGGATCTCCGCAATGTCGGCAAAGCCTAGACCTTTCAGAACTACATTGAGGCTGGAAACAGGAAGAAGTGTGCAGGTGCCAGATCCAGAGGATGGAGGAAGTGCCTCATGCACATTCCATTATCCACTCTGGTACAACTGTGGCCGAACCCGCTGGATGCGTTGAAGTAGCCGTTTCAGAACTCCCTCGTAGATTCCATCGCACTCTTTGGATGTTGTCTGGGGTTGTGCTTGTTGACGGTCGACCCGAACGCGGCTCATCTTCGACATCTTCCTTTCCGTCTCTAAAGCGTTTAAACCACTCAAAAACACACTTTTTACTCACTGCTTCCACACCTTACATTTTCACTAACATTTCATGTGTCTCCGTCGCCGTTTTGCCTAATTTGAAGCAAAACTTGATGTTGAAGCATTGCTCCATTTCGCATTGACACGCTTTCTTACACTGACTGCATTAATTGCTTCCGCTTAACTGTCGTGATTTGGACGCTAGGGGGTACTAGTTGCCATATCTCTCACTGCGTCTGCGTGAGTGAACATCCTAAACCAGCGCGGTTATTCAACTATGGGACCATTCACTGAACTTTTCGAACGCACCTTGTAATAATAATAATAATAATAATAATAATAATAATAATAATAATAATCAATCGTAAAATTATAATTAAGCCACTATTGATTGAAATCAATATATAAGGCAAATGGCAACAAATAGGAAATCCTGTATATAAATTTTGATTCAATTTGTATACATTAGTATGTAAAAAATGCTAACGATGTTTACTAATTAGAAGAAGGTTTATGATCATCTCAATATTTCTAATTGGTTCATTTGCGTTATCATTCCGAGATTAACACCAATCTGAGTCTTTGTACCGCGACAAACAAGAATGCTTCGACTGAGATCGGAATCCATATTAATTATACATTTAATATAACTAAATATTCTGTCAAGTTCTTGTTAAATGTGATATCTTTGAGGACATCTCGTTTAGGTCGCAATCTCTTTATTGTCCTTCTTTAAAAGTGCTTTTTTACTCAATGTCAAGGAGATCATCGTCTGTCAAGGCATTTGCGTTTGAATTTAGGAATTTACAAACAGTTTTTGCATCAACACCCTCAAAACCCAAGTCTTCTCCGAAAGCCGCTGTGTCTTCAACTACATTAGTCGCAAATTATTTAGAGCCACGGCGTTCTGCAAAGCAGATCGTTTTTATTTGTTTAAATCTTATGTAAAGCAAATGTATGATTAATCTCGATTTCTGGAGTCATGTTAATATAATTTTTACCGCATAAAGAAAAAGATGGTCGCAATTAATTTAACCGTTAATAAAACTCGCGTTAAACAAATGCGCGTTAATCAAGGGGTATTCGAATTAATAATTATAGCACTTTAGAATAATTTAGGATATGCAATTAATACAGATGTTTAAATTTTCTAATGCTGCAACTCTATGACAATTTCCCTAAAATTAGTGAAAATGAAAAAAAAAAATTAAATGTGCTTTAATACACCAGGTGTGAAGAAGAAGAATTAGAATTAATTTATGCTTTAAAAAAGTCCAAAAATTAGGGATCGATAAGGTTTAGATTCTTTTTTAGATACCATCTTTCACAATCATACTTGTGAGCTGCTCAATATTTTAAACCTAAAATTTATGGCATGGAATTGATTTATTTTACGTTGTTTCGAATTATTGGTTATATTGAGCTTTTAGAGGGTTAAAAAAGCGAGTTCCGTTCTTCAGTCATTTACATTTTAATCTATTCTGAAAAAAGAAGAGAGAGAGAGAGAGAGAGAGAGAGAGAGAGAGAGAGAGA
>JAHWFO010022370.1:421347-445124 GCA_023313115.1 Rhysida immarginata
TGCGAGCGTGTACGTGTGTGAAGTGCCGGCGTAGAAGCCTGGAAGAGGTAAAGGAACCGTTGCTGCGAATGTCAAAAAGTTTTTCTTCTCCTGATTCGATCAGTAATAGAATTTTGATCACGTGGTAGAGTGCGTGCTGTCTTTTCCTCCGCATCCCTCCCCTCTACAGCTCCCGTCTAATCGCATTACTTGTTTTCCGCTGCATAATTTCGTGGAACTTCGATGCTAATTCAATCAGAAGGCGGCGCTCTAATGAAGTAAACCGCCTTTCTCCCTTCCCCCCCGACCTCGCACCCATCCAAGCCCACCTACGCGCCCACTACCACAACCACCATCAGTGAGGTACAAGAATGGTTGGATAGGCTTATATTCTTTATAGTAAATAGCATAATAAGTAATACCTTACATTTTATAGGCCTATAATCGACGACAAGAGAGCTACCAATGAAAAACGGGTAATTGCTCATTTAAGAAATTTTCTTTACAAAAATGCGCACTCTTATTAAGATACGCATTCGTTAACGCATTTGGAAAACAAAAGTTGATTACGAAAATTGAAACGTTGAAAATTTCGGATTTCTTTGGAGCCTTGTTACCGATTGCGTCGCGGACGAGCAATTGTTTGAAAAAAAAGTCTTTAATTGTGAGAACGCTTTCTCCACTTTACCACAATTACTTCAAGACAACCTTCTCATTTGAATAAGGAGGAACGAGTTTATTGGGAAGAGTGTGGAGTTACTGAAAATGAGTTATTTGTACATGTAAATTCGGAAATACTGTAGACAAATGTAACATTCCTCTTTTTGAAGGAAATGAAATTTTTTTTTTTTTCAGAAATAATTTCTAGTCAAGTCTATTAAAAAGTCTTGGCAAATTATACACTCTTAAACTTACCTCTGAAATAATTTCGACTTCGTTATTAAAAACGTACAGGTTAAAACTTCATTGCCACAGAGATTCTACTGCATTTCTTGAGATAATTATCGTCCTATAATTATTTTTGGAAATTGACCACACGAATTTCATATTAACTTCTTAATTTTAAATAACAACATAGAATTTTTCATTGCATAAATTGTACTGGATCTCCCATGTTTTATAGCAAAACTGAGGGAGCTTCCCCTTAGTACTTTGTTGTACGAGGGGCGTCCTATAAATATCCAGACTGATTTAATTTCTAGAAAACAATGAGAGATAAATCGAAAAATTCTATACTATTTTTTCGATGTAGCCTCCTGTCAATGCAACACATTCATCTCGTTACGAGCATCTGTAATTTGTTAGCTGATTCCTGAATCATTAGAAAACTGCCTGAATGACTTCGACATCCCTGTAAAACTTATGTCCTCCGAGATGGGAAATCCACATTGAGCCAAATCAGGACTGTAGTGAGAGTTTCGTAATGCCCCCCGATGCGATTGGTGAACAATTGCCGCAGTTTTGTTGGCTGTATCCCCAGCTTTGGGGTCTCGCGTTGTCGTGTTGCAGAACAATCCTTTACGTTTCTTGCCAACTTATCAGAAATAGGCAGCCTCAAGAAAAAATAAAGCCAGGAATTAGTACTCAATATGTACTCGGCGTTTACGGTCTCCAGGAAAAATGATGACAGTTTTCGTCCGCCCTTCATGGGGGTCATCCTCAATGGATTCACAACCTTCGCGAAAGCGTTTACACTGATCAGACACCGAAGAACGTGATGCAGTCTGTTCTCCAAACACACATGACAGTCGACGATGAATACGAGCAGTTCATGACCATTGGAAATTCTTTCGCCGGAAATTTCATGACCAAATGCTATTCCTGCACTGGTTAGCTGTTCCCCTTCTAGCCACTATAACTGGACTTAATTAGCCGGATACCATCTTGAATATCACAACAGCTGATATTTGCAATTTCCATCACCAGATGTCAGGCATATGCAGTTTATTTTGGAATAGTTAATAAGATCAGTAATTTTTGTGTTCGATTTGTTGGGAACAAAATCCGGATATCTACTGGACGCCCCTCGTAGTTTTCTTTTAACTTCCAAATAACGGAATTATAAGAAAAGAAGGACGAGACACAAGAACCCTGGAATCAAACAAAAATTGAGAAATGGTAACGTCAGCTGTTTTTCAGGGTCTTACCACTCAGTCAGTCTTCAAAATGTTTTAAACTTCCAAAGACACAGTATTTATGCAAACGAAAAAGATTTGTAAATACCGCGCCAAAAAAAGTAAATTCAAACTGAAATTAATGCTCTAGTAACTACGCATTTTGCCAATAATATGATACTTCTTATTTTAACATAAAACGCAATCCCATGTTTTGATTTAGCCATTCATTGATGGGCGGGTTTTCCGTCCGTCTGGATCGCCTTCCTCTTTAACCTGAATACGATAATTACAAATGGCTTACGATCTTTAATATACACGCACAATTTAATAAAATAAAGGTCGTTTCACAAACAATCGTATTAGACTAAACAGTCTTTTAGGGCCTTAATCTTCAAACTATGATTATTTTCTTGAAAGTCTCTACATTAAATCTTCCTCGTGTGCTTCATCTCTAACGGACAGACAGACATACAGAGAAAGAGAAGGAAATCCTGCCCCCTCCCCCCCCCCGTATCCCCTAGAGCTTTTATTAAGAAAAAGCTTAGAAAATTACCTGTTTATCTCACCAACATCACATTTGTTAGGTGTATTCTTATGCTTGTCCTGTACCATTGCTGATTTAAATTTCACCAAGGAGCTCTGAAGCTAAGCAAAAATTTGCTGTAATGTTCAATATCCGTAAAAAAAATTATGAACATGCTTCGTTTGAACATTTTAATTTTCTCCAAATTTATATTCTCTGGCAAATTTATTAAACAAAATAATCATAATCTATATAATTTTGTACCCTTCTTTTAGCTACTTTTATTAAAGATAACATTAACAACTTGAAAAATATTGAAAATATTATTGTGACATTAACTTATGACGCGTAAACAAAAAACTATTATTAAAATCTTCATCCAAGGACAGATTTTATGGGAATTAGTGCACTGTATTACAGGATATTCGTAAAAGATTTGCATTATACCAATATTTAGTAATTTTTGAACGTAATAACATAGTCATGTATCAAACTGTAGAAACTACTCATAGAGATTGGTGTCGACAGAACAAAAGTCAACGTCTACCGGAAAAAATCACCAATCATTGTTCAAAATGGTTTTCAATCAGGCATTAATCGATCTTTTATCTAGTGGTTGTTTACCATAAATTAACCTGAATTTCGTCTGAGCACATATGGACATGATAGAAGGCGTCTTATGTCCTTTCGATTCCTGTGTACAATTTTTGCAATGAATGAATATATCAGAAAAAAACTTTTGAAGTTTCTTTAAAACATGCTGAAAAGTACACGTGATTATGTTATTAAGTTCAAAAGTTGCTAAATATTAATTGAATCGAAACAACCCGCGGGTTGTCACCCAACAGGTCGAAGCCCAACACGGGGTTTTCTTTTTATAATAAAGGACAATCACAAACATCCATGCCCCAAGCGGGATTCGAACCCGCGACATGCTGGTTGCGAGAGCGATAAAACCTGCGCCTCAGTGCTCTCGGCCAACAAGCCGGCTATTGTTGTTATAGTACATATCGTTTATGGACACCCAGTATTACAGGCCGAGCTTATTCTTTTTCAGTCTTTTCTTTTTCATTTTGCTGACCTTGACAACGTTTGATATTCAATATGACAACATATTCTAAAAGTATGAATCTAAAAATCTCTCCAGTAACTGCGCATTCATTATGTTTAATTCAAACAGGCTAAATTATTTTAGAATAATTCATAAGATGTTCAGTGAGGGTTTTATCGTACGCCATACCTCATCTGTTCAAATTAATGATGAAAAATCATTATTAATATACCACCAGATCAAATCGTCGCCAGATCAAATCGTCGCTCTTTTAACCTCATCATTAATTTATTTTATTAGCATAACCCTGTGATTCAGTCTTAAATGTTACTAGTGTGCTTTAAAAATAATTACTAGTGTGTCTGCCCTGTTGTGTAGATATTCTTATTCGAATAGCTCTTTTCTTTGGAGATCTTATAAATATCAGTGTATATTCTAAGTAAGTGCTGTCTTTTCCTCTAGTTTTGTAAAGCATTATCTGCGCTCTTCACTCTCTATTTTGATCAAGCGTTCCAATATATGCATTTTAAATTAGCAAAATTAAAGATCCATTTAAGTATTGGTTCGATTAGAGATCATCCAGAAATGTTACACTGGGCAAAGCTCATGGAGGTCATTTTATAAGAAACATGCTTAGGACTAAACTTAATCAAGAAACGAAAATAGAAAGATAACAAAAAGAACGCATGCTTTTCTTTCCATTTCTTCAATTATTCGCATCCTTTTATTTCACCATTATTAAATATTGTTCACTCGATATTGTTAACTGCCAGTCGCACCTGATGGTAAGAAACCCCTCGTGCTTAACTGAGCAGTAAAAGATTGATGCGACATTGCTCTTTGATCCGGCTCGTAGGTGTGACTCTTGAGCTCCTATTATGATTGAAGGGAAAGTGAGGAGGCAAATAAGGCTACTCTAGTGAGAGCAATCCCCCGCCCTCTTGCTTTATTGACCTCACTTCCTAATCTCCCCCTTACTTCTCTCCTCCTTTGTCCCTTGTGGGAACACGAACCACGAGTGTCACTCCGTCAGCTGACACTTTAGACCCTTTGTTGGTCCTCCGGCGACTGATCCCCCATCTCCTCCAGCTCCTGTGTCAGTTGAACAGATTCTGATGCCTTATTGCATTGTCTAAGATTGGTTCTCTTGCCTATATCTATTTCAGTTTGATCGAAACACTAACTTTAGAGGATCTTTTTTTTTAAGGACACTCTCATTAGATAGAAAAAAACGGACAACTCAATTATACATTAGAAGAATTCAAAAATACATCACGAAGCCATTGTTTTTCCTCCATCTTCTTTTTTTTATAATTCAGCGAAAATTTCTGAAACAGGCTTTCATTCTTTCTTTCACCCCATTTCGATGGGCGGGTGAGAGGCGTGGCCCACTGCTGTCGCTCCCACGAACTTTTGGGGTTCTGGTCAAATGGTTCGACTTCTGTTGCTATTAATGGAGAGTGAAGCGTGAGCGCTAAATCTGAAGTACAATTTGTTGATTAGAAAAGTACGGTGATGGGATTTGAATTTAGGGAGGAGTTTGAGGGATAGTCTATTTAAAAGCCATAAATCTCCAAGAGGAATGAAGGCGAAAGCATAAAGAAAGTTGCATAAAAGAAAAAACGAGGGGGTTAATTAGGCGAGAAATGAGATAAAGAACACTTGTCTCATTCAGATTTCAGATTACCTGAAATTCAGTGTACCTTCGATCTTCAGTAGACGTTTATCAATTTTAACTTATGCTGTATGCTGTTGCTTTGTCCGACCGTCTGTGAATCCATTTTATCGAAAAAGATATGAAAGATTTTCAAAATCTGTTTTCCCCAATCAATGAATATGTAACAGAGCTCGGACAAGTTCGAAATAAGTTCAATAGCACGCGCTCTAATGGTATGATATCCCATCAGAAATTTTCAATTTAAGATTTGCGGGTAATAATGCATCAACTAACTCGTAACGGTGAGTCATGAATGAATATAACGTTATTAGGTACTGTTTTCGCCAATCGATAAAATATAGTTTAGGGCTTGGATACCTGTTAACTTTGAAGATGGTCGAAGATGGTACGTGTTCTTATGATACCGTTTTGGTATCCTTGGAAATTTTCAAACCCATGATATGACTTGCGATTTATCAATCAATTCGTAGCAAAGGCTCATGAATGCATACCATTTTCTTATTAAGCAGTGGTGCATATCTGAGTGTCTACATCATTGTACAAGTCTTGTTTTCGCCATACCTGTATTTGGTTAGAATAGCACTCCTCACAATTCTAAGCTGTTAGGCCTATTGTTATAAATAGGTAATTGCTGTTAGTCCTAGGAACTGCTTTTAGGCCAATTGTTTTCAATAGCTAATTGCAGCCCCCCCCCCCCCCCCACCCTTTTAGTTCAACTTAAAAACATGCCATTCATGCCAGGAGCAGCAATGACAAAAATAAGCTGGCTGTGGATCAGTTCTTGTAAGGCAAAATAATCGTATACTGCATGCTGTTTTAATATTATTGACTAATGATTACTTGTAACTTTAGCTCCATTCGAACATGTTCTTATTGCTTCTTATCATGTTCGTTTCGAAATGTTGTTTGCCTGTTTATGCTATTAAATATAATTAATTTGATTTTACATTATTATTTATGGTTTCATCTAAGAAATGTGGATTTAATAGTGATAATGTACAATATCTTGGGAGGTTATGAATAGGTTAGAAGTTAAAAGTATGTGAAACTTAATTTAATGCTGACGTTTAAGTATTCATTTCATGCATACAGTTTAAAACTTGTTTGATACATATATTTTGAAAATTAACATTTGAAACTCATTGAAAGAGAGAGGATGGTTTCAACAAAAATATTTGTATAAGGCTTATATTCTGTATAACAATATAACTTTTTATAAGGCTTATTAACTTACGATGACATAAGAAATGAAGATGATTAAAAAAATTTAATGTGTCCCAAATTATAAACAAAACAAAACAAAATAGAACCCACTCAAAATACCTTGGCCACCTTGGCCAGAACATTTTGGTAAATACAGAGGGAACTAAAATAATAGGGACAAACTTCAGGAGGCGATTCCGACCAGAAAAGGAACAAAAAAATCTCATATGATATTTGTCCGGAAGTGGGCGGTTTGTCTGTAATAGAGCAATTAGTACAGAACATGAAATTTATGTGGCAGTAATTGTATCAACGTTACAAAAGATGTTCGAAGGGAACTCCTTGGGATGCAATACAAGTTGACCATTTCAGAAACAGTATAGTTTGCCATCCTGGAATTGTTCTGCTTTTTGTATGCCGACACATGCCTTTTATTTGCTTTTCCTCAGGATGTGAATGTTATTATGGTAAATTTTGGTAATTTCTTGATTTGCATGTTGAACATTCAAATGTCTTTGTGAAGTGCATAGGGAGGTAACTAATAAATTCAACATCTGAGTGTTGATCCGTTCATCGGATATTGGAATTTTTTTTTTGTTTTGTTCGGAATTCCGTGCTGAACAAGTCTTAAATTGGAATTTTTCGTGTATGTGTTACGGTTTTTAAGATAGGGTTTGAATGTGTCCTAATTTGCATATTTGGGATGATGAAAAGTGCACTGTGGGATAGGTCACCCACAACTTCCTATTCATTGAATTCATCAAAATTGACATATCTGCTTCGGTTACGAAAATAAAAGGGGGGGGGGTCATTTTTGTATCCACCCTGTATGTTGATATGAACTTTTTTTCACTTTTCTTGTGAGAATCACCCCGTGAAATTTGTCCCTATTGTGTTTTATTTCATCATGTACATACATCCATCATAAATGGCTGTATGATTTTCAAATCTGATCCCGAAATTGGCATAACCAATTATGAAAAATTAGAAATGATTAATGATTTGAACAGGATAACAATATTAAACAACGAAATTTATGATTTTATTTTATCGAATTTTATCCAATACGCCGAAATCATCCTCCATCTCGCATCTATTTGGTGAATTGCACGTCCTCACAATCAATCAAATATTCAAGCTGCAAATCTCTTCTTTCATATTTAAAATCATAAACTCTAATTTAAGCATAACTACCCCGTTCAACATAAACTTAAATCAAGATACCCATAGTTATTCAACCAGAACCGCTTCCGACATTCGTTTGCCGTTGTCAAAACGGGGTTATCTTCAGCGTTGCGTATCATACACTGGTTTAAAAATATGGTCGTCTTTGCCCATTGAAATTAGATCTACGGCTTCATATCAATTATTTCGGAAATTACTAAAAAGGTTTATGCATACCAACGTTCACTTATAGTTTAGCTTAATTATGAGAAATTTGTTTGTTTTTCTCACTTATTAGTTTGTAATTTCACTTACCTTTTTATTGTTCAAGACAATAATTATTACCCTTAATTAGTTATCTGATTTTTGAATGATTTTTAAGAATTTTTTGTGGTAGATCGTCTCATTTCAAATAGTTATCATTTGATCTGTAATTTACTTTTCCAATCGATGCCTTGAATTTTTTTGAATTTTTTCTCCTTTTTTTTAGAATTTTTTTTATATATATAATTTTTGAATTTCCTTACTCAATTATTGCATTGTTTAATTAACCTATTATATACTAACCGAAGTATTTGTATTTACTCTGTATATTTGAACTTATAACATCCACCAAGTCCCAACTCGTCGGTCATAGACCATACAGGTCTTGGTTGGGTGCCATTGTAATTCTAACACTTAAATAAATAAATAAATACATAAATAAATAAAAATAAAATAAATAAACTCTGGATGAAACCAATAATCTAACCTGCTGAATGATGAAAGCCTAGCTTTCGAAATGCATATTCAAGAAACTTTTTAAGAATTTTCTTTTTTTATAAAAATTAGTCTTTTTCATTACTAGTATGTCTTTCAAAAATATGTTTATTAAATAAGTTAATAATTTATTTTTAAATAATTAAACATCTTGAATATTCGTATAATAACCTTTTACTTATGAAGCTTAATCTTGCTCCTATTCTCAAATCTTTCGGTGCAATTTAAAGCTGCAATTTTTATACAAGACAATTTTCGCCAAACAATAAAAAAAAGAGAGATGGGTATACCATTCCCGAATTTTCAATGGAATTATTGATAGAGAAATTCGGAAAAAAATTAAAACAAATTAACTTCACTATTCCAAAATAAAACATCAGTTAGAAGCATACGAGATCATGATAATTATTCGATAACAGGCACGCAATATGGGAATATTACTGGGACATATAGTCGAAAACACTTGTTTTAACATAAGATTGTTTTTGTACAATATCTTTCAATCCCTAACTGAAATATCGTTATTTACTGCTGTGTGGTCTTAATTCTAGTCAGTGTGGTCTTACTCAGTATAACCCTCGAGATCGTAGATTGTGGTGACCTCTAGTGGCGTGTTTGTAAAAAATGATAGTGATAAACATATACAGGTTATCGTATAGTGATCTCTTCTAATCAGTTATGGAAAAAAATAAGAGAGTTGGAAGGACCATTTTTTGCGTTTATGGATGCAGCAGCACGTAAGCAAAAGATTCGGAGGCATCATTTTATTCATTTACAAACGAGAAATGGTATCAAGACAGAAGAAAAAAGTGGATCCAAGCTGTAAAACGAGAGAAGAAAATATTTATTGTTCTAAATTTTATATTACTGAATATTTAATTAAATTGCTATTTTAATGTATGATTTCATTTCATTTCATTTCATGATCCCACAGACTAGATACCAACACAATACTCGAAAACCTGCACCAGGCATTTCCTTGGCAACAAGAAAAGTGACAACCCAAATCATCCATCATAATTGCCCACAATATTTATCCATTAAAAAAAACCAAAAGAACCCTCACTTCTAGCTGAACAATGTTATACACGCCTTGTAAAACGAACCAAGCGAAGAAAAACCGACAGAAAGATACATGGTGGAAAAAGAGTTTTCCCATTATCACTTTCTTGTTTATAAAAATAAACTACTTCTGCTACATGTTTACATTGTTGTGATGCCCCTGCTTTACACTCACATATACACTGTCATATCAATGAATTATGACCAGCACCCCTTCAAGGCACACGCATGGTTCGCCCCAACAACGATTACACATTGCAAAATTTGCATAACAGGCTGAGAAAGCTTTAAAGCTGGTGCATCAAACGGTAGGTGCGCGAGCATCAAGATGGGTAAACGTCCGGATTTAACGGACATCCAAAAAGGGATGATAATAGGCTATCGCAGCAAGGGTGGCATCATCTCCGAAACGGCGCGAATTGTGAACTGTTCACGGTCCGCTGTAGTGAAGGTGTGCAAATAGCGGACAGCAGGGACAGAAATCGCGTCCCAATGCCATCACTGTAAAGGGTCACGAGCCATCGACCAATGGGGTGAGCGTCGCCTACGACGACTCGTAAAAGGTGACAGGAGAGCCACAGTCCATCAAGTAACCACCAGATTCAACAGTGGTGCCAACAGACGTGTGTCCGACATTACCGTTGAACGCATCCTGCTACAGATGGGCCTGAACAGTCGACGCATGGTTGCTGCACCCATGTTGACCAGGCGTCATCGTCAACGACGCCTAAACTTTGCACGTGAGCACCGCCATTGGACCACAGACGAGTGGGCTAAGCTCGCCTTCTCCGACGAGTCAAGGTTTATGCTCCATATGACTGACGAGCGATGGCGAATGCGTCGTGAACGTCATGAAATGAGATTGCAGAAGGCTATTGTGGGCCGGAAACAGGCTGATGGGGGTAGTGTGCATGTGTGGGGAATCTTCTGTTGGGGGCAATTAGGTCCACTGATTCGTCTAGAGGGCAATTTGAATGCCTGTGGCTATCTGTCAATCGTAGCGAACCAGGTGCACCCGTACATGCTCACGAAGTTCCCGCAATGTGATGGAGTGTTCCAGCAGGACAATGCACCCTGCCACAAGGCACGTCACCTTCTGGATTGGTTCGAGGAATACTGTACTGACTTTCAAGTGCTCCCTTGGCCCACTAAGTCGCCGGACATCAATCCAATCGCACCTGTGGAAGTACCTTGATCAACATGTACGGCAGCTGGACCCTCCACCTATGATTCTCGAAGCTCTGTGGACAGCGCTTCAAGCGGAATGGATTGCCATATCATTGGACACATACCGCGCACTTCTTGCGTCCATGCCACGACGCCTAGCAGCAGTTACAGCGGCGAAGGTTGGCTACTCCCATTACTAAGCGGGTGGTCATAATTCAGTGATATGACAGTGTATAAACTACTATGATTCTTGCTTTTGTAAGCAGAATAAAAACAGATGTACAAATGAATATTGGCAAAATATTAAAACAAAAAAAAAAGATCAAATTTGAAGAAATTTATACATATCTCAATTGTCACGTTATAAGGCACAGAATTCATTCTGGTATATCGTAAACATTTTTTCAAGTACCTTAGACTCGGTGTCGGCATTTCTCTTCCCTTTGACACTAAACATATGTCCCCTCTCTAATAAGTCTAGGCCTTTATCGGAAGTACAATTTCTAAAGTAATTGTTGCAAAAAATTCCGTTGAAACCAACAAAAATTTCTCTCCACGATGCCATGAACAAATATTTCTCAATGATTTGTGCTTGTGAAAGCTATGTGTGTTATCACTACAGTTTTTTTTAATTATTGACGCGAGAGGCGCTGTTGTTTCCAAACTATCTACGATCTCGAGGCTTATACTAATTCAGGGGGTGCCCCAATAAAAAATTGTCAACTGCTGCACATAGAATTTAATATTTATTACCGATCACAGTTTAACCAAAGTATTTTATTATATACTGTCATATTGCCCGTTATTAAATCATTTTTATAATATCAAAGAACAATCATTTTTTTAATATAAGTTTAACCTCGGGAGAAGTATTCTTCACGTGGGATCCCACCCCTTTCATGGTGTAGTGGCTTAGCTGTAAGGTTATATATTTAACATCACACATATAATATGCAATCGATCCTTTTCCTTTGATCATTAATTACAATATGTCTCTCATTTTCAAAGGGAACTTCAAAAGTAAATGATATCCTGCTCTTCTTTTGAATTTTGTGCTTTAATTCAGATTTCTGCAAGTTTTGTGACATTCTTATTATTAGTTCAGCGCGTTTTTCGAATTGAATTGTCTATCCGTTTATGCTATTGACTTACTGGCACTTTGTAGGACCTACCCGTATCTTTTACATTGAACAGGTTGTGTAGATACTTGAAACTGAACACACTGAAACAAGAGCGATTTCATGTTTTAAAAAATAATGTTTATAATATTAACAATAATATGCAGTAGTTAATAAGAATGACAATGATTTAGAATAGTCATGTTTCAATGATGCATTTTCTTTCTTTTAATTTCTTTTAGGCCTATCGCCGATACAAGCGACAGCATGTCCCGGATGTGGAATGATGTACTGTTTATGCAATCACTCCACCCTCCACCTGAGCATTGGACAAGTCCACTAGGTTGTCGTCCTTTCTCTCTTTCACTCTTTTTTTTTTTAAACCTGTAGTAATGTATCTAGCGAAAATCTTTCGTTTCCAATTGCTGTTGAGTCAAGCTCAAGACCTTGATCTTGTGCTCGTCGAAATTTTTGAAGATAAAAACTCATCAAAACTGAAGGCTATGAAGAGAGAAATAAGATTTAAAAAGAAAAAAAGTTAATAAAAACTGCAGGAAAGTGCGATTTCAATGAAAGAAGACATTAAGAAACGGAGAGACCACACCGTCGTCGTGTGCTTCATTTAAACAAAAACAATAAAACATTATCCAATGAAATGGGGAAAAATTAACTTTTTTCCTTTAAAGTGTACTTTTTATGTGAATTTTCTATTTATAAAGAGCTCTCTATAGGTTTTGCTGGTGATTGTACAAGTTGTGTTTCGCTGGAGAGAAATTTCAACCGCCACCATCTGAAGGAAAAGAAGAAAATAAAAAGGCTTCCATTTTAAAGATTTTGATTTTTTAAAATAAACTTATTTTTGAAAAGCAAAATTCTTCATAGGAAAATGTTATTATGAGGTGAATAGGCCTAACTTAAAGTTTGCTATTGAATGTGTCTTTTCTTGTAATTTATTAAAGTATTTTTATTTTTATTACTGTTTAATTTGTATATTAAGTTTATGTACAAATACTTAAAAATCTTTCTTTAAAGTTAACAATCTCTGGTCTCTGTCGAACTTGGAAACAAATTTAAATGTAAATCAAAACGAAACAATTCCATAAAACAGTGCGTTTATCTGTTGACTCAAGAAATTTTTATAACACTTTCTGCGTCCTTAAAAGAAAATAAGTCCTATTATTAAATTTTTAACTTTATAAGGTATCTTTGTTAAGTAAATCTAATTGGTAACAATAACACTTGATTATGCAAGTCATATTATTAAGCGAAATGCCTCGAAATAGTCGTAATATCATCCCAATTTGAAAGTATTATTCATGGTTTTCATATAGTTTACAATTAACGAAATAACAAAAGAAATTAATTTTCAATGTATTCTTGTTCAAGCTTTTTAGGAAGGAATGAGAGTATTGCGCCTTGTATTGCACGTAAGATTTTTATACTAGAACATATTTTAATGTACAACTTTCACTTTTATCCTTACCAAAACAGTATTAAAATCTGTTATAATTGCTAAGACTGTTATCATAATAATAGTTTTGAAATTTTGTTTATATATATCTAACACGTATGGCTATAATTATTATTATAAATTATTATTACAGAAGATTATAATGTCTTAAATTTAGTAAACATTCATGCCTGGCAGTGCACTTATTCTGTTCATTTCATTTCAGTCTGCATTGCCTTGTCTTTAAGAAACAAGCCATGATCTCAGACAATATACACTCATTCTTGTAAAACTAATTTGCATTAGAGAGAGAGAGAGAGAGAGAGAGAGAGACTTTAACAGTCTACAGGATACAAGTGGATAGAAAAAGAAAGCAAAACTTCACATCCAATAGCACCATGAGTTTTATTTACTGGCACCAAATGCTAAAACTCCAATTTCTTTTTCAACATTTCTTACATGGTGCTTCTTAATTGAAACATTGACGTGGCCATCAACTATGTTAAGTTTATACTGAAAAAATTTATATTTTATTCGTCAATTATCATTATGTATCTCGACTTCGGACAACGCAAATCTACTTTAGAAATATTGGCTTTCGATGTTAACAGTGATTAATAACAGTTTAAACAATCATAAGTTATTGTCAATTTAGGGTGGAAAAAATGTTTCTCTTTTTCCCACCTCTAAAGCCATCGTTTGCTGGTAAGGCGCCAATGTTTGTATGAGCACTGAAGGGAAAAAAATGAAACTGAATGATCATTATAATGGTTTCATTTTCAAATTCATAACTGCATTCATCACTAATATTTAACTGTTCCGACAGTTACTAACTTCTTATTATACGTAAACCAATCAATAGCGTACCTCTTTGCACGAATAACACGTGCCATCGACTCCGGAGTGTTGACATGAGATACAAGCACTAATCGCCATCTTGCGACGACAAAGCACATCATATGAAAAATAATAATAATGATAATAGAGGGTTATTGTTATCGATTAGATTTTCATTTGCATATATTATTATTATTATTATTATTATTATTATTATTATCTCTTTATTTATGTAAATTCCTCTTCTAGTCCTCCAATCGATACAAATTGAGGAGTTTTTAACAGGTGCTATTAAAATTATTGTGTTTGACATTAAATGTAAAAAAATGTTTTGGTTTAATGTTATTTTCTTTCTTGTATAAATCGAGCTAAATATTTAAATTAAACAATAATGTGCATTTAATACCTAATATCAATCAAGATTCAAAGAACTTCTTAATAGCTTTGCAGTCCTGCCGTTTAGGATAAAAAAGTCCTTTTCGTCGATATATGCTGCATAGTTTTATGATTTCTTTTTAGATTGTTATAATTTATAGCTTTAAGATTATCCAGAAATCGAATTAAAACTTTTTTTGCTTTGCTAGAAATATATTTAAAGGTATAATTCGATTAAATGTATTCTTTCAATCTCTATGTGCATTGATCTCAAGTCTAAATTGACTAAACTATTTAATTCTAAAGAAATGATAGAAATTTGGAATATTTTATAAGGTATATTTACAAAAGTAACGAAAGGATGCTAATATTGCTGGATAATCTTGAAATCAAACCACGACTTTTGAAATTTTGAATAGAAAGATTTCTTCAGAGACTTTGAATTAGACAAATTGTTCTATTTTTTTAATTGTTCCTAAGTTTTTTTAAGTGGTTCTCAAAAATTATGTCTTCAAAAACACATTTCGTTAGCTGTTGACATCACTTCTTATTTACAGTCAAACTGAAAAACGTAATGTATTTCTTTTATTTATTTATTTTATTCTGGTTGCCTGTATGTAATGCTTTTATTTGCTCCAAGAGCAGGCTCACTGTCCTCTGTTAATTTAAGGTTTATAAAGAAGAAGAGTTTCTTCATTTGGTTTCTTTTAGAGCGTTTTATAAACAAATGTTTGAAACGTGATGGGATTTTGCAAGCCTAAAAACGTAGAGAGAAGTGTCTTCTAAGTTTGGTGATAATTCTTCCTTTAATTTCTTTCAAATTTCTTCGTTGTTGCCATTATCTAACGTTTCGTGTCTTGAACCAATGGCCATTGGCTTCTTTGTCATGAATATTCCTTTCAAAAGATGATTTCTTGATTGTGAATCTAGGGTATCTTCTGTATAAAATAAATCTGTTTCTGTATGTTTGTATGTGTGTGAGTGTGCCTGAAGAGCGATTGTAAAGTATTTGAATTATCTCCAGTTCACCTTTGCCAATTTTTCAAGTATAACTTAATTTTAATCTATTTTTTTGTTTATTTTTTTTTAAATCTCTCTTGTGTACAAGTGTAAATAAAATGAATGTGCTCATAATTCTATACATATTGTCTTTAAATTCAATGAATCATTTTTTTCCTGTTTAATTCTGTACATTTCAAAAAATAAAAAACCCAGGATTTCTGTAAACGAGTAAAATCATTTTTGTTAAGTTTTATAGATGGTCGTTATTTAAAATGCAAACAAACATTTCGTTTCATTTTACATTAAGATCATTATTACTTAATTTATTTTACATTAACATCCATTGACATTAACCATAAAATCGTTAACATTGGAGTTATTTTGTGCAATTTGAATTTAAGATTACAACATGATGTTGATGTACGGTCAGTAATTAACAATAAATAAAATCTTTTATTATATTTACCATAAATGAATGAATTCTTCGGAGAGCTCCAGAAAAATTTGCCTGGGTTTTTGAATACTTCTAACATGGCGAGCAGTTAGCAATATTGAGCAATAATGACTCGTTGTGCTTCTGAGTGTCCTCCTGGTTATTTTCTAGTACCCGAATCAATTTAAGAAGGTAGAGATAACTTTCCTGGAGGCGTTCAATCATCTTGTTACTTCGATTTGAGACTGTCCTACTTCCATTCTTCCAGTTGCTCTCTTGCATTAAAGAGCAGTGTTGCTGCCTGGATAATGTAAAAATCCCTGACTCTCTCAAAAAACAAGCCTTGTACTATTTTGAGTATTACCAAACAAGGGAATCAATATACCAGACTGTCCAGATCAAACCTGGACAAGTAGCAACACAGTTAAAGAGTCTCCTAAACAATGGTGGTAAGGCAATATAAGGTTTGCTGATTTCTGTCAAAAGCTAACATTTAAACGATCACTTGATTTAAATATGGATGATATAATGTTTTCATTTGCATGTTTCGGTAAGAGTTAGAACAACGTTAATGAATAAATTTTGAAAAAAATATGTGGATAATGGAAATTATAAAAATAAAGAGACTCTTTCACTTTTACTCTTTCGTTTTTACTTTTGTTGTGGTGAAAGAGGCTCTTTATTTTTATAATTAGAACAATGTTGATTGAATATTTAAATTAGATGTTATCCAATTTTTTCGAAAAAATCTTTAGACTCAAACATTTGAGAAATTCTTGATTATCTAGCTGCATTCTTGTATTATATAGGATGGTCCAGAGCTCACGACTCATATTTTAAATTGTAAGACTATAGATTTTAAACAAATAATAGTCTGTAGATCGGAATTTGAGCCCTGGCCTATTTTACTGAGCATTCAGCAAACTAGAATACGTGATCGCTTAGATAGCCATGGACGAATGCTAAATGTCGGAAAAAGCGAGGTTGCTATAACATCCACAACTGAAAGACCTAATAAATTGGACTACCAAATAACATCTACAAAAAGTAAGTCGTGAATTATGAACTAACTTATATAATCCGTAACTTGTACTAAATTTTTTAAAAGATTTATCGAAAGATTCACCTGCTTTACATTCACCATGCTAGCAGAATCAGTTATCTTTTTTTTTAGAGCAGAAAAGTCGAGAAACGCTATTTTAATATATGTTTAATTTAAAGTTCTTGCTTGTTTATCCACCCAGATCTTTGACAATGAATAGAACCTGAACCTCTTGACAGAATTGGTTCTCTCCTATTTGATTTGCATCCTTACACCTATTCCTTTGAGAAGGGTCTTAAACAAATTATTTTATCGTAATATCAAGCGGTAAATGAGATTCTACAACGGTGAGTACTGAAGTC
This sequence comes from Rhysida immarginata, assembly GCA_023313115.1. NCBI lineage: Eukaryota > Metazoa > Arthropoda > Chilopoda > Scolopendromorpha > Scolopendridae > Rhysida > Rhysida immarginata. The sequence continues at coordinate 438,670 of JAHWFO010022370.1, forward strand.
AATATTCGAGCAGCAGTACTTTTTGAATTAAAATAGGTCGAAGTGCAATTGAGGCATGCCGAAATGTATATCATGCGCAGGGACAGGATGCCTTGTCAACAAGACACTCAATTTGGTTTTCGAAATTCTAAGAAGATGAATCTTTCGAAGATAACTTCAATTCTGGACGACCGCCTGTTGTTGAGGAAAATGCACTGAAGGCACTCAAACATGTCGTGAATTAGCCAGACTAGTCTGTGACAGAGGAACTGTGTATGTTTCTTACCGGGAAAAATAAAGAAATTGGATAAATGCGTCCTCCTTGCTCGTGTCAGAGCGAATAACATGCAACGCCTGACGACTTGTTCCCTTGTCCCAATATCATCCACCGCTGAACCGAGTCATTACATATGAAGAAAAAATGCAATAATTTTCATCGATCGTACTAATAGTTTTCATCAGGGAAACTTACTAGCAATACCCTAAAGCAGAACTAACACCCCCAAAAAAGTGTTGCTGACTGTTTCCTGTACAGCAGTTGGAATAGAGCACTTTGAGATCTTAGAGCAAGATCAAGCCATCACAGCACGTCTACTGTGATGTGCTCCAACGGGCTCATCAGAAACTTTGAATTTGAATTTTGGTCTAAAAATTCAAACAGCTCTTGTGCCTCTGGAGAAAGAGATCGACCATTGAAGATCATTAGTTAATGTAATTTGTTAAAAAAATCCTTCCTCTTTTATACATATATTCTCGTTTATCACGGCATCGTTTATCACTGATCCGGATTGTCACGGTACCCTTGATTGTGACCTTTTCACGGATTGATCCGTGTTATCACGGGTCGGCAAACGGTCGCGATAATAACAGCAACCCGTAAGAGATGGCAGCACAGCTGGTGATAACAGAACGTGATGGCAGCAACCCGTGGAACGTGACAGAAGCCCAGTGAGTAGGAACTGGTTAAAAACGTACAGTGACGTTGCGACGGGATGGGGGGGGGGGGGGGGCCATGATGCCCCGGGGCCAGTCTTGATACCCTTGCTGGGAGGTGGGGCGCCACGACGACAAAATACGATAACACGGGGCGAAAAAAATGAATACCATATCCCAGGCGCCATTTACTCTCTACGCCACTGCGTACTTTTCGGAATGATTTTTATTATTTACTGATCATTTTTTGTATCTACTTCGTATAAAGCTTTACTGAAAAATTAAATTAATAAGTATTAAATTATTAAATATATTAAATAATTAAAATTAAAATCATTAAGTGTGTTTAAATATATTTAGTGGTAATATTTGGATAAGTGGAAAGTAAGTCTTTGGACGAAACGCTATTTTTCCCATAAGTTCTATTATTCATTTATCACGGTTTTACTTATCACGTTTTTTTTGGAACCAAACCCCAATGATAAACGAGGATGGATGTATAATAAAAATGAATAACGTAATTTAAAACAAATTAAATAATAATTGATATTTTTATAAAAACAAAACAAAACCGGAGGACCAGATGGAACCCATCAAAATTTGACGGTAACCAAATGTGTGGTTTCATCAAAAAAGGTTTAAAATTTTATTAGAATGTATGAAATTTTTACAGAATATTTGTTAGCAATAGTTAAAAAAAACCAACCCCTCCTCCATTTTTATCATAATTTTATCATATTTCCAGAAAGCAACAGATTACAGATAGTAGTCCCTGTGAGGTAATCAACAATATCAGTACTGTTTGCATAATGCATCTGAACAAAATATCAGCAAATAAATGCCCTGTACATGTTAATTGTACACCCCCGTCTCTTGAGAGCAAAGTTTTTTATAAACTTAAGCACATAAACCCACGACAAAATCTTTATAAAACTCCAATTCATAAGTATTTTAGAAACTGTTTCTAACCTGATTTCACAATGTCTGTCTTCGATGTTAAAAAACAATACGAAACAGCCTGGAATAGGCAATTCCCGTCACCTTTAATTTTTACAATCTTACTCTCCATCTTATTATTAATCTCCATCTCTTTAATTAAAAAATTAATAAATAAAAAAATCGTCACAGCAACAAATAGAATAATACGGCAGCTTAAAAGCAGAGAACGTTACACGCTCTCATGCTAGTTAAAGGAACAGCCTTCTACCAAAGACGATAAGAAAATGAACAGCGTTAAATTAATAAATGCATCAGTAAAAACGCTGAGATCTCATTGATGAAGTGTGTTACTGCGCAGAACTTATTCATTTTTTGGCAGTGCTTAGACGTCCGATGATCGGATCCCTTTTTTTTTTTAACTTAAACGTCCGACCATAGCCTAATAATACCAAGTCTGTACAGATGAAACCTGTAAGTCATCCGGAGGACGGTGAAGCACACTGTTGATTGATGAGGGACACGGAGGAGCTAGGAAATCCAGTTGACTGGAAAGATGGACTCCAGAATGGTTCGGATTACCATTTTATATAGCAAAAGTCCTGCGCAGAAGCCAATTTTTACGGATATATCGTAAAGACAGTTTTTATCATCTCACTACGCATGCGCTTAAAGCAATTTTTAATTTAAATAACCGCTAATTAATAGTAATTGTGGACACAAAAACTAACTTTGACAATCTACAGACTAAGATTTTTCATTTAAGACCAAAATGAAGTTTAGAGATCCAGTATTTTCTTCAACGAATTGTCGAAAGAATCATCCTTGGAACTTAAATATATAGATGATTAATCACCTCTTTAATAATTATACGTAAGATCATTTAGTAATTTAATCTAAAACCAATCCGAGTGAAGACTTCCCCTCGACAGAGGAGCAAGTAGAATCTCATGAATAAATGAAATTATTTGTGAAACTAACTGATTTAGTAACGTGTTTATCATTATCCTGAGAATGATCTGAACACTATCTAAAACACTGCATAAAATTCACCTATTTTTGTTGCAATCGCGTCCAATGAAGTTTTCTGGATAAAGTCGATATCCACGTGTGAGCAGTGGCAATGTTTGCCCTATCGTTGGACTTATGATATACAGAAATTCCACCATTTGGCTTGAATAAGCCATGTCACCAATCTATATTTCTGAGAGCATAACGAAGATGTGTAATATGCTAATCGAGCGAGAGCCTCTCCTCCCTGACTCCTATCACTAACTCACTGCCAGGGAAAAGAGAAAATGTAATGCGTCCTCACTGAGAGTATCAAGCGTCAAGCCACTATTGTCGCGCTATTTTTGTGAAAGTTTTAGGTTCCATTTTACTTGTTCGTTTCCTGGATTACGATTTGTGCCACTGTACCTAAGAAGTTTCACTATAATAAAAGAAATAATTTACAAAAATGTCTGATCTTTGTTTCAATTTCTAGCAATATTTCTCTTGAGAATTCTTAGAAACCAGATCTTTAATTCTCGAGTTAACAACTGTTAATGTAATTCAGCACAGTTTATGGTGATATTTCGTCGAAGCAAAAAGCCTGCCAATGTCATTTTGAGGAATTTTTCTCCATGCCTGAAGCACATGCTTTTTAGTTGAGAAACAAGCAGGCAGTGTAATATCCTTTCACAAAGCATTGCGACGATGCGAGATCAGAAGCCAATATTGCTAGCAGACGATCTTTGCTAGCAAGAAATGTTGGTAATACCCTGGCTCCATCTCTTGACAATATGCCGCGCATCTTTAAGATGAAGGAGGAAGAAATTCCTATAGACGGGGTGCGTGTTTATAAACATTAGCTTACTTCGTGCCTAGACGTATTTCTGGTTTCGAAATAACTGCACTTTCGTTATTGGCTGTGACTAAAAGTCGAAATAATTCAGACTGACTGCCGAATGCCGCGATTTTTCATTAATTTTTTATCGAGTCGGAGATCATAAAATGGTACACAGAAATCAATGAAAAGTTACTTTACTCAATAAATTTGCGTTTTGCGAAATGATTGAACAAGGAGCAACACAATACAGCATTTTTGTTGGTTAATTCGTTCGTTCTTTACTCTTTTCTGCCTCAGACAATTCCATGGTCAGAAGTAAAGGAAGGCACAGAAAGTGTGCATGCACGTTCCTACTTCCTGCGCGGAAGAACGCTGGCGGTGCAGAAAAAAGCGCAAAGGTGTAATGCGCGAGCGGGAGAGTCAGATCGAGGAGAGAGATTCCAGGGACCGTGAGAGACAGTCATCTTTGGCTACGGGAACTTTTGTGGAAATTTCTGCTACACAATTCGCCACTAATGAATCCTACGATACAAAGGATTCCTTGAGAAAGGCCGACGTTTGCGTAGAAGTTTCACCATGCGCCGTGTCGGAAGAGAGACTGTTATTGTGTAATGCTAGTGCGCAAGTTAAGTTAAATGATTTAACTATTCCGATAGCTTTCTTGACAGATACGTCGGACTCGTCAGTGAAACCCATTGAATCATTGAAGAGCAATTCATCGAGAGCCAGCCCAGTCCACAGAGAAGGTTATCTAGCAGCAGTCATTTCTTCGGTGCTCCAACATCGTCTTCACGCCAGCCAGCTGCTTCGGTGTCTGAGTTTCGCCGTAGCCCCCACAAGGGCGATGGTCATTCTGTCAGACGTCAATCTCTAGGATTGTCGCCCATACCTGCCTTATTACGATGACGGAGAAATTCCGCCTAGTCCCGAGTGTCGGGAATTTTCCCCTGGACCCTTCCAGTACTTCTGAGTGAAGGCCTCGGCTGCATCGCCCCATATTTCAAGTGAGCTGATATTAATGATAGAGCTCTACCGTTCTCTCAAAATTTCTCGGACTCCCGCTCGCCTACCGCGCGTTAATTGTATTCTTGCGCCTCCATGTTAGGTTCTTTCATTATACAAATTAATGGCGCGATAGTCTACTAAGTAATGCGTAATAGCATAGTCATACCTTTGAGGGGGTAATGCGTTTTCTCAATTAACATTCTTTATTGCTAAAATAGAAGGGTTAATTAGGTTAAGAATTATTCTCCCTCCAAGTTTAAAGGCTTGCACTCAGCGTCGCCGCTTTCCCAGTTAGTCCAGCAGTATGTTAGGTGAACCATTTTTGAATTGTCCTCGGGCTTAAGAGAAAAATATTCAACGCTACTTAATTTTGTCCACAGGACTTTAAATAACTAATTAAAGTTATTAGGCAATTATTGCTTACATCCCGTTTAATGATTAATTAATTAAGTTTTGTTTATCTAAAAGATAGCGGGAACAATATCTGTTAATATCAGTTGTTTGTGTATTCTGTGGAAATTAATTTCAAACCATTATTTATCACAGTAATTAACGACAGCAACCGATAGCGTTATAGAGAATTACCTGCATGTTAGTAGGTGTTCATTGTATTGTTATTCATAATATCATTTAATTTATTCCGAATTGTTATTAGTTTGATTTATTTTAAATAAATATTTGTTAATTATTAACTAAAGCGTATGCTCTTTGTGTCTGTTATCAAATTAAGTCATTTCCACTGCACCATCAATCTGGTACGTGACATATCCTGCTTGTTCTGAAGATATCTTATTTACTGTATGATCAAGCGTTATCTTATTGGAAAATGCCGTTTAATATGTTGTTAATGAAAGATCCAACCATACGGTTTGCCACTATACAGGCAAATGACAAGAGCTACCAAAAATCAGTAGCTTGAACTTTTAAGAATAGGTCGCTTGAAGCTGGACTGCGAGCACGTATTCCTTTGCAATATACACCATTGATACACTTTTACAGAAGTAGGGACTTCCCTTGTTTAGTTCCAAGAAAAATTGGACACCTCAATGGCATTCTACTGTGTAAAACAGAAAATTATTATAGGTTTAGGAAATATTAATAGACCTTCAAAGAAAACAAACTCCAGAGCATAATATCACTTCCACCACTTGAGCAATTAACAGCACGCAATTAGGATGCATTCTCTCATGTTGTTGACGCTATATTTTGGTCTTCCAGTCACATGCATCACTTGGAAACGTTTTTTCAGAGATCATTAGAATTCAAACATACATTCCTGTCAATGTGCGATGAGTGTATCAGCAGAAATGTTTGCCTGGTTATCGGTACTGTATTGAGCAATTATTTGACGAATGGTTGCGGGTCTGTCCTCTTGTATCATTTTCCTTAGCGGATATTTCCCGCAGATGTCGACTATATTTTCGGCGGCAAGAAAATTTCTCGATGCTTGTTTTTTGCTTCATATCATTTATTGAATACTCTGGAAACAATTGTTCCGAAAAAGCAGGTCGTATATGAGATAATCGCATCAGTCATCCGAGTACCAAATATCATCTTAGTAACTTAAATAATTCGTCTGTCCCATTTTCAACAATTCCACATTCCAACACATAGAACTCTTCTCGACAACCTCGTTTTCATACATGCTTTACATTACAGTTGTTTACGTTAGTGAGAACAGCTTGTTCTTCATCGTCATTTCTAATAGTTTGCATGTTTAATGCATACATCTTGTTGTTCAGAAACCCTCTTAATCAATACAAGTCACCTC
>JAHWFO010022370.1:445524-486717 GCA_023313115.1 Rhysida immarginata
AAGTTGTTCCCAAACAAAAGATCTGATTAGTTGGGAACAACTTGACCACCCGCCTTACAGTCCGGACCTCGCGTCCAGTGACTACCACCTGTTTCAGGAGCTAAAGGAGTTCATTGGCAGCATGCATTTCAGCGACGAAGAACAGTGAAAAATGCGTGACTTTCTTCACCGGCGGCAGCTTCTACGAAATGATCATGGGGAAGTACATTGAGCGCTATGACAAGTGCTTAAATAAACTTGGAAACTATGTGGAAAAATAGTTAAAGGTACATAGAATCTGGTAAAGAAAAAATTTTGAATATATATGTAGTAGTTTTGTTTTTATTACCGAACGGAACTTAATTTCTGGACGAGCCTCGTATCTACCCTTATTGCCTCAGCGAATTCCTAGATATGCCGTGCCACGATTACAGCAATGAATAAAAGCCATCCTCGCCCATAAGAATGAAAGATTATCTCCAAATGCTCTTAAGATGCATAATTTATGATTTGATCAAGTGGCATGGATGTTAGGTTTTCTTTGGCAGCCGTAAAGGCCAGTAGGTAAGAGTAATCCCAAAGAGAAAATAATAAAGAGACTGAAGATATTCTTCAAACATATAATTACAACGTAAAAAAGGGAAGGAAAAATTCGAACTTGACTCGAACCAGGGACCGCTCAATTGGTTAGAGCGGCGCCAGCGAAAAGCGTGGAACCTGTTCGAGTCCGGGTCGCGGAATTTTTCCTTCTCTTTTTTACTTTGTAATTAGGTAATAGTAATGTTGCTCATATTCCACTATAATTGCTATTTAGAAAAACACAAACAAATGCATTTGTATGTGCGTCAGAAATAAAAACAAAAAACTATTACCTCTTTTAGTATTATGTAAACATGAAAACATCCCGTGATTTCTTATTTTCATACTTTCAGAAGGCCAACAATTTATTCCCTTTCCTTTATGCTCTTCATATTTTTCAGTCTACTTGGTATTATATTGTACAACTTTATGTTTATTAAAACGTAAAAAATGATGGAAGCAGTTCTTAGAATTTCTCATATAATTAAATCGTAAACTATGCTAGCATACTCATTACTAATTTAATTGTTGAAATTATTAATATTAATTATGCTGCTTTATCATGCATTGAAAAGATCTTTTCTCCATGGATCTGATAACACTTATTTTATGAAGTCCTTTCAATATTGAAGGTAAAAGATTTATTATGACCTAAATTTTTAACAGTTACTTAAAAAAATTAAGCAATTTTACATATAATGTAAATTATCATGCTTATGTAAAAAACGTAATTTTTTATATATCTGGGAAGCAGTTATGACCGTGTGCTTTTTACGCTTTGCAAATAAATCAGATTTAATCAATTGATTTTAAATGCAAATAATATCCTTGATTATGAATATTAAATGAAATAATCACAGTTTCTAAAATGAATGTGAATGAATTACTTATATGCACATTAAAATTTTCGCTTTGACTTACCATATAGAGAAAAATGACCAAAAGCGGGCCCCCATTTTCTTTTTGACATGTACAGGCAAAACTACGCAGTAAAAGGCATTGAAAAAATGTGGAACACGTACCTAGTTAAGTTACTTTATAGGTCTAACTATTAAAAGACTATAAAAAATTTATATTTAAAAAAAAAATTCCAAGACATTGCACTTTTACCATTTGAAAAAAGCGCTCCTAAAACGAGTACCCTAAAACGGGCCATTTCATTTCATGAAATTAGGTATTAAAAGGAAAACCATTTAATTAAACCATCAGGTATTAAATGAAAGAGAACCATTTTTTTATTTATTGCGTATGGTACATAGAATAAGATCACAGCAAAAAGAAAGGAAATATGACAATGGATAAAATAGAGGGGGATTACAAATCAATATCCAGTTCAGAGATCCAGGCCAGGGCATCATCAGTCAAACAGTGTAGTTCTGTTAGCCCACCTGTGAACCGGCGCTCTGGGCAATCTGATATATAGTCAATTGTTTGTGGAGTGGTAGAACAGTCACAGGGAGGGTTATTAGTTAACCCACATTTGAAGAGCCACTCTCTGCACTGCCCTGTCCTGCACCGATCCTGTTCAACTTAGTCCATAGTTTTCTAGGACGATCAAAGCCATGGGGTTTAACTGTTGAGTATTCAATTAAGTGCTTGTTGGTGAAGTTGGCTTTGGACCAATATTCCAATCAGGATACGCTGGACGTCTCGACCTTAATCTGCTTAAAGTGGGGTTATTCAGTATGGTGTTGATGGATAGCTCAGGCTTTGTCCTTATGTGTTGGAGGATATCAGTAGTTGCCTGTTCTCTTCTGATCCAAGCAGGGGCAGTGTTGCTATGGGTTGGGAGCCATGGGAATGGGGAAGAACGAACTGTGCCTGATACGAGTCTCATAGTATGGTTTAGTTGCGTATCTACTAGTTTAACATTGGAGCTCCGATTCCAGACTGGGGCACAGTATTCAGCAGTTGAATAAACAAGTGCAAGGGGGGTCATGTTCTTAGGGTATCTGCTCCACACCCCCAACTTGTCCCAGCAAGCTTAGAGATTAAGTTATTCCTAGTCTTGAGTTTAGTCATGAGAGATGTAACTTGCATGTTAAGCTTCTGTCGAGGATGATTCCAAGGAAGACAGGGGTTGGGTTGTGTTTTAGCATCTTGCCACAAAACTTAAGTTGGAGACTACGCTCAGTCTCAGCATTATTAAACTGAAACGCTGAGGTCACTGTTTTTGAAGGAGTTGGAACCAGGTACCACTTCTCAAAGTATCTTTGGAGCGTCTCGAAATCTTTGTTCATGTTTCTTATTTTGGCAAAGGATTCATCCTGGTAGACAAGGGCAAAATCATCGACAGAAGAAAATTTAGTCGATTTTGTTTCTTCGATATCAGAAATGTACAAATTAAACAACAGTGGAGTCAGGACTGTTGTTTTTAATTTATTTCCTATAAAAACAATCATAAATAGCAACTTCATAATTTTTTAATGAAATATCAGATGTTCAATTACTTCAAGGATATTTTAAGTAGTTGAAAAAAGTGACAAAAATAAAGGTATATTTTAAAAAGAGAATAGTAAAGAAGACATCACAAAATAACAAAGGGAATAAATGATACGAGGCCTTTCGGTCATTTTATTTACAAAGACCTTCTTCAGGTATAAAAAATTTTTTTGAAAGTATAACTGAATTCTTCTTTCAGTAAAAGATAAGAATATAAGTTTAAATAGATACATTGTTGAGAGGTATTATTACATCAATTGATTATTTACATCTTTTGTTTGATCATTTTAAATTGTTATAATCAAAGAATTTTTGTATATTGTTATTTATAATTGATTAAAGGTATATTTACATATTTTTATAATAAATTGATTATATTTATAAAATATAAAAAATATAAGAATATAATTAACAAATTTTTTTTAAATTAATAAGTGAAAAGATAGTAATTAAAAAGATATATTTTCCTTAGAAACTCTTTAAACTGTAAACCTTGGGTTCTACAACAAGGAATCCAAGAAGATGAAAATAAGTAATTAATCACAAAAATAAGGCATCATTTTAGGAACAGCGTGGGGGCCCGGATTAGGACCACCCCTTATATTTTTTTAATTAATATTTTTCGATAACTATGCATGTTAACTACTTCAAACTTACATTATTACGTAGCTATTTTAGTAAGGAAAAATAGGTATAACCGTTAAATTAATTACCTTCAAAATCCTGTCACAAAAAACATGAAACTGAGGAACTTAAAAAGTTTCGATATTCACAAAAAATAATATGTCATCACTGAAAAAAAAAAAAAAATGAATTGAGTAAACAGTTTGAGCGTTGGTACTCCAGTAGGCACTTGTATAAACTGCTATCTCAATCTTTCATTGCTCTGTTGCAGCATCGTACAGAGCAGAAATTGAGCGGCCCGCTTTTCTACGTGTATTAAACATTGGGCTTTTCAGTAGCTTCTATGCCTCCCTCCATTATTATCCACACAAAAAATAAAACTTCGTTTTTCGCACGATTATATATAGATGGAGTTCATAATGTGTTTTACTATGATGGAAGAAAAAAGTGAAAACGTTAAAATGGTCAAAATATTCTAAGAGTCATTCAAATGAAAACAGACACTCGGCGTATTAGCAATATAGTTATTATGTCCTTTACAAATAATTCCCGTCAGCGGTTTGTATAGCATTTGTCCAACTGTGACAAGAGACGTTTGACTGTTCGTTGGGTTCACAAGAGAAGGTAGGATACCTTGATAAGTGAAACCACAATGCTTCTAAAGGCATCTACATTCACACTGCGCCTGCCAAATCTAAGATCAAAAGGTGACCAAGGTCAAATCTACACGTAGATTTTTGTACTCTCATGAAATGGCTTCCAATTCATCCAACCTCACACCCTCAGCTTTTTTTCTATAGGAATAGGGTAAATCGGGTATAGATGACCCACTGATATAGATGGCTCAATCGTCGTAGCTCTATAACTAATCAACAGATGACTCTACCATATTGCTAAACATGAAGAGAACGTCCGTTACACGTAATCTTCACGCGTACTTGCTCCTCACTGCGAATTGTTGCTGCTAAAAGGCTACTAAAAGGCAAGTTGCTGTCATAATTCACGCTGTTATAAGAACACGAGCTAGCTTGGTTACAACAGAGCTAGTTTGGTTATTGGACTTATATCATGTTTTGTGATTCATACATGAGTAGTGCTTTCTTTTATGTGTCGGGTGCCTTCCCAACAGTTGATCAAGATAAGATAGAGTGTTGTCCACAGGGTGGAACTCTTAAACCTAGTGTCGAAAGTCCTTCAATGATTTTTCATAGGATCTCCCCAATTCCAAAAATTGCCCATCGACCATCAATAAAAGGAAGGAAGAGACAGACCAGTTTGGAGTTGACGTCAACACAACACCGATCACAGAGAATGGCAAAAGGAGTGGAGAAAAATGCAAGTAGAAGGAAGTCTACCAAGAAATCCAAAATTGATTCTGACACCTGCATTGAATGTTTCAGATTCAATGTAGCACCTGCAATACGCAACTACTACGTTAACATGTGATTGGATTAAATGCATGAAGTGTTAGAAGTGGCTGCATGAAACCTGCACTACTTACTCACCTTGCTGTATTGACTGTGGAAAGCTTCAAAGAAAAAGAAATGTCTTAAATAAGTAAGGCTAAAAATTAATTAAAAATTAATAAAGGTTTTTTTGGCAGTAGCATTTGTGTTTTAATTTACTGAAGTCAAGTCAAGTCAATCATTCATGTGAGCCAACACTAACACCCCCCTAAGTAGAGAGGGCTTGATGTAGGGGTCTTCTAAAATTTAAATAAAAAATATTAATGTGATAGTAACAGGTTACACGTTATTTTTATATCAAACTACATTAACTGAAGTATCTTCACGAACATTAATCTTTTATTTTCATAAATCAGTAACGATTTAATACGAGGTAATGCTTAGGTGGTCCATCTATACCTGATTTACCGTACTTAAAACAACTCGTTTACGTAGAAAAATCATCATAAGGACCATCTGAAAGAAAAAGGATCGTCGAGTGCTTCGACAAAATCTCACCGGATGTGTTGTGCGAGTATCTAGTGAGCTATGCATGTGAAAACGGGGAAAGGGAGCCGTCTTTTCAGGACACGATGATTAGGTATCATGGCTGCCGCTGAGGTAATCAGAAAACCCGAAGAGAATAGAAGGTAGCATTGAAACTAGGAGGATTGCGCTGCTGTTGTTTTAATCAGCAAAATATAATTATGTCACTCGAAAATATGACTTTTTTTTTTTAACTAATCTTTTTCTTCTTTTTCTAAGTTATCGTTTTTAAAGATTAATAATAAACATACTTACAAGAATCAAGAACATTTTAAAATGAAATAGATATTTACTAATCTCTTCAATCAAATATTTAGTACATAATATGATGCTTTTTTTTAAAAATAGGCTTTAAGATCGAAAATTTGTTTTGATTTATAGATTTTATTTTTGCTGAAGAGGAAGCCTTTTTTAAATTAAAAAAAATATTGTTCATGCTTTTACAAGAATTTTGCTATAAAAACAATTTTATTACTAATATATACTAAACAAAATAAAATACATAATTAAACAGTAATATTAATTATATGTGTGAAATTTAAATTGGTTACAAAAGTTTTTTTAGGCAGAATTTGTGACGAATAATGTAGTATAAAATTTTATTACACTTAAGTTGAAAAAAAAATTAAATAGAATAAATTCTAAAGTGATGATTTTATAATTTCCATATAAAATTAAAAATTTTAATGTACAGATGAAATGTACTTTAAGTTCAATAAAAGTATTTTTGAACATACTCAGATGTAAAACTTACGACTACTTATATACGTAGATAGTATCTACTACGAGGGTTAGGGCAAAAGTCATGGCAACTATTTTTTTTCTTGAAGATACCAGTCCAGTTGGAAAATGTGACATATACAGACGAAAGGACAAAGTGTTAACTACATGTGTGGACAATGAATAGCACTGAAATATCGTAACACACTAATTTATTACGGTAGTATACAGGGCAATAAGGCCTTCATGATGCAAAAGAATGACAACACAGTACACATAAATTTGACATGACAAACCTGGGCCAAAAGACCCTCAAAGTGGTCCCCTGCTACTGTCACCACACGCTTCCAACGATGTGGGAGGCGCTAAATACCATCACCTGGAACGTCCTTGCTCATCACTGGTTGACACACGTCCTTGCTGAAACTTTCCTACCCACCATGCTACTGTACGGTATGGTAGGGCGTTATTCCCAAGGACTTCCACTACGAGAACGACTATTTTGATGACACTGTGATTTTCGTAATTCACTGTGACATTCCATCGCATTTCTCCCTAGGAGAACGACTATTTTGATGTAAGCACGCTGCTCAACACGGATTACTTCCATCTCGCACGACACTCACCAACTGACTGATTTCACAGCCCTCGCTGCGCTACTACAAGCTATCACAGAGCCATCTGTTGTCCTGCATACACACTATGCCTGCAGAACTTCCACACGACACATATACGTTTGTGATCCATTCACATATCTACAAGAAAAAAAAATAGTTGCTATGACTTATGCCCCAACCCTCGTAGATACCAAACGTTGTAGATGAATTCCGCACATTAACTTTTGATGTTTTCATGTCTAGATGGTAACAAATTCTCCAGTCGGATATGGTGGTAAGACGAGAGAGTCTCCAACGTTTGGTGACTCTCCAACATAAGAAGTCATCTTACATAGATATCAAACGTTGGAGACTCTCTAGGTTTACTACCATATCCGATTGGAGAATTTGTTATTATCGAAAGTTAACATCTGTGCGGATTTCATTTAGAAAGAGTCTCCAACGTTTAATGTATAACTGCATAAGAAGTCTTCTTGAGTTTTACATCTGAGCGTGTTCGATAATACTTTTATTGAACATAAAGTACATTCCATCTGTACTTTATAATTTTATATGAAAATTAACATATCATCACTTTAAATTTTATTACAGTGATGGAATAATATGAAATGATTGTAACAAGAAGTTAAAAGGTACACAAATTTTCACACAGAAATCTATTCAATCAATATTTATTTCTCTGGCTTTTCTCCAGCCCTCTGCAGTTTGCCCTACTCTATTCTTGCATCACCTATTTTTTAAATTAATATTTTGTGTGGTTATTGTGTCCAGTGCTCTTCTCTTTAGTTTTGGTTGCTGAGCACTCCTCTGTGAAATTGAAACCAATTCCTCCAATGGCACGTGTTGAGAAAGAGGAACAGTCTTTCTTAATCTCGGAATCTCACTCCTAACCGCTTTTATCAAATCTGTGCATCAGTGGAGTTATAGGACAAATCTGTAAGTTCCGTTAGCACTTGTCTTAAGGATTGTGCACTTCTTTTCAGACCAATTCTTCTAATGGTTTCTTGTTACTCTCAACTTCTGCAGTTGGCGTGTCTTCTAAATATGTGCAGGATTGCACATTACTTTTACTGCTATTACCAACATCTGAACTTATCAAGCACGTTTGATTTTTAATAGTAGCTGCAAAATCCTCCATTTTAATTAATGGATTTTCCTTATAGGTTTCTGGTAAGTTATCAAAGGAAAAACCAGGGATATATAAAAATGCGGCACAAAAATGCTTGCACACATTTTGTGTTCTGATGTGATCTTGGCAAGTGCACTTAACAGTATTAAAATCAATGACATGCCATTTCTTTTCTAAAGAACTCTTAATACTCAAGACTCCATCACTGATAATTTTTACATCAGCAGCAGTAAATTTTGCACTGGCAGTTTCGTATCTCTGCATAACATGCCTGATAAAGTTGTGTGGACGATTATGGAGAAATGATGGAATGCTTTGATTATATTTTCGGAACTGTGAACTTCATGTTGTTTACCATATGTTTTTTGTAGCTCTCGAGAAGAAACTGTTCAATTATTACTTTTAGTGTACCAGTTAATGTTTTATCTGTTGCACTTAATAGAAATGCCCATTTCAAAATTCTATTTTGATTTTCAATACCATTATTGGTTGTGATATTGTTACAGGCTGCTCGATCAATAAAACACTCCACCCATCTCTCTCTTTCAGGCCACCAAGTATTCATAAAGTACTTTTTGAAGCTTTGCATTGTTCTTCCAGACATCACTTGCTCTGAATTCTTCCAGAGTTGCATTAAGTTTCTCTTTGGTCTCAGACTGAGCAATTGCACGAAAATGTTGCAAAACCAAAGCCCCTTCATCACGGTCATTTAAATTTTCACTTTTCTTCACCCAGCGTAACCATACTTGTTCTCGATGAAATGTGGAAAAACAGCTGTAATAGCATTAATCTCTGCTTCAGAATAATCTGTTACAAACACTGATGGATTTCAGTCTGAATTCCATGATGAGAAGATAGCCAATGCTTCCCCAATGGTACAGGCTATTTCCGTGTCACAAATAAAAGTTCTGTTGAATATACATGTTTAATAGTTGTATTTAATCAAATGTTCACATTATTATGTATCATTAATCTTAGAGTGTGAGCGTTGTTGTTTTGCATGATTTGCCTTTAGTGTTTTTCCTTTCAGCCACTGCGTGCCACTAGTTGTTGTTTTTTTGTTATTCTCTTTTATGCTCTGCCATTGTCATCTCATTATGTGTAACACGTTTATCCTTTCTCTTTATCATTAAACCAATATATAAAATGTTTCGTTCTCCAATTATTCCATTCATTCCAACATGGTAGTAGTCCATGGTTGTTGTCTTCAGTGAATTAATTGTGGATGGAATAATTAACTTGCCATTGAAGAAAGCAAACTTTTTCTATTTTCTATTTGACGATATTTGTTGGCCATGATCGCTTGCTGGGCGACCATTGAATAGAGGAAGGATTGCTTGCGGAAGAATCAAGTGAGAACTTTAAGACAAACTTGTGATACACATTTTAATATTTCCTTGACGAAGGACTATTGTGAGTGCGTATATTATTGAAGAACATGAGCGACGAGAGGCAACATATTGAAAAGCTGACTGGGGATGACAACTGGGCATCATGGTGGATTATAATGCGGGCAATATTGAAGTGTGATGCAGTATTTGAAGTTTTTGACGGCCAATTGCAGAAGCCTCAAGATGAAGGTAATCAAAATTATCAAACTTTATTAACTACGAGGGTTGGCGCAAAAGTCATGGCAACTATTTTTTTTCTTGAAGATACCAGTCCGGTTGGAAAATGTGACATATACAGACGAAAGGACAAGGTGTTAACTACATGTGTGGACAATGGATAGCACTGAAATATCGTAACACACTAATTTATTACGGTAGTATACAGGACATTATGGCATTCACGGTGCAAAAGAATGACAACACAGTACACATAGACCTGGGCCTAAAGACCCCCAAAGTAGTCCCCTGCTATAATCACCCCACGCTGCCAACGATGTGGGAGGCGCTGAATATCATCAGCCTCAGGCGCTGAATACCATCAGCCTCAGGCGCTGAATACCATCAGCCTCAGGCGCTGAATACCATCAGCCTCAGGCACTGAATACCATCAGCCCGAACGTTGCTCATCACTGGTTGGCACACGTCCTTGCTGAAACTTTCCTACCCACTGTGCTACTGTACGGTGTGGTAGGGCATTATTCCCAAGGACTTCCACTAATTCACTATGACATTCCATCGCATTTCTCCCTCGGAGAACGGCTATTTTGATGTAAGCGCCCTGCCAACACGGGTTACTTCCATCTCGCACGACACTCACCAACTGACTGATTTCATAGCCCTCGCTGCGCTACTACCAGCTATCACAGAGCCATCTATTATTCTGCATACACACTATGCTTGCAGAACTTCCACACGACACATATACGTTTGTGATCCGTTCACATATCTACAAGAAAAAAAATAGTTGCCATGACTTATGCCCCAACCCTCGTACATGGACACAATATAATGCTATAGCAAAGAAGCACCTTATTTTATCTCTTGATACGAAACCATTACTTCATGTTGGTGGGTGTGAGACTGCAAAAGACATTTGGGATAAATTACATCAGATTTATTACACGCAATCTGAGGAACACATTGATGTGTTGCGACACATGTTTCATAATATTAAATGGCAGGCGTCGGACTGTGTTCAAGGCCATTTGGCAAAATTTGATGAAGTGCAAACAAAATTGTCTATGCTTAATAGGCCTATTGATGAAGGAGACTTGTGTCCTCGTTTGCTACAAACCCTGCCAAAGGAATTTGATTATATATATGTCACATGGCATGACCTCCCCCAGACAGAGAAAACGTGGGCAAAATTACAAAGAAAGTGTTTAAATTATGAATTAAGAATGACTGGTAGAGATGAAAGTAGTGTTGCTACTGTGATGATATCGAAAGTGAAAGTAAGCGATAAGCAACAAAATTAAGAAGATGATACAAGAAAGTGTTTCTCCTGCGGACTTTTCGGTCATATTTCAAAATATTGCAAAACTGGCTTAATCTGTTTTGAATGTAAACAAAAAGGTCATTAATCTTTAGAATGTCCCAATAAAACTAAAAAGAAAGACTTTGTGATGTTATCAGCTAGTAATGTATCACCAAAACCCAAGGATATTGAGGAACAGGTTGAAAACTTGAAAAACTTTATTTATTCAGACATTCATGCTGATATCACCAAAATGGACTGTGACGAAAGGTTTATTGACAGTGGTACAACACATCATATTACAAATCGACGTGATTGGTACAGTTCTTTTAAATTATTTAAGGAGCCCAGGATGCTGGATATCGCTAAAAATGGCGTACAAATTAAAGCTCTTGGTCCTGGCCGAATTGATGTAAAGGTATACAATGAACAAAAATGGACGGAAGGATATTTTGAAGATGCTTGGTTCTGTCCTGATGGAATGTACAATCTGTTTTCAGTAAAACAAGCTGGGCAGAAGGGCATTGAACAGATTATCCATAATAATGGTAAATCCTGGATATTCCTCAAAGATGATTTTTCACTTGCATTAAGTGTATCCAATGAGATTTGTGAACTTTATCGTATGATTGTGAAGGTCATTCATCAGGAGAAATCTTGTGCGATTTCCAATGAAACTAATACTCTTCAAAGCTGGTATGAGGAACTTGGACATCAAAACAAGCGCCATGTACAGAAAATTTTGAAAGACCGTGGCATTAATGTGGAACTGGACAGTGAATTTTGCGAAGGATATGTACCTGGCAAACATCATCGATTTCCTTTTAGTAAGAGAATTGAAAAATCTACCAATCCTGGGGAACTGATATATGCGGATGTTTGTGGAACAATGGAAGAGACTGATGAGGAGGGCCATCCATATTTCCTCGTCTTCAAGGATGATTTTTTTAGTTTAAAAGTGACATACCTCTTGCGACAAAAAGATGAAGTGAAGGAAAGATTGCGGATGTTTGTTGAGATGATTAAAACTCAATTTGGAATTTCAATAAAAGAGTTACGCACTGATGGTGGAATGATTGGGCTAAAACACACGATGACTGCACCATATACTCCACAACAGAATGGAGTTGCTGAAAGAGAAAATCGTATTCTCTGTGAAATGGGACGTTCTTGGCTTCAATCAGCGACACATCTTCCAAAATCTTTATGGGGTGAAGCAATCTTAGCTGCTACAAACACTTTAAATCGTACAGGACCAACTAAAGTAGAAGGAAAGAGCCCAATTGAAATTTTTACTGGAAAATCTGCTCGTCTTGAAAATTTAAAGATCTTTGGTACAGAATGCTTTGCATGGATACCTACCATTAAACGAAAGAAATTCGATGCTAAGTCTTTAAGAGGACATGTGGTTGGTTACAGCAACTGTGGTTATCGCATATATATTCCTGAGAAGAGATCCGTTTTTGTTTGCAGAGATGTTAAATTCACGGAGAAAGAACTGCAACAGCCATTGAATGTTAATATGAAAGGGAATGCTGAAGTTATTCTTCAAGGTGATGAAGAAAATGTTGAAATTTCGAGTTGTGCTCCACAGGAGCAAGTGCAGACTGATCCTAATGAAATTTGCAATGTTTTCCCACGTGTTTTACGTGATAGACGAACGATTCAAAAGTCTGTACGTTACCCAGATGATTTGATTCAACAACCCAAAATAATGTTGCTTCGGGAGACTCCAAAAACATATAATGATGGTATACAATCGGAGGATGCTGAAAGCTGGAAGGCAGCAATGAGAGATGAGATGAATTCAATGGAAAAGAATGATACGTGTGTAGGATTTTGAGAATGAGTAATTAGCAAATTTTAGAATTTAGAATTTATTTACGTTAATTATGCAAATTTAGTAATTTATTCGCGTTATGACTGTTTATTGAATCGTAAGTTTAGCATTTTGAAAGATTTTAGAACAGATTTAGAGACGGTAAAGAATTAAATAATAAATAATAATTTAAATGTTTTTCTCTGTGCGATTTTTAAGAAGCCCTTATTCGGTGCCAGAATTGCTGTCAACAGCAAGGGGAACGTTGAGGATTCAATTTACACCTTATAGAATAGGGTTGGTTTGACTTTTGTTAGAAAAGTTGTTTGGATCGAATTCGAGACGGGATATAGGAGGGTTAAAAAGGAATTTCAGAACAAACAAAGAGAGAACCTTGAACTGTGAAGATGGCCAGATGTGACTAATTGTCACGTGAGTGATAAATTTCGAACAATTTGAAATCGGTTGATGAAAATGTTACCAAGGTTTTGATTGGTAGAAGAATCACCTTTTGGTGGTTGTCCAGTGTGTTCGAACGTTTAATTGGTTAATGAAACCGGATCTGTTTTGTCAGTGGTTCCAGAGGAAAGTGTCTTCAGTAGTATGCTTGATTGTTAAGAGAACCGGGTGTGCAGTTCACCTATTCACGTTTTTATATTCTAATTCGGCCTCTGTCTGAAATTCAAATGAATTCAGATGGGAAATTTCAAATTAATATTTTTAGCTTCAATTTAAGTTTAGTTTTTCTCAATTACTTTCCACACCAAGTAATTCTTTAAGTTAGCTCGATGTCGAGGTATTTTTATGCATTAACCGCCTAGCTGAGAATCAGCTCCATCAATTTCCGTTATTCAAGTTCACCAGTATTAGTTTGAAAGAAAGAGACCTTCTGTCACATGTATTTAAGCTAAAATTTGGAGTAGCGCAGTGGAAATTAAATAACATGCAACAGCGCACAAAATAGAGTAAAATAAAAGATAAAGTTTATTGTAAATCAAATAAAAGTAGCAAAAGATAATGAGGAGTCGAGTGGGCTCCCTTTTGCAAAAATAATTATTAATACTAATCACAAAAATGCAATTAAATAACGGTCCAAGATAAACATGAATAGGTTAACTTTACCTGCACCTCAGTGCGAGATAATCCTAAATCTAAAGATTAAATCTTACAAATAAGCCAAATCTTCAAGGCACACTTGACCTATCGGTAAATTACATCATAGGCTTAAACGTAAGCCCTTACATTATAATTCAGCTAGTAACCTACCAAAGCTTACAAGCTAAACAAATGAATACGACAATTAATGTCTAAACGACCAAAAACTGCAATTACCAAATTCTCCTAAAAGAAATTGCATCAAAGGCTCTAACGTAAGCCTTTACAATTATAATTAAGCTAGTAACCTAACCAAAGCTTACAAGCTAAACAATTGAATACGACAATTGATGTCTAAACTGTAAATACCAAATTCACCTAAAAGTAAATTACATGAAAGGCTCTAACGTAAGCCTTTACAATTATAATTCAGTCAATTAACCTAAAACAAAGCTTAAGAGCTAAACAAAAGCACACAAAGCTACAAGTATAAATGACTTCAAAAGGAATACTGCTATACAGAACAATTAAGCAGCTGAGCTGTTAAATCAAAGAACAATAGCCTAATAACCAAAAGTTAAATTGCTTAATACTAGACACCCGATATAAGCCAAATAGAAAAACAGCAAGTTAACTGGGTCGGCTTTTAAAACGAATACATAAGGACCAACCTCTCAGCTAACGAATAGAACATTTAACAAACATTATGGCATACAAAGGCTTAAACATAAACATGTGTTTTGGAATTCGAATAAGCAATAACACAAATTTATAGTAACAGCTCACACAAACTTCGTAGCGAAAACAATAGCCTACGAAAACACTGGACGGCGCACTCGCGAATTAAAACGTTCCAATTAGCGAGAACATAAATTAGATAAATAAATTTTATCAAAAAGTCTCTATCGGTAAAATTCCAAGTCCGGGGAAGTCCATTAAGAATAAAGTTTTACAACTAGAAAAGATTACAGGAATTTATACACAATATGATAAATCACAAATGGTAGAACGCACTTCACTCAGAATTTTATGACGGTAAAGCCAAAATGGCTCGAAAAGTAGGCTCTCATGCCTCCGAGCCAAAGACCACATACCTGAGTGTGAAAATGCATTTCACGGCGCCTTAAATCTGGGAAGGATTTTCTGACCAATGCGGCCACACAGCCTACAGAGAATGTAACATTCACCAAGCTGAAACACTGGTCGGCGACCGTAAGACTCGGCACACGGGGCAGGACGTCGAACGGCGTCGTCAGGCACTTTTCTTGCCGCGGAGTCTCCCGTTTTGCCACGCAAGCATTCTCCGCCAACGGAGCTTCCCCGCACGGCAGGGTATTACGCAATAAGGCACTCGCCGCCTCCGTAGCTGTCTCCGTTGCGGTGACTTGAGGACGACCTCTTTCCTCCGGCGAAAAGAACATCAGGCAGTCACGATGCCCTCCGTCGCTCGTGGCCAGGCGCTTCTCCTTGCTACGTCGTTCGTCGGTCGCTGCCAAACTCCTTCTTCCACTCCGTCCCTGATCACGCCTCGAGACCGCCGTCGAGAATCTCGTTCCTCCCTCATTGGCTGCTGCGATCTGATGCTGACGATGACGCTGTCGACGTCGATTTCGCTTTCGCTCCGAATTATAAAATATTCTAGAGCGAAAACGATCGACTATGCCATCGGAATCATTAAAATTCCGTGACACCTTCCCCGAACGGTACATAATTTCATCGTGGAAGAAGGAGCATAGCAGAGAAGTCCACCAGCCATTTCAGAAGAGCAGTCCAGACCCAGACGTTTCGACGGAGCCAGAGAGCGAGTACCACATCCAAGAGCGGACAGATTGAGAAGGCACGGTAAAGCCCATTTCCAAATTAATGTCTCAGTGGCCATTCTATTCATTCTTTTCTTTATTACAATTTCTATTCACTTAAAATGGGAACGGAACATACATGTATAACTCATAAAATTCTAGTGGGAAAGACAGATACACGTTAAGCAAAGTTCTATTTTAATTCATACAAAGAGTAATTCTCAAGTTCTTAAGCTTTAACCCTGAACCAGTCTGATCATTTTGTTATATTACATTAAGTCTTACAATTATTTAAATTGTTACAAAGTATTGAGTATTCAATTTCAGCCTATTCAGACGAGAACCTTTCCTCACTGTTAAGTCAGTTAGATACAAATTTACGAACCTGTTGATTAGATATTTGTATAATTTCAAATTTCATTCCTAAATCAGAATTAATGCATTAGAAGTCAACTTAAGAGGTTTATCAATTCTACACCTTAATTTTATGTAATTATCACCAGTTTATTCTTGTCATAGAATAACTTCTAATATTCATTCTTTACAATTGTCATAAACCCTTTGAACTATTTTCATTTATTCTGAAGTACAAGTAAATTGATTAATACATTTCTATACAGAGTCTTTCCATTTTCAATTTGAATTTACTTAAAGATTTTATTCTTTAAATTGGTCCTGATTCATTTGATTTATTATTCTACATTTCATTGATTCAATTTATTTCAAATTATCCACAACTTTGTTTTATACATTTGTTGAATGTTCCCAAATAAATATTCTATTTTATATGTTAAAAACTGCCTCGAGTACTTTGATTTTCTCCTCACTTGGCCGGGCCTGTTTTAAGCAGGAGATATCTAGTTTTGTGTGAATGGGATAACTCTAAATTATCATAAATTCTTTGTGAACAGTGTAATTCACTGGCGCAGTCCTTTTCCAATAAATTAACTTATTCATTCGACCACTTATTTCCATAAGTATCCCCAGGAACTCACACCTGGGAATTGGTCGATCTGCCTACTCAAAGCAAAATTGTTGATAATAGATGGATCTTCTCAACCAAGATCAACTCCGAAAATAAAGTCACTCGTTATAAAGCTCGACTGGTGGCCAAAGGATATACACAAAGACCTGGAATTGATTATACTGACACATTTATTGCTGTTTCTAGATTCGAGACAATGAGAGCTCTTTTAGGAATAGCTGTTCAGGGTGATTGGTATATCAAACAGTTTGATGTAAAAACTGCATTTCTTAACGGTATTCTGGAAGAAGAAATTTTTATGAGACAACCAGAAGTATTTGATGATGGTTCAGGACGCGTTTGTAAACTGCTAAAGAGCATATATGGACTGAAACAAGCATTAAAATGCAGGTATAAATGCTTGATTGATTTTCTTGAAGAGTGTAATTTACATGAAAGTTGTGCTGACCCCTGCTTGATTCTTTTCTTTCATGTTGACGATGGATTGATAATGGGCCCATTGGAACTGGTAGATAAATTTATTGAAAAATTAGCTGTGCGTTTTGAAATTACAGTGAGTGAAGTTGACTTGCAAATCAATAGATCTTAATTGCTATCTTGACTTGCAAATCAATAGATTTAATGACTGTATACAAATTAATCAGACTGCGTATATTAAGAGACTTTTAGATAAATATGGTATGAGTGATACAAAACCATTATTGATACCTATAGAACCTGGATGGACACCAGGGTATTCACCACTTCTTGATAATGTTGGAAATTATCGAGAAAATGTTGGTAGCTTAATTTATCTAACATTGGGAACTCGACCTGATTTGTCATTTGCTGTCAATGTGGCTTCAAGGGCACAGGATAAACCAACCCAGGCTCATCTATCATTGGTCAAGAGAATACTTCGATATCTGAAAGCAACAGTAGACGATGGTATTCGTTTCGAGAAGACACAAAATTTACGAATCGAAGCTTACAGTGACGCTGATCATGCTGCAGATAAAAACACAAGACGCTCGACCAGTGGAATACTTCTAAAATGCGAGGGACCAGTTGTGTGGAAAAGCAAACTTCAAAAATGTGTTGCATTGTCTTCTATGGAAGCGGAATATGTTGCAGCTAGTGAAGCTTCCAAATCACTTGTTTGGCTTGACCGTCTGTTAAAAGAGATTCATGCAGTAGATGAAGCATCAACCCCCATACTACACATTGATAATCAAAGGGCAATAAAATTCATAAAAGGATCCACTTTTCACGAACGTTCAAAGCATATTGATACTCGTTATCATTACATTCGAAATTTAGTGAATGAGAAGGAGATTGATGTAACATATGTATCAACGAACAACCAGGCTGCTGATCTTCTTATTAAAAGTCTGCCATCCACAATATTGAAGATAAAGATACTCATTGGAATGTACTAATAAAACCAGTTCTCCTTACTGACTTTCAACATGATGATGGGAGTGAACATTTGGGGGGGGGGGGGGAATGTTGGATATATGTGTTTAATAGTGGTATTTAATCAAATGTTCACATTATTATGTATCATTAATCTTAGAGTGTGAGCGTTGTTGTTTTGCATGATTCGCCTTTAGTGTTTTTCCTTCCAGCTACTGCGCGCCACAAGTTGTTTTTTGGTTCTTCTCTTTTATGCTCTGCCATTGTCATCTCATTATGTGTAACACGTTTATCCTTTCTCTTTATCATTAAACCATTATATAAAAAGTTTCGTTCTCCAATTATTCCATTCATTCCAACAAGTTCCAACAACAATATATTCAGTATTGGCCTTCACAACAATAATAAACAATGGAAAGCAATATTTCATTGTCTTATATGTAGCATCCAACAAACAGATCTTGCCACAGATTTTCAATAATTCCTTCTGCCATGGGGCCTGATGACAGAAAAGAAAAGAACTGTTGCTAGAAGTTTTATTTTCATTGTTCAGGGAATAAGGCCTGAAATAAATTTGAGATCCTGGTGTTTCTTTCTTCCATTTCTGAATGGCGATATCTAGTGCTTCTTGATCAATAGTTACTACCTTTCATCAAAAAGCATGCACGAAACACATGCGAGTAGATTACACTCTTGGAAGGATAAAGTGCAGTGTTCAATTTATCAGGTTTAACTAATGGAAACATCTGTTCAACATGTTCATTTAAGTGAGCCTTGATCTCCTTCACAGATGTCATACCTTTTTCACACAAATGATATATTTTCTTCTTTAATTCTGGATGGATATTCGCCTGCAGAAATGCAAGTGCATGATTATGCACTGTGTTCAATTCAATGTAAAATCTGGTAACTGTCGAAGGTAAATTCTGTACCTTGATATCATTGCGTATAGTTTTTGAAACCTGAAACAAAATAAAAGTCCGTTTTTAATTCTGAACAAAAAGACAACTCTTTTTTACAGCCTACAGGATTCTAAATACTAATCTTGCAGCTATTTTATTAGATTAGAATCAAAATTACTAACTGGATTGCGTTTCCAAACACTCAAGCCTGCAGATCCTCTGAATTTTTCTTCGTTAAAGAAGCACAGTTCTTTCACAATCAAAGTGGCCTTGCACCCCAATTTTTTGATATCCTGAATGCTGAATCTTCTTTTCTTTCCAGTAGGATGATCCTAAAACAATATACAAAACATTAAGATACACAGCTTACAATTAACACACATATAGAAAATGTAATTCTTAAGTAATTTTTTATCAACATCTAGTTCACAGAATACTATTCAATGTCACTTAAAATTTCAACACAGCATAAATTTGCATTGGATCTATCAATCAACTTACTAGATTCAAGTTCTCTCTGTCAGATGTTTTTTTGTAGTACTTTGTCCCATGATAAGTGCACTTTCTAACGTAATATGGATAGCCAGATTGATTATCAAAGCAAATCTTCCTTATTGCTGGCTCCGTATCTGGTACCAAAAAGATATCACCACTTTTATGTGCTAGTGCAATAAAAATCCAATGTATATCAATCAGCAGACAACATCAATTAATTAAATAAATAAGCATTATATTAAGAATTTTAGAATAAAATGCTGAAGCGATTTGTACGAAGACTCCTAGAGAGCAACTTTGAAGAAGATAAGCAAATATAAGCATTCAATTTTTTTAATATATTGCTTATTAGTTTTCTATTTTTTATTTAATTATCCTGCAGCACTATTAGCAGCTATGAAGTCTATTTCTATAGAGCAGCAGTTATTTTACAAGCTTATTTTATTGACTTACTGTGTTTTCCATGTCGTACTAGTTTCTTTTCAGTCACGGAATAGTGAACGTGCGTAATTGAGAATGCCTGACTATCGCATTGAAGACTTTTAAAAAACTTCTGTAACTCTTCTTGAAATTCGACATACCCTGTAACAATTCCATCTTTTATCTTACAATCAACTAGATCGATTGTGATCGATCGTCGCCGCCATCTTATTTTCTTTAGCTGGTTTCGTAGCTTGCTTGAGTTAATATTCTCTTTCAGTTTTCTGGTTACCTCACCAGCAGCCATGATACCTAAACATCGTGTTCTGAAAAGAAGGCTCCCCAATGAGGAAAGCACATTGAACGCATAATGTAGTATTGCCGAACTTTCAGTCACGGCAGCTTCCAAACTGTGGCAGATAAGTCAAATCTGACAACAGTAATAAATTTTGAAAAAAATGACCTCCATCCAATATGCTGTTTTCAAGATGGTGGCCAAGTCTGTCATGTACCCTTAAATGTAGGTCTCCATATTCATATCACATGGCTGTCACTAAAATGCTTACTTTTCCTATTGGTTTTGGAAATAACAGTGTGTATTGAGAATTTTGGACCACACTGTGGTCATATTCACATCTTATAGAATATCCACAGATTTATGTAGCTGCTTTATCGACATCGTATGATCTTGGTACCTAGTTTTTGGCAGGTGAAGTGAGCATGTAAATGTCCTTCGAGGCATTCTGGCTTCATCGACCAATTTTATCAAAGGTATCCTACCCTCCCTTGTGAACTGTACCTTTTCGTCCGAGAGAAATCTGACTCCGCAACTATAAAGTGTGCCCAAATAAAAAAGGAGACTACGGTTACATCTAGCGATTATTTTAATTACAGAATATTTGACGTACAGTTAATATGTAACATGACGCCTACCCTTAATTGCCTTTGATAATGATACACTGATGGCCTCAGTGTTGAAACTCCTGGTTGCATACGGATCCTTTTTCCACGGTGTTCTGCACTTCCTTTTCGCATAAACCGATGATCTGTCAGTGATTTTTTTAAAGGACCGAAAATATGGGAATCACATAGGGAGATGTCGGGGCTGAATGGAGGATGTTTGAGGACTTCCCATCGAAATGTTTCCAGCAAGTGGAGGGTCTTCTTGGCCACTAGTGGCTTAGCGTTGTCCTGGAGCAGCACTATCCATTTCGTGAGCTTCTCTCTGCGCTTTCGATGGCCGTTTCGGCTCGTTGCAGTATCGTTCAGCGTTAACTATTTCACCCCTTTCTAGCCAGTCGAGGAGTATAGTCCTTCTTCGTCGAAAAAGAAACTGAGCATCACTTTTCTGGCCTTCATGGCAGAGTGAGTTGTTTTTGGACGTGGAGAGCCGGGATGACGCTACACCTATTGACAAACATATTTACCAACTTTGATTCGATAGAATGGCGCTACAATGAAAGTCTCCTTTTCATTTGGGCACACCATATAGTTCTTCTTGTTCCTGAAAATGTGAAAAAGAAATTACATGGGAGAAAGGAGAATGTTTGCCAGCTAGATTTGGAAAGCTAATCCTTAATGATTTTCCAAGTGGGCATCATCGTGAAGATTTACTCCTGTTAGCAGTCCAGACGCTTTGATTTGATTAATGTCCACAGAGATTTGAGTTTCTACATACCGGGCAGCGTTTACAGTGTTTCCTTGGATAAGAAACTCGGTCAACAAGTTAATCGCCCCTTCTGTCGATAGAAAAGGTAAACATGATTTTCAATCTGATATCATTGGCGGCGGAGACGATATGTACAGAAGGTATGGACAGGACTGGCTGATTTGAATCAATATGGACAGCTTTGTCCTTTGCTTTCTGATTGATAATGAAAGCATCTCTTTCAATGATTTTTTTCGATGAATCGAAGGCCTTCCTTTTGATACCAGAGCGCTTCTAAGAAAGAATCATGCGAATGTCTTTTTTTTTTTTAAAAAAAAAAAAAAAAGTTGTGAAACGTTCGCTGTGCGCAAATTTCCCAGTAGCGCAGGGATTCCGAATAAGGTGTGCACACCCAACACTGATTTCCAACTTTATTGGAAATGTGACTGCTTCCACCATGATGCTTCAGTTTTCCCGAATTAACTGTCAATTTCCGCTGCTGAAACATCGGCCTCTCACGGATTGGTTGTCTTCGTCCCTTCTCGAAACTGCTCACTCCAGTCTTAACACATGAGAAAGGCATACAGTTTTTATACACGTTACTGATGCACCGATGGGTTACTGCACTAAAGACGCCTCTCGCGTTAAAAAAGTGGATTAATACTCGCTATTTAAGCTTCCTTGGTTTATTCATGACTGTTTGGACGATACACATGATGTCATTAGTAAATGCATACTGTAACTCGCATGATGTGATCGCAGAGCGTCCTGTAAAACTAAAGCAGTGTTCATCCATATTTCGTGTCGAAAATGCCACAGTAAAGCCATTCGGCATTTTACTTTGTGCTTTTCATACGAACTTCTATTGAATTGTGTTGGTTTCTTATATTTAGAAGAATGAAAGAAGGTCGGGACTTTAGATTACTGAATTTGAAGAAATGTCCGCATTAAAAAAAAGGCTGTGGCTACGTTCACGTCTACCGTGAATGCGTAACGGCTCACGACAGTAAGGAGTGAGGTCATTTTTTATGAGAAGTGACGTCACAGTTGTTGCCGGGAGTTGGAAAGAGAAAAAAAACACGGAATAATTGTTTGTAGGCGGCAGGGACGGAGATGTAAAAATAGCTCATCAGAAGCAAATAAGTTATTAAAAAAAAAAAGTGTCTTAATGTGAGGAGTCTTTAAATGTCGAATTTTATTTTTTTCTCTCCTTAAAAATCACTATAATTAAATACAATAGTGACTACATATGGGCTACAGCCATATCTTCATTTTTAGAAAAAAAATTAATATCTCTAAACAGGGTTCTCTCAAACATAAATTTGGTTGTGTTTTTTGCCGTTTCGGAGGAGATAGTCGCACAAAATTGGTCACATACGTATAGATGGAATTTTCTTTTTAATTTCAACAAATTTTCTGGAACCATGAGTTTTTAAATCAATTTCAGAAAGAAAAAAAATTGAGTTGGGGAAACGAATAGCTAGGCATTCACTCTTGTATTGTAAGCCGGCTAGGTGACCGAGAGGGCTAGAACGTAGGCTTTCTAGTTCTCAAATCCACCTGGTCGTGGGTTCGAATCCCGCCGTAGCAATGGATGTTTGTGTTTGTCACGGGCTGCGTACAGGTATAACTTGTATATAAAGGCGTAAAATGACCTTAGTAGTCGACGCCAAAAATCATAATAAATTAAACCAAACCAAACCAAATATTGAAAATTAAATATTATAAATCTTGGGAATTATGACCCCTTTATTTATTATATATATAATTTAGCATAATGCGATTTCCAAAGTTTTTTGTTGTCGTTCATTTATAAAATCTCCAACTCTTGTATACGACTTGAAACCTCTTCCTATTGAACATATTTTTCCAGTTGAAAATATATTCAAAAATATATTCGTTCACCGCTACGACCGTCCGCAGCAACAAAAGTGCTGCGAAACAACTCCCGGGAATAGCATGCGACGCCACTCCTTAGTGTCGTGAGTCGCTATGCCTTCACGGTAGATCGGCCTCGGTGGCTTAGGGGTTGCGTGATCTCCTCTGATGCCCGAGGACGCGGGTTCGACCCCGGCCGAGGACGATGAGGATTTCTTCAGGGGGAAAATCCTGAGATCACGCATTTTCTTCGGAAGGGAAGTAAAGCCGTTGGTCCCGAGTAGTCGTTTGCTGGCTGCACGTTAAAAAACCCTTGCGAGGCAAAATTTGCGGCCCTTATAACGCCGTCCTGAAATGACCATGGCAGTTGAAAAGGACGTTAATACCAAACAAACCAAACCAAACCAAACCTTCACGGTAGCCATGAACGTAGCCACTGCGTAAAAAAAAAGTGACTTAATTTCGAATCTGTACTTAATGTTTTTACGTGCAACAAATAAATAAATAAATATTT
Source organism: Rhysida immarginata (assembly GCA_023313115.1). NCBI lineage: Eukaryota > Metazoa > Arthropoda > Chilopoda > Scolopendromorpha > Scolopendridae > Rhysida > Rhysida immarginata. The sequence goes on from JAHWFO010022370.1 coordinate 469,424, forward strand.
TATACCACACATAAACCTTTTATTTATCAATGGACGAATCTATGTTTGTTCTTAATGTTGATTTTTTTTTTCAAATACCTTAATGTGTTACTATTTCATTTAGGATATTTATTTTTGCCAAGAAGTGACAAAGATTTCATATATTTTTTCTGCTTCACAAAACCATGGGATTTGTTACACTATTATCTCACAGAATCGTGTACATAAGTAATACTGAATATCGGCCTAAGATAACTGAAGCATGAGATATAAGCACGGATATTTATTCTCTCAATATGTCCCTCAGCATCTATGCTTAAGGTGCGTCTCCTTACTCAATCCTTTGCTCACAGAGTAATGAAATAACACTGCAAGCTCACAGTCGGCCTCTGGCCTTACAGGCCCTGGATGGATGATTTGGATTTCATTAAAAGTAAAAAAAAATGTGATTAATAAAATATATCCATTGTAGCAGAAAAAAGTTTATTGCAGTACATTTTCATTAGTCTTCTCTCAAAACACTGAAAATAAAATGTCACGCCATTACACGAATTTGCACGCCATCTGTTGTTTAATTAACGAACTAATTGAGCCGTCTCTTGTAGTAAAGATTTTAAATTAAGACTGTTACTCAGACGACAATGGTCAGTTGAGTTTTCGGTGTCGTTGGGTGCTTCAAGCCGGCACCAGCAATGCTTAAATGTGTAACAATAAAGCAAGACTTTTAACTGGTTTTTTTTTCTGTTTTCAAAACGCTTTTTGGGGTCGGATTTTGCATCAGGCATTTTGCAGAATCACCTCTAACCTTAAAACATTAACATGTTAAAATAATAATAACTTAATAGTAATCTTATATATAAAATTCATTTTCTGTGTCTTGTTTGTTTGTTTGCCCACTGACAGTTTTTGCCATCGGATGACGCCATCATCGCACGACGATTCTTGTTCGACCATGATTCTTATTTCGTTTATTCGGTTGCATCATGATTTTTAATCCTCTGACCTGTGCACACATGCGAACTCCATTGTTGATCTGCTATATTTGCTGAACAGTAGGGATCCTGAATATAGAATTATCAATGCCGTATATCATTAAAAGTATATTCCGAATCCTATTGTTTGTTAACATCGCCGCCAAAGTGAAACCATCATAGTTCTGGGCAGGAGTGAGCCGCGGAATAGTTAGCTGCCTGGCTCCTTTGCTTTTGACGATTTTGGGCCCAAGAATAATTAACTCAAAACCATTTCCGCGTACAACTGTACAAATAGACACGAAAAAGGATCAGGAATCACTTTCCTCAAGCATAAATCAGACATACGTAACTGAAATGAAAAAACATAACTGAAAGATGATCGAAACGAAATTGAAATTGAAACCGTAATCGAAACTGGCTTATAAAATGTAATAAAATACTTAAAATACAAAGTTAACGAAACGATAAATTTATCACTCCTTGATCGGAGTGTGAAAGAATTATTAATCATTTACCCTCATGTTTAGCAATCTGTTTTGTATGAAATTTTGTACGTAATTGTATTATTGCTACTATTTAATAGCACGTTTTTTTTTTCTTTCAACCATAGCGGGCGATGCTGCGGGTAATCAGCTAATATTAATACAAAATGCTAACTCTCATAGAAAAAGAAAAATTATCAAATTAATAGAACTTCTTATGGAATGGAGAGTTGTCTGTATTGTTCGCCTCAATGAAGTTGATGGAGGGTTTGCATACATAGTTGTAGAGATATTCAACCGGTTTCGCGTTTTATTCCTGGCCTTCTCATTTGTAAAATCGAAAAGAATGTTTTATTCTTTCACTTATCAAATGCCATCTGTTGCCATTTGAAAATTTTTTAATGGGGTTTAATATTTTTTACCACTATTTGTCACGTATAGCAAAGATAGCGCAGTGGAAGGTGAGCTCAGGTTACGAGACACAGAGAATATAACTTAGATAAATTTAACAATAACTTTATTCATATGAAATAGTTTTCAATACATATAAATTAAAATAGGGAGTAAAGACTCCTATGATTTCCGCTAACACGCAGAAAATCGGTGGAAGGTAACTAATCAATAGTAGCTTCCGTAACAAGACCGTCAATCGAGGGTTTTCCTCTTTTTTTTTCCTGCCTTATTACCTTTTACTAAGGCGACAAAGAAATTAGCAATTAACTGCTAAAACAATTAAGGTTCCTCTTAAACAGGACCTGATTAGGTTTTACAAAACAAATTTTAAATATTACTACAATCTTAGCTATGGATTCCAATCCGCATAATTAAAGGGTTCCATAAGGTCATAGCCTTCTTGAAGACCGAACTTGAAGATCCCCTTGTGAAATTAGTAGCTTCGTAACATACCGCTAAACTGGAGAGCGGCCACGCATTGCGTTTACATCCCAGAACGACTGCATGGGAAAACTGTCGTAATGGGTAAAGGCGCCGAGGCTCTCCCGTATGTATCCGGAAATCGTCCAGGGGAATATGCACACTATTCTCTCTTCCCTAGAGAATTGTCTTAATTCCGGGCTTTCGAAGTTGCTGAGACGGCTCGGCACTTTTACGTCCACTATCAGCACCAAATTCTCGGTCGAAATAGTCGATAGCACGTTGCTCTGCAGCACGAGGTCGACGTGGCAGAAACTTGCTAATGGTGACGGCGGCTGGCGTCTTTTTCTCAATTCCAGCGACGCACTTTGTGACACAAGACGAGAAGAATTCGGTCCGGAACAAATTTCTGTGCTGGCGAAAGGTTTGTTGTCCTTAACGAGTTGTCTATCGGGTTCTACAGGAATACAAACATTAGTACATGGCAAATTAGGCGCACAACGGTCCGCTTTCACGACGCTGTCTTCCACAGTCGCAGCTTGCTCTTTTTCTCCAGCAAGAGCCACGATTCCACACTTGTTGCCTGCCGACTTTCTTTCTATATCGTCCGACCCACTTAGAAAATCCAGGAGCCTCTTTTCATGCGACCTTTTTCTTTCAAAGCCCGTCACTCTCTCCTCGATTTCAATCTCCCGCTCCGAGAGATGCTTTTCTCGTTTCCGTTTGCGCTGACTATGCCGCTTCCATTTTCTTGCCTTAACAAGAACGCTCCTGTCGTAGGTTTGCATTATGCCTAATCGCCTCGACAGGTGTCGCCTCACGAACTCCAACATTAGAGCGCCTTTATAACTGGTTATAAAGGCATTCTGTCCAACATTACTTCCTAGAAGACGACGACTACTAGGAATATTGGAGCCCGTGATTGTCGCAACTCTTTGTGACACTATTTTTCATCAATTAATAATCACGTGACCGCCAAACCGATTTCATTGATATTTTTTAAATTAATCTTAAGAAGAGACTCTATCGAACAGAAAAACAAAATTTGAGAAAATTAAAGCGTTCTTTATTACTGCTTCTCATCGTTGTTCAGTTGATTATCGATAAAAAATTAGTAATTTGGTTAAATTAGGTTAATAACGAGTTACCGAAGTTTCTAGAGTAAAAGCTCGAAGAACTCGATTTATTGAAAGTGATATTTCTAAAACATGAATATCACATGCCACATGTTTTCATGCAATTAAGGGTGGGCATCAATTTCCATTATAATAGTCACGTGACTGCTATTCTAATTTTAAAGACATTTTAATCAGTTAAGGTCAGGAAAGGTCTGTATCGAACTGCGAAAACGGAATTCAAAAGATTAAACCGTTACTGGAGAAATCGGCATACAGCCAGCCAGCAGCATGACAAGCAGGGAAATGAATCTTTTCAGCTATAACAAGGAATTATTCTTCCCGAGGAGGGTTCATCTATAAAAAAGTAGCGGAAGTCCTGAGCGCATCTAATTTTTACCACTTTTATCCGCAATTTTTAACCCACCTTTTTTTAAATCAAAAAATTGCTTTTCAGGAAAGTAGTATTTACATGTAGAAAATGAAAAATAGCTCTACCTTCTTTCGTTTCTCATCATTTCCGATAGAATGACATATCACATGCCATATGTTGCCATTTGAAAATGTTAACAATAGTTCTACAGACCCCAAACTTCATTATAATGTAGATTTTGCCTAGAGGAACCAGCATACCGATTTTAACTCCTTTGCATATTTTTTACTGGTACCATATAGAGAGATGGACCTAATAACTTTCACCCCCGTAACTTCCATCCCAGTGTCACCACCACCTAACCTAACCTAACAAAATCTAAACCAAACTATATAGTGAAGTAGCATACGCCCATAGCAAGCTACATATCGAATTTCGACCTTTACATCAAAAAGTGTAGAAAACATAGAAAAAAATATGCTCTTTAGTGCGTATTAATTTCATTTGATTCTGCAACCTGCTATTTTGGAGGAGATGGCTGCATAAAATTTGGTCAACATATAGACGGATTTTTTTTCGCAAATGTTCACTTCTTTGTGAACCACGAGTTTTTAAATCGATTTCAATGAAAAAATTTTTTGAGTTGGGTGGACGAAAACATATCCAACATCTGTTAGTTGGTGATCCGCCGAAACTTTTTTTGTAAAGGAGTTATTCATGCAGCTGTCAAATTCCAACATCCTGAGCTCATCAATTTCGATTGTCATACGTGAACTGCTTTTAATCAAATTTTTTATCTGATGTAGGGTTCTCATTGATGAAAAAAAATGATGCGCACCTGGCTTAACTTTATAGTCGACTTTCAACGAAATTTGTCTTAACACAACAATTGTTCATATACAGGGTCTCCGACAGAATTACTACCAATAACAAATGTTAATAAATCTTATACTTAAAATAACAGAATAATTAGATTTTGATTTTCTGTTAGGAGTTTCATTAGATCTCCACATAAGCGCCTCCAGTGATCCGAACAATGTCAAGACGGTGTTCTACCTCTCTCCATGTGTTCTGCAGCATTTGAGGAGTGACCGATGCACAAGCGTCAAAAATTCGCCTCCAAAGATCAGCAGGGTCCTGCATCTGATCCGATAGACAACGTTGTTACGTCTCCCAAAGATAAAAATCTAAAGGCTTCATATCGGGTGACCTTGGAGACCATGCAATGGAACCTGATCTTCCAATCCATCTTTATGGAATTTCCTCTCTTATGTGTCATTCCCGCGCTTTGCGCAGTAGCGTAATCATTGCATTGTTACTAAAATATTGGAGAGTTTCTATACGAGAGAACATAAAAAGCATCCTTGTAACTTAAATGGTTGACATAATATTAGCATTTGTTATTGTAGTAATTCTGCCGGAAGCCCTCTACAGTATTTAATAGGTACATACTAATCTGTAATGCAGACAAAGACACACGTACTAACTTATGATACAGATACTTACTAAGTTGCGTTAGTGCAAGATGATGTCATTCTATTGAAGGTATCGAACATATGCACTTCTGAAAATGAATATTTCATATCCCTAATTCTAACGAACGAATGCAACCTAACACCTCTCCTTTTTACTTTTCTGTTTCATTCAGTCTTTGGAGTAATAAAGTACGATATTTCATTGGCCACACACAAGTCATTTATTTAAAAGCAATTAACAAAAATCAGTGGATGGGAGCAATTCCATGTATCTTATTTTCTTATTAATTGAATATTTGGAAATCTTTATGAATTCTGATTGATTAATTTTCATTCCTTGAAAAATCCTTATTAATTAATTATACGAAGGTTGGGGCATAAGTCATGGCAACTAGTTTTTGTGAGAATTCGAGCGTGGGCGGAAAATGTGAAATTTACAGATGAAAGGATCTGGAACGGAAGATATCTACGGACATTTAACAACAAGCCAACATTTTGCTCGTCATGTTATGTTTCATGATTCTATAAAATTTATTCTGGAACCTCAATACAGGTTTAACATTGCTCTCTGTGCAACAACAGGAATTCACAGAGCCAACTGGTGTCGTAGACACATACTATGTGGAATGCACGGCTTTCTGAGACATAAGACATTTTGTGATACCTTTGCTTTGAGTAAAAAAAAAAAATCGCCATGACTTATGCCCCAACCCTCGTAAAATTTTTTCTTTTTTTTGAACCTTCTTTTCGTTTTCCAGGCGTTATGAACTCTAGAATAGTGAAGATATATGTACTCTTTCTTACATCCTTTCTCATATACTGTCACTTGGGGACGGCTTTGATGTGTGTCCAATGTGGTGCTCTGATTTCGTCGTGTGAACCGCTGCCTGAACCCAGCGAGTGTCCAGGCAAAGAGACCCTATGCGCCAAAACCAACATGGGAAGCGGCACTCTTCAAAAGGAAGAAAGATTCTGCACCAACGAACCCCTACGAAACGAATGTTTTAAAGTGGCTCTCTGGCGATGCGAATACACTTGCAACACAGACGGCTGCAACTCAGCTCCGCGAATCACACCCAGTTTAATCTATTTATCGATGATGTTTTATATTTTTAGAAGCCTATTTTAAAAATAAATTTGGCGGGCCTTGTACAGTGCGTGATATGAGCAAACAAAAAACAGAAGAAAAGGAAATAAATAAAAGCAAACTAAAAACAAAAATCGAAAGCCTTTATTTGCAGAAACGTAGCCTTCATTATAAGTCTATATCAATATCAATATTGTAATTGCAATGTTGTATATTAGCCTGCCTGCTTGAAATGATTTATTTTTTCTAAAGAAATGCCCTTTTTGTAATTCTCTTGAATCAGTCTGTTACGCGAATGGATTGTATGGAAAACTTATATATTAGTCGTAAGTTTTGTATTTCTAAATTTATTACAAACGTACGCCTTCAATAAAGATTTAAATAAGTACTCATAAATTAACTTGTAGTAAAGTTGGTGTTTATAGTAATGATGTTTTTTTTACGAAAAAGAAAATGTCCCGTAAACTTGCCATTCAAAGATTGCGCAGAAAACCATTACCATCAGTGAATCTCTTTCGTTCTGAGCTGTTGCGTTTGGATTTTCCATCTACCAGAAGCGTATATTATGAGTGTTCACCTGCCTTTAAGGTAAAATGCTCATACGTTGCTGAACACAAGATGACTGAAAAACAAAAAACACCGCCTGTCACCAAAGTTTCTTACGTTTCGGTACATAATCTACAAAAATTGCGCAGGAAAGGTACATAAGGTACGGATTTGTAGTCTCCTTCAACTCCATCATATGCGACATCTGTAATGTCTGATTGACAAGCCGAATGAATTTCTGTGAACTATGTACTACCCATTTTTCACTTTATCTTCAGACACAGATATATGCCTTCGTATTCTCTGGTCCTGCAAATTTGCCTTCGCATTTTGTGGTTTGAAACTGCTCATGAAACTGCTGAATGTTGACGTCGAACGAGCTTACTTTTAGATTGTTGCTGGAAAGCTCGCTGAACAGTAAATTTCGAACCACACCACAAACTGCCGGACAAAAAAATGCCTTCTGCTCGAGAATCGGCAATTTCTGCTGTTGCATATTCAGGCAACAGGAGAGAGGAAGAGAGGAGGTAAACAAAATGTGCACAGGGTGGTGTTTATACAGGGCCTTCAGAGAGTACGCGAGGCCCGGCGCAACTAATATATTTTGAGGCACTTCAAATCAAGTAAACTTATGTTGACTTACCAAGTTGAGGCCCGTTATATTGTGCGGCCCGGGCAGCCGCCCCTCTTGCGGCCCCCCCCCCCCCCGACCCTGTGTATCATAGCTGCTATTAGGTCACGTGCCTTCCACACTACTGCATGCGAAAATTATAAAAGTTCTATAGTTAATAATAATGTAACAACATCACTGGGAAACCCAGACCAGATATACTGGAAGAGGTACCCAATGTTGTTCCCCAACAGGCTAAACGCCCAAACGGGGTTAATGAAACAATTAAATACATAAAGCATACATAAAATAAGTGGTAGTGAAAAATCATAAAAAAACAAGAAGAAATAAATAAATAAATAAAATAAGATATAAAAAAATAATAGTTATTATAGTCATGCGATTTCTTAGTGCCAACTTGGTTGAAGAGCCTGGAGAATTCGTTCCCCTTAATTTCTTGTTTATATATTCTTTTCCACTGTACGTAGTTTTTAAATTGTTCTTGTGACTGATTATCTTATTTTAACTGCTGTACAATATTACACGAAAGCAAAACCAAATATACAATGCGACAAGGCTTTTGGGGGCACTGTTTACATGAATCCTAACATGAACGATTGATCGGATCCGGAGTAGGAAATACATCGTAACGAGATTAAAGAAAGAGTAGAGTGGAAATACACTGATCATCAATGCCACCACTAAAAGCCATGGTAACTAGCGTCAGCCATAACAGTTGTGATCAAATATAAGAAGAAAATTCGACGCACGTAAGCTAATTTAGCATTAGTAGCATTTTTTGCAGGCAAATGTGTTATAATACAAACATTTCATAATATACACAGTCTTATGACCCTTAAAGTCTGTAACATTGTTACTCAAGAAGTATTGTAGACAAGGGAGTAGAGTAAAAATTAAAAAAAAAATTATTCTACCGTTATAATGTTGAGCACAATAGTTTTAATGTTGAGATGGGAAGTACTAGATCATACCCCCTATTCGCACAATCTATCACCGTGCGATTTCGATTTGATACCGAAATTGAAAGCTCCATTGCGCGGGAAACGCTTCCCTACATGAGAAGTCCTCGCCAATACTGTGTGACGCGAGATTACCAGATTGGACAATGGAGCAGCTGATGGCATTCGTCGCCTTCCTCATCGCTGGCAGCGAACGGTTGATTGCCTTGGCGATTATTTCGAAGGTTCTTAATTTGTTCTTAATGTATTCTTAATGTGCGTGCAGACTATTGTGCTCAATATTCATATGTTAGATGAATTTTTTTTATTTTTACTCTTCTTCCTTGTCTAAAATACTTCCTGAGTAACCCATGTTGGGCCCAAAAATCGGGAAAATTAATTAACCTGATGTACTGCCACAGGATAAAATTTACTCTCTCGTCGTACAAAAAATTCAAAACTAAGCATGTAAAAACATGTAATAAGAGTAACAGAAATTATTGGTAAAGTACATTGTGTATTTTCATATGTATATTATGAAATGTAAAAAGACATTTGCCTGCCAAAAATACAGGAGTGTAAATAAAGTAGCGACAATGTAGTCCAGAAATCGCAGAAGATCGAGCATGCACAAACAAGATATGGGAGGCGTGAGGTGGCGCTATTGTCGATGTGTAGAGTACATAAAACAGTCGATCCAGTTAGAAGGGTAGTTGCTGTGCGGAGTTGAAATGGAGAGTGTCGTTCTTACTGCTCTAAAGCATGTTTACAAAAAGCCATCAGCGGTCGTGGATTAAAATCGAGGTTGCCCGTCGCAAAAATGCATCTGAATGTTTTCACGGATTACGTGAGCCCTATGGTAATGCGCTAGCGTCGATGGACTGTCCGAGAATTATCCGTAGAAATTGGTCTCGGTCATCAGACATCTGTGCTCCGAGCAGCAGGGCGCTTCGTCGCTGTCATCAACAACCAACACCTTGCCAACGGTATCCTACGGCTTTCCGACATTTGGCAAAAGGTACAAAACTTTGCTGGTGATTATATTGAAGGAATGTAATGCAATTGTACGTGTAAGTTCATTATAAGTTGTTTACTATCTATGTTGCCACAACCTTATTTACAACCCTCGTAATTACCGTGACTTTGTAACTGACCCTCATATAAACATTCGCCTATATCTCATGTGTCGCATAGCGACCAAAAAAAGCTCAGGGATTGCGGGTCGACTGGTTCTCACAAAATTAATACTTTTAAAGGAGAGCAGCGTCTCGATTGTACATTTGTTAAGAATGCGAATAAATACGAGGGGAGATCAAAAAGTAAGTTGCACTAACTCGCCGCAGGAGCGCGCTGTGTGTCGCAATCTTGGGCAAAACGGAGAAAGTGGCATTAACTGCGCAGACGTCGAATAGGACGGTTGCTGTGGTTTCCCGTCGTGTTTTGTGTGACCAGCGGGCTAAAAACAATGGCGCGTCAACTGCATGTCCACTCCAAACTTGATGTGCGAGCATCAATCCGATTTCTATGGGCCAAACGGAAGAATTGCACGGACATTCGTCGTGAAATCACTGCTGTATATGGAAATTGAGCGCCGGTGTGATTTTGTTGCACGATAACGCAACACTTCACAAGGCCCGCCAAACGTGCGAACTGCTGCAGCGATTCAAGTGGGAGGTTTGGCAACATCCTCCATACAGTCCCGACTTAGCGCCATGCGACTTTCATCTTTTCGGTAAGCTCAAAACGGAACTCGGTGGACAACGATTTCGAAACGATGAGGAGGTGAAAGCGGCTGTCACCGTGTGGTTACAAAACGCTGGAGGAGATTTCTATGCATCCGGAATCGAAAAGTTGGTTGATCGTTCGGATAAATGTTAAGGGTCTCTTGGGGACTATGTGGAAAAGTGAACCTACATTGTATGCTGCTATAGCCGTGTTGCTTTTGTATAGGTGGTGTAATAAATGGCCATACCGTGGAAGTGCAACTTACTTTTTGATCCCCCCTCGTACTTACTTTGTGACTATGTTATCATAATGTAAAATAAATAATTCCGAGAGCAGAATGTGGTTTTGTACATTTGCTTTAGAATCCAAAGAATAATTATTTTCTGTTACTTCTGTATGTAATAATAATATAAAAAATGGAATAAATTTCACAGAGGATTATTATTTAAATACAAATATTTTATATTTTATATTCATTTCCTGCATACAACACCATGATAAATATGATGGTAATGAATCGTTTGTTTAACTTCTTGTTGTGACTTATGTCTGACTTCACATCATATTTCATGTTTTGACCTCAACTTTTATGGCGGACATCACTTCAATTTGCTTCAAATATGGCACCGTTATTTCCACTCTACTCTTTCTTTAATCTCGTTGGTACATCGCTTTCTTTGTGGCATTCCCCACCAGGCATTCTCCACTCTGGTGTTCCCCATCTTTCACATTTATGGCATCACTAGTGTCAGTGGCGCCATCCATGAATTCAAATTGCAACACGCGCGATTATTCCGAAAAGCAAATAGTAACATGCCTGTAATGATTTCCAGTAGCATTTATTACTTTTTTTTTATAAAGATATGGTGGCGAGGCCGATAATGAACACGATACCCCCTCTCTCTCTCTCTCTCTCTCTCTCTCTCTCTCTCTCTCTCTCTCTCTCTCTCGACTATGTTTGTGATTTCATTATCTTTTATTTGACAAAGAGTTGTTCTATGTTATCACCTAATTGGTCAGAATTATCACCTCCCTCCATCCGCCTCTGAATGAAAAAGTTTTTCAGGAGCCCTTTTACCAATTTCCCCATTCCCCATTTTTTATTGGATAAAGTAGAAGCTAGGTCAACCCGACTCGGCCACAGTAAAAGGCTAAAAGAAATAATCTTCATTCCCTGTAAAAATTTTAATGTTTTTAAAAAATTATTATTGGTCGTCCCGTTAATTATGGACGACATGCTCGCAAGCATAGTAAGCGGAAGTAGGGTTTACATTAACCATGGCCAGTAGCAAACAAGTTGGCCATGCAATAACCTAGCTGTTTACCCTCATCAATCGCCAGGGCCGGCCCAAGAAAAAGCGGGGCCTAGTGGAAAATGCTTGTGTGGGGCCGTAGTGTCAAAAATATTTGTAGTGGGGGACATATTTTCAAAAATACATTTTATTTGTATCATGGAAGGGTTCTTCAAATGCGTGGGGCCTTTTCTGAAAAAAATGTGCATACCACCTATATCAAGAGCACTTTAGGGTTCATTCACAAAATACGTTCGCTAATATGACAAAATTTTAACCCCCTCCTCTCCCTTTGTAACACTTCGTAACATCAACGCCCCCCCCCCCCCCAATGAACGTACGTAATACTGTATATTGAATAGCGCCTTAACCTTTTATTGTCCACTATAATGGACTTTTTTTTTAATTTAATGTGTCAAAACCAAAGTCTGTGTTCTCTTAATTATGCTTTTCTTCCAAGATTGGACATTAAATTATTGATTTTCCAGCAATAGATAATTGAAGTACATTTTTGCCATTTAAGCACATTCTCAAACAGGTTAGATCAAACAGGCTACAGTTATAATACACATGGTCTAAATTTTGAATGAATTTTTTATGTACAATAATTTTTGAATCCCCCTGAAGTTATATTATCTACTTCTTCACATGTCAATGCATAATTATGGAAAAAAAATTTTAAACCTGAAACTTGCAGACGTTTTTCATAAATCGGAAGTTTACTTCATATCCGTTATAATGGACATCATACATTGGACGATCTTCTTGTTCCTTCCAGGACTATACTGTATTAGGAATATAAAATTATTTACATCTGAAATGCTTTACGAAACAATATGAAATATATATAAGAAGGGCGTTTCAAACCTTCAGGTCCAAATTCTACAGATGGAAAAGGACCGAGAGAACTGGGTATTTTTAAATAGGGAACCAATAATCGAAAATGCATATTTCTGCTCCACAAAAACTTGAACGAGAATACGTGTGAGCGACGTTTTTGTAAGCAGCTTTTGTTTTCATAGCAACATGCCGGTATGCCTGCTTATTTTGATGTTGATATTCGCGAGCATACATAATAAGAACTGGAAAGGAAGATCTTGTTCCTGGCCAGTGCGATTTCTGGATTTTTCCTATGTAGGTAGTCATCAAAGGGAAATAATCCACACTTGAATTTTACCGTTCAATATTAATTTATTTTTAATAATTTAATATTACATTTAGAGTTAACATTATTAAGATTATTAAATTTAAATAATTATAATTAAAAAAGCTAATAAAACAACACATTAGCATGAAATGTAATATTAAGTATTAAACTCGGGTGGATTATTCCTTTGGTTGACTATACATCAAGTCGTGTATTTTTATAAAAATGGTCAGTAGAATTCGATGTGGTATATTTAAGAACAAACTCTCACGGAAGGCTAACTATGTCACATAAAATGTAAGCTAAGACCGAGTAGGGCATTTTGCTAGGCAGAATTATTCTCAAAGAATAAAACTGGAGGGATGTCAAAGAAAAAATACATACAAGTGTCAGAAATGTGAAATGCATTTATGTATCAACTCTAAAACTATTTCTAATACTTATATAATGAAGAATAATATTCTTTATATGCATGGTGTCCATTATAATGGACATTTTTTATTGAAAAAAGTTATTAATTTAAAAACTTAAAACGATGTTTTCTTACTTCTTTTGAAACTCAAATACAATTAATAATGAAATTAATTTCAAGAAAGTTAGCACTTAATGATATGCAATAAAGGGAAGATCTTTTCACATAAAAAAGGAGCTACAACCACGTGCATAAGCAGATGGGATTTTTGAGGAATACTTTGATATCGTTCACTATTGTCAGTTTCGAAACCTCGTCAAGCAAATGTATTTTGTGAATGACGCCAACTATCATTTTACGGAGAAAAAATAAATATGCTGCTTCATTATTATTATGCAATACTTAATTGTAAACAACTAGTAAAATTTTGGACTTAATCGAAATTCTCTAAAAAAAAAGTCCAACTGGGTTCGCCGTAGCCTGTCGCCATCTGCTGACAAAAAGTGAAAACTTAAAGTTCGTCAAGAGCATGGATGAAGAAGACAACTGTGAAAAGGGCGTGGGCTAGATATATTGACTCCAGATGGTCTTAAGATTTAACACACTCCATCCGTCCGCTCAGGTTCCTATCCTCCTGGGATTCGTATTTTTGTTGAGATCATACATGAAATAATAAAAACAGAATACTATGTAGAAGGAGCAAGTATAATTGAACGAGTATCTGCTAGCCCCGTCAGACATCAAGCCAAAAGTGCTGCCCCTTAAAGAATTAAATTGAGGCCAGCGCAGGGTTCTAAGAACAACTGAACAGCGGTATTTAATCAGATTCCTCCAAGGACTTCAGATATTACCGTTTTGTGAATTAGAAGCTATCTGAAGTCAAACGGCTACTTTGAAGGACTATTCCAGTGGCGTAACAAAATAATACGCGTCAAACTTAATAACACGAAACTGTAAAATGGAGAGTTCTACACTATAAAACAGACAGTTCTACTGTCCCATTAGAAAAACTAATCTTTTTCCTATGTAGTAAGCCAAAAATGCCGCCCGGAGCAGATAGCCCTCCGCCCCTCCTCTATCCTGTATCACGATCCTAACATACCAACTGAGATGCTGTGCACAGTGTCTTACGTCGTCTGACGGATTTGCTTTGAATGAGTGGTATTGATTGAATATTTGTAAACATTTCTTCACTGTGAACTGTACTACACTGCATACCTTAGCCTACATACAATGCAGCCTTCCTATAGCATTTCTGTGTAAACCGTATCAGATTAGTGTATATATTTTGTGATTTATTGCATTTTCAAATTTTCTCCTGTTTTTGGATGCTTGTATATCTGTAAAAATTTGATCTTATGAAATGGAGAAGGGAAGGGCCTAAACGAAACTTTGTACTTCTTGATAAAATTTAGCTTAAAGTTCCTGATGAAATCAAAGAATTCGACATATTTTAAAATAATTATGAAATCTCATCCTTAGGTATCAAAACAACTCATATTTATTTGTATTAAATCACATTAAATCTCTTACATCTCATCTGATCGGCCTCGGTGGCTCAGTGGTTGCGTGATCGCCTCTGATGCCCGAGGACGCGGGTTCGATCGCGGCCGAGGACGACGAGAATTTTTCAGGGGGAAATCCTGAGTTCACGCAGTTCCTTCGGAAGATTTGGTTGGTTTATTAGAAATTTTGGCGTCCACTACTAAGGTCATTTTGCGCCTTTTACACAAGTTATTTCTGTACGCAGCCCGGGACAAACATAAACATATGCCCACGGCGGGATTCGAACCCACGACCAGGCGGACTCGAGAACTAGAAAGCCTACGCCCTAGCCTTCTCGGCCACCTGGCCGGCTCCTTCGGAAAGCAAGTAAAGCCGTTGATCCCGTGTAGTCGTTTGCCGGCTGCACGAAAGAACCCTTTCGACGCAAATTTTGCGGCCCCTATAACGCCGTCCTGAAATGACCACAGCGGTTGAAAATGACGTTAATACCAAACAAACCAAACCAACCATACTATAAGGTGATTAAATCTCTTACATCTAAAATCGGAAAAAAGATTTATGATGTGAAATTTCAAGCGGAGTTGATTGAAATATTACTACGTTCGTATTTCTAGTAAGTTTCTAGATTTCGTCTAGTTCCCAAATTTTTGGCATAGCATGTTTATTTTAGAAAGGTGCGACTCGTCAATCAGTAGCATATTAAGTATTCAGAAAAATATCATAACAAGTGGTCACTAACTAGACCACTAACTAGATAAGTGGATAGACTCCGGACTGGGAAGAAAGTATCCACTTGTCCGGTTTATCCACTTATCCAGTTAGGGATTTTCGTTTAAAAATCGCCACTAATTGATTAAAACATTGTCTAATGTTTAATTTTACAGTATATACTGTATTCAAGGATTGAGATATATAAGAATATGGAATTATAAATCAATAAATTTGCATAAGAATTTACAGTACATGTACTTACATAAAAATTAAAATTACGGATAAATGATATAACAACGACATTTTTACAACTTTGGAAAATAAATAGATAATTGGGCAGAATTTTTTCCTGGAGGCTTCAAAAACAGTTGCTTGTAAATTATAATACGAGTTCTACAGATGAACATCCATTATTTTCCAAATATCGATGAACATTTTTCATCGATTTCATGGCTTCTGAAAAGGATGATACGGCGTCAGGATCTTCAAATCCTTCCTCTTTTTCTGTGATTTCGTCTTCAATATTTTGTGAAGGCATGCCCATTGGTTTAGAGGGGAATGAAAAGTGGCTGTTATAAGCCGAGTGTACACAATAGAGCGAATGCGTCTGCCAATCACGCCTCATATAACAGGCGTTTATCCATTTAGCAGGAGTTATAACAAATTGTTGTTTGTAAATGTGTGTTTTAGTCACGGTCTATTCGCCTCCGCCGTAGAAGTGGGCGACATCTAGCGTATATTACTCAAACTAACAAAATGGCGCTTGGTATGGGTACAAGCGGTACTGCTTTAGCACTATTAACAGTTGGAAACATGGTTGGCAAGGACAAACGGCGGGTGAATAACAAATATTGTTGCGTGGTTGGGTGCAAGTCGAAGCTTAACAAAGAAAATAACATCTACACTACTGTTTATAAAAATCGCAACACCCTGATGGAATAGCCCAATCTGCATTAAATTTGGAGCATTTGCATATCATAGGTCAGAAAAGAAACCATTAGATTTTCAGGTCAATACAATGCGTTTTATTGTCACATTAGTATCGGGTGAAACCACCGTGGGATGCAATTACAGCCTCTAAACGTCGTGGCATTGAGTCAAACAAGCTCTGAATAAGGGCCTGGGGAATGTCCTGCCATGCTCTGTCTACACGGGTATACAGTTCATCCACAGTTGCTGCTGCAGGAGTCTGACGAGCCAATCGATGAGCAACCCTGTCCCACACATGTTCGATTGGGTACATGTCTGGTGAACGAGCAGGCCAGGGGAACAAGGGCGTCTGATGTGCTTGGAAAAAGGCGAGGACATTTCTGGCCACATGCGGTCGGGCATTGTCCTGTTGGAATACAGCGCCTGGAAGGTTCTGCAGGAAGGGGATGACCTCGGGTTGCACAACTTCCCCGATGTACCGGTCACTGTTCAGATTGCCATGGATTCTGATCAGAGGGGAACGGCCATGGTAACTGATTGCACCCCACACCATCACCCCTGGCGTTTGTCCTGAATGACGCTGCAGGATGCATTCTAGAAGGTCGCGCTCGCCACGATGTCTTCTGACTCGTATCCTGCCGTCATGGTGCTGCAAGTTAAACCTTGACTCATCCGAAAACACAACTTGTTGCCATTCAGCTTGCCGCTGTTGGTGTTGATGGGCCCATTGCAACCTGAGGCGCCGGTGGTTTTGAGTCAAAGGAATCCGCAACAATGGTACTCGTGCCATCAATCCTCTGGAAATCAAACGACGTCGTACAGTGCTAGCAGACATTGTCCTGCCTACTGTAGCACCCCACTGTTGTGCTAACACTGTGGAAGTGGCTGTACGATCTGCTACCCACATGCGATAGAGGTGTCTGTCATCTCGCGGTGTCGTCGTGCTGGGTCTTCCTGAGCCTGGTCTTCGGTGTGCCCTGTTCTCTTCGCTCCACTGCCTCCATGCACGCATAATTGTCGTTGCATTACGTCCTACACGAGCAGCAATGTCACGATACGACCATCCCGCTTCACGCAGACCAATTATGCGTCCTCTTT
>JAHWFO010022370.1:495870-538255 GCA_023313115.1 Rhysida immarginata
GGGAGGTCACTGCCAGTCTCTTTCTTCATTTGTCTCTGATCCTCCCCGAGTAGAACTGCCGGCGGTCATGTAATCGATAAGCAACCAGGGCAAGCAATCGATCAACTGTAGGGACAGATGCAACTGAAGCCATTGAGCAAAACAGTAGTTATGATGGATTTATTAATGACAAACTTCTGTTAATTTAACTCCAATGCAATTAAACAATTTAGTCAAGCCTACTGACGAAGAAGGCACAACTTCATTAGATTAAAAATTAAAAAAAAAAAAGTTTTAAGCACATACTTTTACTTTAAAAAGTGGATATAAAAAGTAAAAGATAATTTTTGGTGCCTCTCATTTAAATAGAAATTCATAAAATTAAAAAAAGCTAAAGGTTTGGTGCGCGTTTAATGTAAATTTTAAATTGAAAATATTACCTTTTTTTAATTTTATGAATTCCGATTTAAATGCGATACCAAAAATTATTTTCGACTCTTTTCATGCACGTTTTAAATGTGTACTTAAAATACTTAAAAAAAATTTTAATATTTTTTTATTTTATTCTTTTTAGTCTTTATTTAAAAAAAACAACAAAACATGCTTTTACATACCTACAAAACCAATAAAGCCGTGGAGATCTGAACATGAAAGAGTTCGACAGGCAATGAGCAGACTGGATACATGCATGCTAGCTGGTGGTAGTCATTTTCAGCAGTTATTGTAGATTAAGAAGTTTACTTGTAAGCTTATGTAAGGTAATAAATTACTAAGAATTGATTTTTTAATATTTTTTTATTTATTGTGACACCTAAACATAACGGGAATCAATGAAAAATTCCAGCTAAAATAGTAAATACTACTCCTATTGATACAACGTAGTGAAAGAAGTGACCATTGCCTGGGATTTTAATTAAACAAAAATCACTTTTAATCCTGTTTAAGAATTCTAATTTGAATATTTTTATGCTGAATTGTAGTGTCATCGGAAATGAATCAGAGTGCCAAATTTGGAGTCGTTTGAACAACGGGAAGTGGGTGAAAAATTGATTGCAGGGTTTGACCCAAACTAATAAACTTGTGAAATTAAGTAAAAGTGTAATGTATAATGAAAAATAGAGGATGTAGAATAGAGGTAAAAACAATGAAAAGTAAATAATCATTGGTATCAAAAAACTGTGTTTATTGTTACAACATTAACATTCTTACATATCTGCATAATGGTGAATATTGCAAGGTACTAATTAAAACAAAATCCAAATATTGCAATGTGGCAGGAAATTTAATAACAGCCGACGCGTTTCGTTAATATCGCCATCATCATGGCCACAAAATAACTACAGAGGTGAAAACAACAAGACTACCGAATATATAGCTAAAGAAGGGGCATGTCAACCAATCGGATTTTAGGTATTAAAGCACTGATTGGTGTATATGCCTCTTTTTTTGGCTATATTTCTGTAGTATTGTTTTTTTCCTCTGTAGTTACTTTGTGCCAGTGATAAGTGTTATTACTAAAACGCGTCGGCTGTCATTAAAATTCCTACAATGTTGCAATATCACAATACATGATACAGTACACAGGGATCATTAATGGGATCATTCTCTATATGTATGTTCTGGACCAATAATCACTGATGCTCGAAAAAAAAATTTCATCTCACGAACATACGCTTGAATGCATCTAATTTCAAAGATATACCAAATTTATTAAATGCCATTTTAAAATTTATTAAAATATTTACGAAATATCCGTTACTTATTCTAGCTGAAGGAAAATATGGCCAAGTGACATTTTTATTTGTTAAAAGTCAGATTTAAAGATGAAAAAAAAAAAAAACCATGTGCTGTTACGATTTACGACGTCAACCTGCCATGGCCTTAGCACCTTATTATTAAAAAAAATAATACAGATGAAAGAAATATCTTGACATTACTTTGTGCAACAGGTTTCCTGTAGAAAAAAATTCTTTGAATGTTTACAAAATGTACAATAAAAACCGAAATACTGGGTAACAAGCGCCCGTATCCTTACGTTGAGTAACACGCTCCACTCTCTACTACTCCCTACAGTTGATCGCTTATCTCTGTCTAGTACTTATCGATTATGTTACTCGCCTGTCGCGTCATCCAGCCACAGCGCGGATGATCCAGTAGTTTTAATAATTCAAATCATTGCAGACCAGTGATGTGTTAGAAAAACTAGATCGGCGTCTTGTACTTCTGTTTCCGCCCAAATTAGAAGCCATTTTGTTTAGGGGAAGAAACGATTCGCGATTCACGCACGGAGGTTGCCTGTTACAGTAAGGTGAATTGGCTCGACTCGAAATCGATGTATATATTATAATTGGTTAATGTTAACTATCTGCACAATCGCGCGATGACTGAATCTGCAAACTGAATTGTCGCGATTCCTGTAACCGGCCGAGGGGAAACCAACTGCCCCCTGTAACCAAATAGGTTGGGGTATATACCAATTATTTGCCCCCGGAGGGGGACGTCGTAGACGGAACGCCGAAGGCGTTCGAGTAACGGAAAACAGCGACCAGCGAGGCCCGCAGGGCCGAGAGTGGGACTTGTGTTTGCGATTGTGCAGATAGTTAACATTAACCTTATAATTTATTGGCTTTCCGCTGAGATATGGTAAAATCATGCGTGGCATATAACTGTACGAGTGGGTAAAGAAGACTATGTATCGTACTCTTCAGAAGCAAAATACCAAAGAAGTACAGTTCAAAGCTGCATCAAGGTACCTCATCAAGGCATCTGCTGACTAAATCGTTTCTGTTTAAGCATTAGTGAAAATTATAACTGGCAACAGTGGAAACCGACTGAATAAAAAAATTCAATCTTTCAATCCTTTATACATACAGTACATATAATTGATTAATTTCATAAATTTTTAAAAACTTCAACAATTATGTCTAAATTATTATCAGGCTATATGCTAAAAATGTTATTAGGCTATACATAAAAATTGTTTTAATTTAAAAATTATTTGGTGTATTAAGAAATTTTTAATTCAATTCTGAAATTTTATTAAACATTTCATTTTGTTTTTTTTCTTGTTTTAGTTTTGTTTATTAATTAATGTCGAAGTTCTTAAAATTTATGAAATTATTCAATTAATTCACTTCAGCGTATCACTGTAATTAGTACAGTCAACCAAAGGAAATAATCCACACGAGTTTAATACTTAATATTACATTTCATGCTAATGTGTTGTTTTAATAGCTTTTTAATGATAATTATTTAAATTTAATAATCTTAATAATGTTAACCCTAAATGTAATATTAAATTATTAAAAATAAATTAATATTGAAACGGTAAAACTTAGAGTAAAATTCAAGTGTGGATTATTTCCCTTTGATGACTGTACATACGTATACTGCATAATAAAAAATATAATCTAAATCAATACAATGAAGTTGTCAATGACAATGCTTATATCAGAGTCAAAAACAAATTCACTTAAAATTTGAATATCATTTAAAAAACATTTCTTGAATGTTCAAACAATGAAATCACTTATTTGTTATTAGGCCTGTTAAGTCTTTGTTGGGATATTAATAATTAGTAGAGTTAATTTGCAATGTAAATGTTTGTCGATTCCAATTTTATTCGATTAAATGTGTTTGAAAACTAGCATAAGCAATAGGCCCAGAAGCACTTTCTTCCCCTATTCAAAATGGCGGATTCAACCTTCAATTTGGGACAGCCGCTAGCATAGGAGAGGGAAGGAGTCGCCGATCTAGTTCTTCTAACATATCACTGGTACAGACTCGCTTTCAGAAAAGTGACTTTTGAGACTTCGCTTTCCTGAAAATGACGTCACTGAAAGTGACTTAAACAAGATAAGTGAGAAAAGCGAGAAAAGTGAAGAGGTTGTGAACGCGACTAGTGTTTTTTCGTTTGTTGGAAACAATGAAGGTTGAATTGTTGCTCACACTGCTATGGTCAGGTGACTTTTGAGTACCCTGGCCTGTCTTTCTCGTCGGTTGCGGTAGGGAGACTAATGACGACATGGGAATAAGGATTCCGCGAAAAATAAATTGTTGTTCCTAACATCGCCGATAGAGGAAAAGGTGTCGCTGTGCAGTGTAAAAAAAAAAAGAGTTACATAGAACAGACGAATGAATAGCAAAGACAAAACTGAAATGAAACATCACGTTTTATTCAGCATATTCCCTTCCCCGGCGAAGACATAGACCACCTTCAATGTGATTGCCGTTCTTGTGGACCTCACTTTGCATTCTCTGTCGAATGTAACTTGTCATGAGAAATAATCATCACAGTCCGTGATATGTTGCCCTTTAAGGCAGTAAAGTTTGGAGTCCCACTTTGGACTTCAAATAACCCCACAGCCAAAATTTTTCTGATTTTGAAGTTTTGAATTTTAATGTTTTGATCACTAATTTTCGATGATGTACACTTTCACTATAGAATCTGATTGCCACGTAATAGCAATACGCACCTGAGAGCGTCTCTCCATGCTGCCATTAAGGCTGCCACCGAGTATTTGGAGAAGTAACAGCCATTGTTACTGAAGAGCAATTCTCAGTGCCTGGACATTACAGGGTGAGTTCACTAGATGTGCAATCTGTTGTCCTAAAGCATCCCAAGCATGCTCAATAGGATTTAAGACAGGTGTCTTCTGAGTGGCCACTCATACGAACGATAGTTTCACGTTCGAGGTACTGGTCCACCATTCGCGCTCTGTGTGGACTAACATTATCATCCATTAAAATGGCTTCAGAACCCATGGCTCCTAGAAAAGGACGAACCTAAGATCAAAGGACCTCTTCGCAATATCGAGCCCCTGTGGGAGTTCCTCTATCGAAAATGTGGAGGTCTGTACGTTCACCTGTGGTGATGCCGCCCGCACCAGCATGCCACCACCTCCAAAACGGCCTCTTTTAATCACATTTGTAGTGTGCTACCATATCAACAGACACCGAAAAACAGTTTGAAGACTGAAGCGAGCCTCATCTGTGAAGAGCACTCTGGACCACTGTTGATGCGCCCAGTCACGATGTTCTCGACACCTGTTCAACCGAGTCCTTCTGTGTGAGAATATCAAAAGAATGCAAACGGTTAGTCGTCTTGAATAAAGTCTCCTCGTGCAGCCATCTAGAGACAGTTTGCCGGGAAGCAGCTCTTCCAGTCATTGTTTTAATGTCCAGGTAGGCGTGCTGTGGCAGAAATCGGTCTTCTCTGGCTGATGTTGCACGTGGTGGTCTTCTATATAAAGGTCTTCTACAGACGGTTTGTGTTGTTTGGAATTGGTTCCAGAATCGGCTGATGACACTGCATCCACATTAAGCCATCTTGCAACCTCCGCCTGACTTGGCCTGCATCAAGCCTGTCGACCGCTCTCCAGCTCATTATATCGCTTAGACAATGTCTTTAGGCCATCTTCTGATAGTCTGAAGCAGGAATAGCTTAAGTTTAGCAAAATGCACCTTTTATGCCTGAATGTTTCCACACCTCTCTCGTTGTGATTTGCATACTTTATCAGTGTGATTTGGGTTTCAAATTAAAACAGATAATTTTAAATGCAATTTTTCTTTCCATATTTTTTATTGCCATAGTAGTTAGATCTAAAAAACAAAAGCCCTTACGCTTGCAATAAATATGTTACCAAATATTCAAGATAATTGTATTTGTTGCTGACCTTCTTTTGAGCAGTATAGTGTTTGTTGCTGTTTTTGTTAAAATAGAATTGGATCTATTTAGTTAAATTTATTATACGCAATCTTTTTAACGAAAGGGAAGGACTATCCGCTTAGATCGACTATCGGCTAAGTAAGATAGTGGCTAAATACGTATATAAATCATTAAAAGATGATTAACTTTTTCTTTTAACATCTTCAAAGTTGTTTGGTCACAACAGAAATAAAAGTTATGAGCCTCCAGTAGAGTTATTACTCCTGCCTCCTTGCAACATCGCCGGTGCTTTGGAAAAGTGCGGTTTCAACTGTTACATCCGATAAAATAGGTTCCTTTAAATTAGGGTATATTGCATATTCCAATATGCCATCCAATTACAGTATTTATTAATTTCATTTTATTTGTGCAATTCACGATAAGGAAGTTATCATAATAATAATCATTATCACTGCTGTGCATCTTGCGCTTAAATTGTTCAAAATATATACTCTAAGCGTCATTTGCAAATTTGTTTGAAAATCCCATTCCAATTACGCGATTTTCGATTTACGCGAAAATTTCATGAAACGCCCCTTCACACGAATTGAAAACATGCCATTGCAATTAATTTTAAGCTGAATTAATCATTAATAATACAGGAGTGTACAGATTAAAAAAACATTTCCTGAAAATCTCGCCAACTAATTTGCATACTATTTTACTAATTTAATTACTTTGTGAATTAAATTTAATTAGCATTAAATTTACAATCAATCAACATTCTGCTGTCATTAACAGTAATTACCTTAGTCAACATCTCGCCAATTATTCCATTCGTTACAAATATCATTGAATAGCATGGAAGATAATTATTAGGAAAGATTTGGCAACAATTATTAATTACAGAAGGTAATTTAATAACAATAAAATTAAAATTAATTTTACTGTTATATTGTTTATCGATCAAATAAGACAAATCGACCATAAGTAGTTATACTTTTTTTTAGAGGGGGAGGGCAAAGTGTCTTGATAGCCTGAGATATAAAAGTATTCGTGAATACCAATATAATTCGTCTATTATAGTTATTGTTTTACTAATGGGAAAAATCATTTTTGCAAAAATCTTGTAGAGAAAAATAATTATGAATAGAGAACACCTGAGAAAAATGAATTAATAGCGAGAGGGTACCTGAAAAGGAACAAATACAAGGTCAACAACACAATTGACATGGAAGCCCTTCTGGTTCCTAATCTCTTCTCACAGACTTCTCTAATGATCAAGCATTTTAAGAGAATTTGTTTAGCAGCTTCTTTTTCCTGCCCCTATTGTATTATCATGTTGGCAAATAGAAAGTGTAGAAGAAAGATTCCTACGAAAGTAATGCATCCTATATAGAACACGATATTATAGATAAAAAAAGAGTGCTTCAACCAAATTCAGCTACTTTCTATCGAAGCTGAAGGTACCCAATTTAGAATATTACAATACGCAGTGCAAGAGATGTTTAGAAGATAAAAAAATTAACTATCCGCTTTGTATCGACTAATTTCACCTGTATTTTTTATTCAATTATTGCTACACCATTAGATTTAAGTGTATTTTCAAATTTAGAAAGCGCACAAAAGGAAAATGTGCCAGGAGATTCAGACCAAGATAAATGTGTCTGGAAGGCGATTTTTTCCAGTACTCCATGAAGTGGTCAATGACATAATTGGGTCGAGAATATGTGGAGGGGCTACTGCTCCGAAAGACACAGGATCAATATTTTATTACACTTGAAACCCATCGATTTTTTTGAACACATTTTTTTATAGGGAAAAAAAATGGGAAACCCTTGGCAAACCCTAGGTCTTGATATTATTTTTACTTGAACTGAGGGATAGAGATTTAATCCCTTTTTGGAAAGTTCTCACTTCAAAGGAGACTGTCTAGAATAAAGTTAAATTTTGTTAATGCCTTGGGAAATGAATCCAATTTTTGTAAGAAATATTTTTTGTATTGATTAAAGTATTTTAAAGGAATTAAATGTTAAATTAAGCTTTGTCATTAATATGTTATTGCCATCTTGCTTATATAAAACATTGCATTTGTTGTTAAATAATCTCGAGGATTTAAATTTCTTAGCTTGAGATAAATCTACTATTAAAATAATAATAGAAGAATTTCGTTAAATTTAGAACTTGAAATAAAAGTTGATTAGATTTTAAATTAAAATATATTACCCTTAATTATCATATATTGCTTAATTTTTTTTATAGAATTCATCCTAGACCATGATGAGTCTACTTGTCATTTCTAAATAAATTAACAACTATAAGTTATCTAATAACGATTTTCGCTCATTTGAAGCATTCATACGTTTTGTAATTAAATTACCGTTTAAAACTTTTTCCTATTTTCCCCCAAAATGTTTCAGAAGTCTAATATAATGTCCCTCATCCAAAATTTGAATTAAAATGGATCAGCTTTAAATTAACTCGTATAATAGGCAGCCACTCTCTCAAAATTAACTCAGCACATCTCTTATTTATTTTTTACCTTGTGGAATTGCTGAATCTTTCGCTTTAATTTTTACTTAACTGAGTTCATTGCTAGATAGTGTAGAGTCGTGTAGATTTGAATATCAATTACAATGTATAAAGTTTGACCATTTGTGTAACATCTAAGAAAGAAAAATAATATTAAGAAATTCATTCTTACAAAATTTGGTTTTTAGGATATCGATGCTTTCCAAAAGGCTGTGACATAGAGGACCAGTGTCGCTCTGCTTCCTCTGAAGACGATTATTGTTTATTATGTCGTAAGTAAGTTTAATAAAGTTACTGTTTGTAGCTGTTTACATGGGGAGGGGGGGGGGAAATTCCTTATAAATTTTTGACAACCAAAGCGCGTGTAGATAGGTGGGGAAGGGAATATGTAGCGGGCTGTCGATATTAATGAAAAAGAGGGCGGTTTTTGCTATATTGAATCAGTGGACAGGAGAAAAATGAGCGTCTTTGTGAGGGTGGTTGGGAAATCGAGGCCGTGGCTCCATAGTAAATGATCTATGACGAATGGCAAAGCAAAAGGAGGATGGCAAGTGAGTGCTTTTCTCTGTTTCCCTAAAACGGGTCTTCGAGCAAAAGAAAGAAGTGAAGCCAGCTTGCCAAACTCTCTGGAAACTTTCCATTCTCTCTCTCTTCCTCTCTTGTCTGTCTCATTTAAAATATTTAGACAATCAGCCTACACAATTTCTAACATGTTTGAAACAACTTCCCCAAGCTGTATTTCTCTCTGCAATACAAAGGTGCGATACCTGTTTTCTAATACTATTCGTAAATAGAGTGCAATGTTTTTACTTATAAATATCGAAAACTACTTTATCTGCCTGGTTCAGAATTACATAATTTCAGATTATATCTTGTAATGGTTTCACTATAAATATTGAAAACTAAACTTCAGTATTTTCAGAGAACAAAACTAAAGTTCTGGCCTCAACAGTTCTTTAAATATAAGCTTATTTATATTTTTTTGTAGAATAAACGGGAAGGTCGTGTAATTTTAAATCAATACGAAATCTTTATCAAAAAAAACATTACAAGAAAAATGTTTAAGAAAAATAAAGCACATTAACCTTTCGCTTCTTTATGCAAAGTATATTTTAAATTATAAAATTTCCAACGATTCTTTGAAAAGTACGTGTTATGATGGGGGAAAACTGGTGTCGAGGAGCCGTTTCCATCACTGATTTCGTCACCAGATAAAGAGTCCGGAAATGAATATTGATTTTTCCTTCAGCTACTTCTAACTCAACCCTTCCCTTTTAATAGGATTCGAGAACAAACAACAAAATTAGTTTCACATATCATTAGAAATTTTAAAAAATATATATACGTGCTAAAAAAGCGGGGGTTTAATACACGTATGTTAAATGGAACTTAAATAAAAATAATAAATTAAAGGCTGGAGCCTTAAAAATTATAAAAAAACTAAAGAGTATGAAATGCATTGACCATGAAAATGGAATTGTTTCGTACAAATATCGTCGAATCAAATTAAATTAATATAATTTCAATATCATAAAAATAATAGGCTTGGATCAAATCGAGAAAAAATGAAAGATATTTTTATTGGAAATATCTATTATCTAATTTAATTTTTATTCCATCTATTATGCGATTACAAAATTAGTTATTAATCAAATTTTTAAATATTATTATTTAAACTTTTTTTCTTATATTAGTCTTACTTACCCTAATCGATAACGAATGCGTTATCTTTTCCCATTTTACCCTTTGCAATGTAAGTTCGCTTTCGTTTTAATTTAGAAAATCTAAATTAAAGAGAAAATTATTGGCATAATACTGTTTTGTACGCGTTTATTTTCAAAATCGTGTTTAGATAACAAAGGAATTTTTCTCTTTGATTCAAGTTAGTCTAAAATTGATTTCTGATGAACGATGATAGATGGAAAGAATCGATACTTTTAACTCAATATGGATTTAAATTTCAGCGCACTTCCTGATTATAACTTAAGCACATGTTAAATTAGGAAAAATTACTTATTTTTCCTTTCGTTTTCCTTTATTAAATCTATTGACTATTGAATAATGATTTCTAACATAGTTAAATGGTCACTTTAACCGTGATGATTTTAACATAGAGTATTTAATCACACAATTTAAATTCAAGCCTGCTTTTACATGCATGATGAAGAAGGATATATTCAGTAGTCATTTTATATGAGGAGGAATATACAAAACTGAGAAAAAAATAAATAAAATTTTTTTCTTGCATACGTATTTCGGTTACAAATGGCCATCATTCAGCAGGGAGTAACTAAGCATAGAGGAAAATTTAATGGATGAAGGGGTAAGAGAAAGGTATGAAAGAGCAACATCAGCCAATGAGTGAGACAAAATAAACGAATAGTATAAAACCTAAACTGGAAAAAGAAAGCAAGGAATTTAAATCGAGAAAGGAGAAAGAAGATAAGAGAAGGAAGAAAAATTAATGTTTAATGACTAAATCGAAAAGTTTGAGGCCTGATTCTTGAATCACTAAATCTTGCTATCCATTTATTTTTTCATTTTACACCGTTTCAAAAATATCTAGAAGTATATGGGCTTTCAATAAATCTATGATATAATAACGTAATGAAATCTCTGCTACATTGCCACCGAAATAGGTATTCGGAAATTATTTCATACTCTGTGATATTGCCCGTTTTATATTTATACAGGAACTATTAATTTATTTTAACAGATAGAAATACCGACTCGGTGATCAAGAGCGTTGGAATGTATGCTTTCCACTTCTCGAGTTCGTAAACCTACAGGTTCGAATCCCACGGTACTAATACAATATGTAATATTTACTCAGAGCAAAAAAATAATTAAACGCTGGTAAAGTAAAAAAATTTCCAATATTTCTGTGTTATTTAAACTTTGAACATGCTCTCTTGAAAACTTTTCTTTTTTGTAAGCTTTAGATTATATCATTCTCAACCCTTCACATACCGGGTGATTCAGTCAATTTCTGACCATTTCACTCGAATGACGTGCATTAATTAGGGATAAACAATTGAAAAAATATGAGTGCCATATCGAATTTCTAAATAGTTGGAGTTTGTATTGTTGCAACGGCGCTGCATGAAAATCGTATTGGTGAAAAATGGCGCCCGCTTTATCAACAGAGCAGAAATGCAAGGTTGTCGAATGGTATTTCGAGACAAAATCACCTGTAACCGTGCAAAGAAAGTTCCGGAAGGAGTATAAGTGTCGAGACGCACTAGGCAGGCAAGCAATCAAGGATTTTGTCAAGCAATTTCGTGCCACTGGATGTGTTAAAGGCAAGAAAAAAGGCGGGAGCGAAGCTCGTGTTCGAACGGCCGAAGTTGTCGAAAATGTTCGCACAAGGTTGGTCGATTCCCCTACCAAAAAATCTGTTCGCCGCCTATCCATTGAAGAAGGAAGGGCTGTCGTATACCACGACGTGGCGAATTTTGAGAAAGGATTTACACCTGTTCCCGTATAAGATCCATGTTTATCAGGAGTTTACAGACACTGGAAGACAGAAGCGACAACAATTTGCGATGGAGTTTGAAGCAGAAATGGAAGCCAATCAGGACATTGTGGACAACCTGTGGGTGTCAGATGAGGCCTTCTTCCATCTGTCAGGTGATGTTAATAAACACAACGTTCGTTTTTGGGGTTCCCAGCACCCTCATGAGATCCATAAGTCACCTCTTCATCCACGAAAGGTTATGGCTTGGTGCGCGATTTCCAAAAGAGGCATCATTGGTCCGTTCTTTTTTGAGGGCACCGTAACGTCACAGGCTTACCTTAGCATGTTGGAAACCTTCTTCATCCCCGAGCTGCGAAGGAGGCGTATACCGCTTCGACATCAATGGTTTCAACAGGATGGGGCTAGGCCTCACACTACTAATGAAGTGCTAGACTTTCTCAATCAGAAATTCGGAAATCGTGTCATTTCAAATAGGTTTCCAGATCGATTTGGGGGTGGCTTTCTTTGGCCCCCTACGAGTCCTGACCTAAACCCATGTGATTTTTATCTCTGGGGGTTCCTTAAAGACAGTGTGTTCACTACAGCGCCAAGAACCCTAGACCAGCTGCGACAAAGCATCGTCGACTGCTGCACCCTTGTGGATGCAGAAATCCTGGATAGAATTATGAACAACTTCACCATTCGGCTGCGAGCAGTTCAAAACGTTCGTGGTGGCCACATTGAGCATATAATCAAGACTTTTCCACGGGAATAAAAATTCCGAACTGCCTAAAATATCATACTGAAATGCTAAGTTTATAAACATTAATGGGTCAATAAATCATAGTACTGAAATGGTCAGAAATTGACTGAATCACCCTGTACATAAGCTTAATTAGTTATGTCATGAACACGCAATGTGATTGAAGTCTTTTAGGTAAGTAAAATACGGGGCTATTCAAAAAGAGGAAGCAGATTTAAATATTTATTTCAAACACACAGTAAAAGATAGAAGCATATTCCGCAAATCATTGGATAGAGGAAGGTTCAAAGTTTAAAGGAACATAAACAGCGGTACTGTTTCTTGTTTAAAGGAAAATAATGACGATGCCACTTGACAAGTTGGTTTGCATGCTTCAGTTTGTGAAATGTGAGTTATCTTCTACAAAAATTTTTATGCCACTCGTAAACTTGAACTGACGGAACCTTCCTCTATTACAATTTGTTTGGAGGACAATTACCTCAAAATAAGTATTTGATATCTGTTCCATCTATTTGCATATAAAAATTTAAGCATAAACTAATAACTCTTTGTTAAATCTACTTACACAAAATTCATAATGTCTATTTCTAATATTTCGTATCCATTTAAGAATATAGGGCTAATCATTAAAGTAGATAATATTTTTTCTTTGTTCGATCGAGTTCAAGCTCGGGCATAGTACAAGGTGACCAATGAAACGGGACGATTTCAAAAAATCAGAAAACATTAAAAAAAAATCTTTTGTAAACTTTATTGATGAAAACATAATATACAGGAATTGAAATGTTGTGTAAGTGCACAATCGTTCATTTTTTAAAAATAATATCCGGAAGGTGGCCTCCATGTTGTCCCACACATTCTTGACTTACGTCATTCTTTCAGCCTCGTTGCAAAGCTGCCCTTAACATGCGCAGCATTTCTAGCGGTATTGCCACAAATAAGAAACACAGAAGTGACACTCAAGGGATTCCATGGTAGTGATTTTGTATAGCGCCGCCCTGGTGGCTGTGATGTGGCTGAGCAGACGATCTTTCACAATGCCAATGGAAAACATGCAGCGTTAAAAATATTTCGAGAATTCAAAGTGAATAATAATAAAAAATATATTATTAAGCAGCGGTTTTTAATAAAAAGTATTATTTTTAAGCAAGATTATGTATTTTTATTAAAAAAAAAAGTAATTAAAACTTACTAATACAGTATGTTACAGTGTTCATTGACCGTAAATTGAAATTTCTTATTGTGATTTTACTGAATGAGGGAAAATTTTTAAGCTAACACATCAATAATAAATATACTTTTTTAGAGGCTTTGCATTACAGCGTAGTGAATAAAAGTTGACTAGCTTCTCTTTTATTCCCAGTTTTATCAAAGTAACAAGAAGATGAAAAGTAACAATTTGTATAAAGAGTTGTCTTCGTTCATATGCAATTCGTTTGTGCTGTGTTTTTTCTAATTTGTGGAATGACGTTTGAGAATGTTTTATATCAAAATCTCGCACTAAGATTAGCCTCGGATTTTGTTTTCTTTGATGAATGAATTTTTTCTTCATGTAAAAAATGGGTTTGAAATCAAAAGGGCATTTTTGTGCAGCCACAGACAACGAAGACACACCATCAAACTAATTCCTCATCCTTATTCAAAGTTGTGAAGATTTTTTTTATGAGCACGTTCGACAAAATAATATGCAAAAAGGGCGTGAAAGCTGAACTTATTAGGCTTTTCACTGAACAGAAAATCTCTTTCCCTAGCAGCTGCACAGATACAAGAGTTATATATTATGTCGTTGACTTGTTTTTCAGGACGAGAGTATACCATTTACTGAAAAGAAAATCTGAATCTTTCTTATCTCTGGGAAAAAAAAAGAAGAGTAGGGAGCATTTGAAAGTGACCATATCTGAAATCTATATGTACAGTTTCATATTTGAATATTCAGAGTATAAAATATTTTTACATTGACTTTTTAAGAAACAGAAAAATTTCAAATTTCAACTCTGCTGTAGTCCTGTGGAGCAACGGGGGGGGGGGGTTTCTAGAAATTTGGCGTCGACTACTACGGTCATTTTACACCTTTTACACAAGTTATATCTGTACGCAGCCCGGGACAAACACAAACATCCATGCCCAAAGCGGGATTCGAACCCACGGCCAGACGGACTCGAAAACTAGAAAGCCTACGCCCTAGCCCTCTCGGCCACCTGGAGCAACAGGCCTCATACATGTACAAATACTGGCGTTGAGAAAAACTATGTTAAATTCAATAATTAATATTCACCCCAAC
This sequence comes from Rhysida immarginata, assembly GCA_023313115.1. Lineage (NCBI taxonomy): Eukaryota > Metazoa > Arthropoda > Chilopoda > Scolopendromorpha > Scolopendridae > Rhysida > Rhysida immarginata. The sequence continues at coordinate 510,530 of JAHWFO010022370.1, forward strand.
TAAAAAAAAACATTTATTGAAAATTAAACAAAATTCTATTAGGCTACCCTCAATTAAATAGAACACCTAAAATTAATTTAGGTACAATTCCATCCCATTTCTAACAATTTACAATTTAAATTCATTAATAAATTTTATTTTAGAGTTAATTAAAAATTAATTAAAACCAGCTTTTGAATTAAAATAGTTTTGCTTCTTACATTAAAAATGAATTTAAATTGTAAATTGTTGGAATTGGGGTGGAATTGTATTTAAAACAACTGAGTTCATTTGGACTTTTTAACCCCCCCCCCAATTATTTTTTTTAATCAAAAAATTGATTTTCTCGAACGTGGAATTTAGAAAATATATCTTTCCTATCATGTTCGATTGAAAGATATATCACATGCCATATGGTTGCCATAGTTCTAAAGACCAAATGACTGCCACTCCCACAACTCCGACCTCACTGGGACAATTTGGCCCAAACTTCAAAGCAATGTAGATTTTGCCTAGAGGAATCTGTATATCGAATTTCACTCCTTTACATACTAAATAACGCATAGACCACTTTGTCCCCTCTAACTCTCACCCCCGTAATTCCGACCTCAGTAAGCCAATCAAAACCAAACTAAATAGTGAAGGTGGATATGCCCATAGTAAGCTATATTCCGAATTCAACCTTCTACTTCAAAAATGCATTAATTATGAAGGAGACAGACGGACGGAAGGACAGACGGACATTATAAAACCAATAAGTAGCGGAAAAATGGAGCCAAAACTTTAACAAGGAAAAAAAATAAATAAATACGCCTAGCCAAAAATGATAAAGCCAGATTGTTTAAATACACCATTTTTCTATATTTTGAATATACGATTTTGCAGTGATTTTACAAGTGATTATACCGGGTGTTTCAAAAATGACCGGTATACCGGTATATTTGAAAAATCAATAAAAACTAAACGGGCAACGATAGAAATACACCGTTTGTTGCAATATGCTTGGGACAACAGTAAATTTTCAGGCAGACAAACTTTCGAAATTAGTTCATGGTGTATTTCTATCGCTGCCCGTTTAGATTTTTCAAATATACCGGTCATTTTTGAAACACCCGGTAAATAATTTAGGTTGATATTTTTCCAGCTTATTATGAATTGGGTCCTCAATTCACCAATTGATGTAAATTGCTATCCATTTACATAAACAGCTATTGCTAAACAACTCTAAACATTTTCTTTAGGACTAACATCAGGTGACATGGGAGACCACTTCATTACTTGTATCCCATTTTCGAAGAACCACTCAAAAGTCGATTTTGCGTTGTCAATTGTGGCATTGTCATGTTTGAAAAGGTCTTCCGATTGTCTCTGCAACTGGCAGTAGATGAAATTCTAATATCTAATGACACTGAATAGCATTTATTTTTCCTGAAATAATACCAAATTAAACTGTCCTTGTCAACTAATGGTTCCTAAACCATTATAATGCCTCCTCTTCGCTGGCGTTCCTCATCCTATAGAAATTTATCCACCTGGAACGTCCGTATAAACTTTGTCTCATCGCTTCATTGTATAGTCCGAGACATCATTTCTCGTGCCCAAAATAGTTTTGGTTGTTTTTGTCTGGAAAGGAGTGCTGGTTGACTTCGTCTTTTTTATGCAGAAATCTTTCTGCTTCATGAATAACACTGGCGAACTTGTTCTTCCAACAGGAATATCTTCACAACCTGCCACAGTTTGAGTTGACATTTCTCGTCACTCGTCTTGTAATTGCCCTTAGTGACGGTCACTGAGTTTTGAGGGTCGTCCAGTAGATTTTTTCACCCCATACTTATTTTTAATTGGAGGTAATTGTCAATTGCGGTATGTGAACGTCCGAAAGGCGGTAACTGATCTGCTATCTGGGCCATTTCAAATTCACATAAAGGTTGTTCTTGGCAATCTTTGGATTTAGTCAATTAATCAGACAATTACTTTACACATTAGTAAAGATTTGTATTACTAATTTGTATTAGTTAATGATAGCTGATGGTTTAATTGACATTTCTTTACTTCAGAGAACAATTTTTGCAACATGGCTTTATATTTTTAGCCAGACATATTCTGTTTTTTGTTTTTTTTTTTAAAATTTTTATTCTCTTAAGTTTTACCCATTATTATTTATTACGTGTATGAAATAAGTGCACCGGAGTGGAACATAAGCATAAAGCCTTTATTAACAATGAGTTTTTCAATGAGAATAAACTAACAATGAAACAATAAAGATGATTTCCGTTTGACAATCATAAAGCCAACTATACGCGGTTATTGCTTCAATTTAAAAATACTTAACAAATTTCCCCCTGTAAAAGAAGCTATATGGCTTAATATTTTTCTAACTGAATTAGGTTTAAATGTCTATTTACCCTTTGAATTAAAGTGTGATAATAGAGCTGCTATCTCATTTACACAGAATAGAATTGAAAGATCTAAAACTCAAACACAATAATATATGTTACCATATTGTACGTCAAAAGGTTAATGAAAAACTAATTGCATTGAAATATGTTCAATCGAATGAGAATGCAGCAGATATTTTAACCAAGCCTTTAAAGAAGTGTTCACATTTAAAAGCTGTTAAATTACTTGGTTTATGTTAATAATATAAAAATAAGCAGTAGACACTGCTACGTATTCAGCCTCCACTGTAGAGGTGGCAATACACTTTTGTTTACTTGCATGCCATGATACAAGATTATTACAAATGAATACTACACTTCCTGAAAATGAACACCTATCATCATATTCGTTTCCCCATGATGCATCAGTCTCAAAACGTATGTTGACTTTATAACATTTTTGGTAACGCAGTTTATAGTTCTTAGTTCCAGCTAAGTATCGAAGAACTCTTTTCGCTTGTTCCCAATGTTGTCTTCCAGGGTTTGAACAAAACTGACTTAGTTAAACCACAAGGTATTGTATATCTGGTCGTGTACAAAGAGCGATAAACATTAAGCTTCCTATAAGTTGTCGGTAAGGAAATTTGGACATTGCTTCCTTTTCTTGTTGAGTTTTAGAAGAGTCTTCCATGGTGAGTATAACGCTACTATCGAGAGGTGTTGAAGCGGTTTTGCATACTTCCATATTAAATTTCTTTAGTATGCTTTCTATGAACATGTTTTGTTGTAGTGAGATATGTTCATTTTGTTGTTCAATCTTAATTCCAAGGAAATATGTGATTTCACCAAGATCTCTCATATCGAAATTAGATGCAAATATGTCGATTACTTCATCAATTACTTCTTTAGTTTGGGCGAACAGTGCTATGTCATCAACACATACGACAAGTATCGCTTTGCCTTTGAGGACGTAAACACAACTATGAGAACTTAGTCTATGAAAATTCTGTTGTTGCAGAAAATTGTCTAGTGTGTCGTTCCAAATTTTTCCAGATTGTTTTAGTCCGTAGATTGGTCGTAACAATTTTGCAACTTTCTTTTCCGGGTATTCGTATCCCTTTGGTAGTTTCATGTAAATATCCTCTTGTAGCTTACCGTATAGGTATGCGCACTTGATATCAATGTGGCGAGTGTACCATCCAAATGCAATTGTAAATGCTAAGATTATTCGAATTATGTTAAATGTTGCGACTGGAGCATAAGTTTCAAAGTAATCAACTCCATATTCCTGATTGAAACCTTGTGCAACGAGTCTCGCCTTAAATCTCACAACTGTTCCATTATAATTGGTCTTGTTTCTGTAGATCCATTTGCTACCAATGCAAGTTTTATCTTTAGGAAGATCTGTAATAAACCATGTATCCCTCTCTATTAATGTTTTTAATTCCTCGTCCATAGCTTCACGCCATTCACTTGCTTGTGATGAGGATAATGCTTCGTCAACAGTTGTGGGTTCTTTTACGTTTAATAAATTGAGTTCAACTTGCTTTGGCTTTTCTTTTCGACCCCACGGATTTCGAATAAATTTGGTTCTTTGTTTAGCTTGTAACTGATTAGTTGTGCTGGCCATCACATTATCGACTATATCTTCTTGTTGTGGAGGTTCATGGTCTTCATGATCATAAATGATTTCAGCATCTGGGTGTTCCTTTTTTAAATCAGTGCAAATGACATTTTCAGTTTTAGAACGCACCTGGAACCAGTTTTCATCAACGTAATCATGACCTTCACCATAAATGTGTTCATAACCTGAGACTTTTTCATTGAACTTTACATGTTTGGTCTCAATAATGCCACCGTTGCCTTTGTTGGCTTTGGGATTCTACAGTCTGTTACCTTTGGTGTGTGATGCATATCCAACCATAACACATGGGGTGCCTCTATCATCCAGTTTTCTCCTGCCTTGTTTAACTGTATAGGCATATGCTAAACAACCATATACTCGGAGATGACGGATACTTGGTTTGTGATCTAGCCAAATATCTTCTGGAACTTTTTCTTTTAGTTTAGAGTGGGGTGCTCTATTTTTCACATATGCAGCGCATACGAGTGCTTCTGCCCAAAATTCTTGTGGAAGTTTGGCAGATGATAGACTTACACGTGTCATCTCGAGTAGGGTGCGATTAACTCTTTCTGCAATTGAATTCATTTGTGGCGATTCGATATTGGAGCGTTCATGGATAATTCCACGATCATCAAAAAATTTCTTCAGCTCCTCGTTACAGTATTCTTGGCCATTGTCACTGCGAAATCTGATCGCTTTCTTTCCGGTAAATCTTTCTTCACGTGTAATATATTTTACAATAGCATCGGTTACTGGAGATTTATTACGAATGCAGGTTACTGTTAACTTTCTTGAAAAATCGTCTACAAACGTGACAAAATATCTTGATCCACCATTGGATTCTACAGGTAGAGGACCACAGACATCCGAATGTGTTAACTGTAATACTTCTTTAGTAGTACGTGCATTAATGTTCACTGAAGGGGCTTTTGTCATTTTTCCAATACAACAATCATCACAATTGATTGTATAGGTGTGAGTGTCCATGATTCCATGCACCATGTCTTTATCCATGAGTTGTTGCAATTTAGATTGACTAATATGACAAAATCGATGATGCCAAATCGGAGAAACTTCTGTGACGTGAGTGACAATGTTATTGTTTGGATTCAGCACTTTCAACCTGGCTACATAGAGGTCATCTCGTACTTGAGCTTCTGCTTTTATTTTGCCTGTTGAGTTGTCATAGATTTGAACAAAACAGCTTTTAATAGATACTGATTTGCCTTTCTTTTCCATTTGGTGCACTGAAATAAGATTTCTACGGCAGTTTGGGATGTAGTAAACATCTCGGAGTGACCAATTGTGAACTCATTTTTGTTGTAATAAAATTTTATACTTATATCACGAACAGCACACAACTTCCTTTCATTTGTATTGCCATCAGCTGATAATACAGATGTGGGAGGTAGTTCACAAAACGTCTTGTACCAGTCACGACGGTTTGTAACATGGTTAGTACAACCACTGTCTATAAGCCACGTATCATCACTTTTAATTGTTGATAGAGAAAGTATAAATGAATTGTGATCTTTCGACTTATAAGTTTTGGCATTTGTTTGTTTACGGATTCTGCAGTTTTTATGGTGTGTCCAAACTTGTTACATCGAAAACACTTAATTGTATTGGACTTTGAATCTTTAAATGATGGATTCGGTTCGATTTTCTTTTGTTGTGGACGCACGACATATGCTTCAGCAGTTTCAGATTTACTGCGATTACTTTTAAGTTGTCGTCGTTCATATTCCGTGAGCAAGGCTTCTTTGACTTTGGTAAATGTAAAACGCTGGTCGTCCCAGTTTGTGATTGAAGACGCAACACCATCATAGCTTGAAGGTAGACCACTGATCATTATAGCGGCTAGTTGTTCATCGATGAAAATACAGTTCACTTCTTGCAGTTGTTCTTTCAGACGTTGAGTTCTTGTAACATAAGTGTCCATGGTTTCGGTATCATTAAACTCGTTTTTCATTAATTCTTGAATAAGTTGTACCATTCGAGGTCTTGATTTAGGCTCAAAAGCATTCTCCAACGTTATCCAAGTTTCGTTGGCACTCGTACAGTTCATAATATGCTGTTGTGCATCTGGCTCTATTGCTAATGCAATCGTGGCATGAGCATTCTCATCTTTCTTTATGAATGCACGTAATTCTTCGGGTTTATCTGGTTCCGGTTTCGGGATTGATCCATCTACGTAACTCCATAAATCACGTTGTTTTAACAACCATTTCATATTAAATTTCCATGATCGGTAATTGGTACCGTTTAACTTAGTGAATTTAATGTAATCTTCCGATACAGATGCCATTATAGTAACTTTACTTGAAATGAATTAGTTCACTTACTGTACCGGCGTCGTTTTCTTAGTTAAGGAAAGGCATAATTTTCTTTGTCGTAGGTCTTCTTGGATGAGCGAGCGTAGACAATGATGAGTTTTCCTTCGCTCAAAATGAAAATTAATCAATTATTATTTTAGTTTATAGTTGCGGAAGTTAATGTAGATAGTCTGGATAAGTTCATGGACTTGTAGTTACGTTTTTGGAGACACATCTGGGCCCATAACTAATATTAGGTGTATGAAATAAGTGCACCGGAGTGGAACATAAGCATAAAGCTTTTATTAACAATGAGTTTTTCAATGAGAATAAACTAACAATGAAACAATAAAGATGATTTCCGTTTGACAATCATAAATCCAACTATAGGCGGTTATTGCTTCAATATAATAATACTTAACATTATTTATTTGATGTATATGTACTAATGTGATTAATTTTTTTGTTTTGTTGCAACCCCCATATTTTTTTTAATAATGCAAGTGGTTTTATAATTTATGGTCGCACCTTATATCCTCTCAACTTTGCTTGCCTTTTAAGAATTTTACATAAAAATTTATAATAATTGGAAAATGGTCCTTGGAGGATTTTTTCACGCCACTACCTCTGATGTTGATTGAAAAATAGTAAAGAAAATTCCACGGCCTGGACTCGAACCAGGGACCTTCGGGTTACCATCCCGATGCTCTAACCACTAAGCCACCGTGGGCATGGAAGCTGACGCTATCAAACTTTTCTTTACTATTTTTCACTATTTATTCATCAATATCGGAGGCAGTGGCGTGAAAAAATCCTCCAAGGACCATTTTCCAATTATTATTATATTATTATTCGCCATTTAATAGTAAAGATAGTCATGGCTTGCAAACAAGGAGCCGCGCTTTAACCTATGCACATAGGACATGTTTGATAGCGACAGCTTCCCTGTCCACGGTGGCTTAGTGGTTAGAGCATCGGGACGGTAACCCGAAGGTCCCTGGTTCGAGTCCAGGCCGTGGAATTTTCTTCACTATTTTTCACTATTTATAAAAATTTTTTCTTAATTTCCCTACTGTATAAGGTAATCCAATTAATTTCGTGTAAACATTTACTTAAATTTTCTTTTATATTAGTAATGCCATAACGAGTGTTTCTATGTTATAACTATAGCGGCTAGAAGAATAGTGTGGCAACGGTTACTACTCGCAATGCTGCGTAGTTGATTCCCGATTTGATGATAGTAGCGGTGGTGCTGCAATCGACATAGATGCGAGTTACCTGGGAGATGAAATGGAAATCTTAGAATGAAGGAGGGGTTTTTCAGCTATATTTCGGGTGACTTAAGTTTATTTATAAAAATTTTGTATATTTCAGGTAATTGTCTTCCACAGAACTTGAGAATTCTCTTTAACGTTAAAATAAATGAAAAATATCTGCTGTTATAAATAAGTTGAAATATAAGATCAGAGATGGATGAAGGTATCCATCCTTAATAAGATAAAGCTCTTCCGAGCCCGAGAAATTACATTTTGCGTAATTAATCATTAAACATAGATCTGCTAAATTAAGTCTAATAATATAACATAAAATCTAATAATAATATAATGTATACAGCTGGCTACCGTACAAATGATAAAAAATGAATTTTCACAGATGTTTCAGGAGAAAAAATTCAAGAGATGAGGCGTTCGCCCATGTAGCTCGGAAGTTCTCATGTGTGGAATGCACAATATTGAAAAATATATAGATATACAAAGAGAATATCTTTTTTCATATAAAATTCATTTATCACATAAATAATAACCAAATTACTTTTTTATGTGATGATAAAATATTAAATGTCAGATATTTTAGGTTAATAGTTTTGAAAAAAAAATTATTATTATTTTTAAAAAAAGGAAGATATATAATAAATTTGTATTTAAAGCTATTTTGATTGTATTTAAAGCTATTTTGATTGCATTTCGTTATTTAAAAATAAGGACTTTTAAAAAATTATTCTGAATTTCTTAGATTTTACATAAAGAAAAAAATAAATGAGAAATATAGACAGAAAAGTGGTTCTTGAAATTTTAGAATGCAACAATAAGAAGGGAAGGGCTGCTATTTTATTGCAAAACTAAAATCAGATGAAGAAATCAAAAAACTTATCTAAAGAAAATAACTCAGTGTGAAATGGTCGTGTATTTCACTATAAGATAACTGAAAAAGAATAAAATCATTTGAAATTAAAAAATACTGCAAAATCATCTCTAAATTAAAAACAAAAAGGGGGGGAAGGTCGAAATATTATTAAAATGGTATATTATTTAATGTTCTGGAATACAAATGAAATAATAAATCAAATTTATAAGTTATACGAAGAAATTAATGGAGCCTTATTGATGTAAAGCTCTAGATGTTTAGCTACTATGTTGGTGTAGCTGCCATCTAGCGGCATCATCATTCGAGGAATCAGATTTGAACGCTCGCTGCCACTATTCTTTTAGCCACTATAGTTATAACAATGCTAGTTACTAAATGAGGTCTCCATTTTACAAATTTTTCAAATTGCAGCGCCAAATCTCCCCTACTGGCGACTTTGGAATTAATAATATTTGAATATCTTCGCTGCGAAATGAAATCGCACACGACACACCATGACTATCTTTACAGATGTTACTGAATAGGGATATTTTAATTTAGAACAATCTTTGCATCTTTGGAAAAGAATGTAATTTTCGAAATACGAGTAATGATGAATCGCATTTGTTGAATTACACGGTTACAGCGAATCATAGCAATCACAGATGTACACTGAGTTAGCAAAACTCATGGGATAGTTACTTAATATCTGGTCGGGCCACCTCTGGCCCTGTGGAGTGCAGCAATACGGCGTGGTAGTGAGTCTGCAAGTCCCTGGTACACTTCTGGAGGCAGTTGATACCAGATAGTCTGCAGAGCCGAAGATAGTTGCTGCCCGTTCGTGGGCGGATGATCCAGTGCCCGGAGCCTGACTTCAACAGCATCCCAAATATGCTCGATGGGATTCATGTTAGGACTCCGGGCTGGCCAGCTCAGTCATTGGACCTCTCCTGCATGCTCCTCGAACCATTCGCGGACGACATTGGAGCGATGTGGTGGAGCATTGTCATCTTGAAAGACTGCAACGTCGTCAGGGTGTTGAAATGTCAAAAACGGGTGCAGATGGTCTCCGATGAGTTGACGATACCGTGGACCACTCAACGTTTGGTCCAGGATAAACCAGAGGGCCCATTCCAAACCAGGAAAATGCACTGACCATCACTGACACCCCACCACCCTGCACCACCACCTGTTGGCATGCGGGATCCATCGTTTCGTGAGGTCTGCGCCACACACGGTGCCTCTCATCAGCGTGGTACAGTTGATATCGTGACTCATCTGACCATATGACGTTACGCCACTGTTGCAGAGTCCAGCCAAGATGGTTGGTGGCAAATGCACGCCGGAGTGTCCGATGACGCTGGGTAAGCATTGGCACCCGTGTATGGCGACGGCTGCCAAACCCGAGGGCATGCAGATTCCGACGGATTGTCCACCGAGAGACGTTTCTAGTGCGGCCAGTATTGAACTGGTCTGTGATTTGCTGCACTGTTGCGCTCCTGTCTCTCTGAATCATTCGTCCCAGGTGTCGCCGGTCACGATCATTCAGGGCAGCTGGACGCCCGGTATGGTGCCTGTTGTGGACTGTAATGCCTTCATCCAGCCATTCCCGATACACCCTGGAGACAGTTGAGCGGGGAAAGCCAAATTTCTGCACCACTGCCGAAATGGAACATCCCATGCGTCGGGCACCTACTATCATACCCCGTTCAAAAGACGTCAACTCGCGACGACGTGCCATTTCTGATTAATCACTTATCCAAGCTCTTCCCACAACGTCTAATGGTCTATTCCCAGAATCCGTTACCCCTGTGAATTCGTGACCCATGCCCATCAATCAATGTGCTTGCTATCCCATGAATTTTGCTAACTCAGTGTACTAGCAAATCAGCCTTTGCCCACCATCCGATGAGGTGGTCTCTATATCAGTCTGACTGCATTGTATTTTTATGAATTTCAATGACTGTTTGCGAATTGAAGACTTGTTCAGCATGGAATTCAGAACAAAACAAAAAAAAATTTCCAAAATCCGATGAACGGATCACCAACAATCACATCACAAAGACCTTTTGAATGCATGCAACAATCTATGCACTTCACAAAAAATTTGAATGTTCAACATGCAAATAAAGATATTATCAAAAATTACCTTAATAACATTCACTTTCATGAAGAAAAGCAAATAAAAGGCATACAGAAGACAGAACAATTTCAGGATAGCGAGCTCCACGGTTCCTCAAATGGTCAACATGATCTTCTGCTTTGGATTGTTGGTGATCCGTTCTTCGGATTGTGTAAATTTTTTGTTGTTTTTTTTTGTTTTGTTCGGAATTCCATGCTGACCAAGTCTTCAATTGGAATTTTTCGTAGAATCTGTTACGGTTTTAAAGATAGGATTTGAATGTGTCCTAAATTGCATATTCATTGGATTCATCAAAATTTACATATCTGCTTCGATTACGAAAATAATACTTGTGAAATATAATGCTAAAATAAATAAGTGAAAACTGTTATTTCGATTATACCTTATCCTTTATTCTTAACATTGTAATCTAAAATAAAAGTTTTACATTTATCTAAAAGTTAAACAAGTAAAGCATTTTATACTTATCCACTAACATGAATATATTATAATGAAACCGTCAGACAGTAATAAAAACATTATTAGCATTTGTAAGGATAATATCGTTCAATAAAAGCACATATTTTTATACACTTAGCAAATAATAAACTAATTAACAGAAATATTTGGAAAACTGAGGCAAGTTATGCTTATATGTTCCCATTTATTTAGTTGTCTTGGGCATTACCTTCGGCGTTATCTTGGACGTCCTTAAAGTAACCCGAGTGATTGTAATGATTGGTTTGATTACATTGGAGTTATAATGACCCTTCACATTCCCTTCTGGGTAATATAAACACACTACCAAGATTTTTTCACCATTTCTATTGAAGTTCCTGGAACATCCGATTGTTTGACTCTGCTTCCATACCATTCGAGTAAAATTGCCTAAGAATAAAGAAAATTTATAAATACAAAGAGTATCTATTTGACTTCAGACTCGGATAGAGTATTAAAAAGTGAAATGGTAAAGTTTAAGTCAAATGTAATCGTTCGTTAAATTACTAATTTGTAATAGAATAAGCAAAGAAAATTCTCCACCATCATTCGGATACAAACAGGCCGTTAATCTGTGCTGTATGAGTTTCCAATAATTACCAAATACAATAAACATTGTAGGTACTACTAACACAAGTCGAAAAAAACTGGAAAATTACTTCCCACAAAAACTTGCGTGCCTATTAACCTATTAAATGTTTTTGTGAAAAAGGCTGTTCTAGTTTTTTCGACTTCAGTTTCCAATGTCCGTTATTCGTTTCGAAGGTTAAAAAGCAATCTTGAACGCACTATAAATCGTTATTTAAACAATTTGTTGTCAGTGATGAAAACCATCATTACAAGCATCCCACATTACTCCTACCACTGAAATCAAGCGCCACTGTAAGGCCTGGATCACACTTGCATAAAATAAATGGTCTGTAATGCGTAAAAATAAAATTCAAGAACCACTAAGCACAACTAAAATGAATACGTGTGGGCAAAAGCATTCACCATTTCAGTATCCGTAACCATTATAGTCATTCTGTAAGAATTCAACTTATTTTTATGAATATTTTCAGTTGCCTTCATCCATGACGTTTCTACGGATTTTGTCGCCCTCCCCGACAGGGTCCCTACAACGTTCTCTGGTCACCGTCAGCCCTACCTGGGCTGGCGATCGTCAGAACGACTCAATCGCTGACCAACTTCTATAGATCGGCTGGTATACGTAAAATGAGTCCGTAAAAACTATCAGTATGTGTGATCCTGGCAATTGTATAGGAAAAGTAAGCCTGAAAAAGAAGAAGATTCGCTTTGAACAACGAAGTGAAGACTCAGGCTACGTCCGTCGGATCTTGCTGTTTGCATGGACGTATTGCTAACCTAGTTTCAAAGTTATTCCCATTAGTCCTCTTGACAGACTTTCGAAAGTGTCCTTGAACGTCCTATATGAAGAGCTTTTAAGGAGACCGAATCCACAAAAATCCATGGAAGAGACATCAGGTGACTTGACAGGAATTCTGAGAATGGGATAATCTTAATAAGTTTCCTGTTCCATTCGAGCACAGTATTGGACAGTCGATTTTTGCATGTACACGTCCTTCGCTCTAGGGTTATATAAGCGTAAGATATCATTACCATTTACGTATTCAAAGCACTTTTGATAGTAGGCAGCATTTATTCTTTGCGTTATATCCCAACTTTTTGATGGTCAGACGTCCATTGTAGCTATACCCAGCAATCACCATAAATCCTTTTGGAAAACTCTCTTTGCATTGACGCACCCGGTCAGGTCGTATCACTTTATTCTCGATGAAAAATTGCCCGTGTCTTGCCATCTCTCGATAAATAGACCCAAACCTCATCCAAGGTGATTATGTTCTTCCATTTGTCGCCTGCTAAATAGCGTTCATGCAATTCTCTGTTATTGGTTCACCTCCCTGCAAATGTCTTGGCAACAAGCGTGAACTCGGGCCTTATGACGGCATTCTTATTTCAAGTCTTGATGATTGATACGGTTTACGATGCAACAGACGTTCCAATCTTGCTTGCAATGGCCCGTCGTGTTGGCGGATTTTCCGTAAGGACTAGTGTCACTTGGTATAATCTTCGCTACAAGAATTTACTTAAACAGCGGCCTCGCGCAAAAGCGAGCAACACCAAATAATGCGTCGAAATTGGATGAGGAGCGAGGAGAAGCGATTCCAGCGAGAGGGAGAAAAGGTTCTCCGGGAGACGAAGAGAAAGGCCGATCGCACATGGAGAGGCGAGCACAGTATGCATGACAATATTAAATATTTGGAAATTAAGCAGGTTAAAGATAATTTAATCGATGGGAAGCTAGTATAAGCAGAACTCGCATCGTGTATAGAAGATAATTCTAAAGGTGTTTTAGAAAAGAAAAGTTCGCAGTCTCGCATCCCCTTCTAGGCTTCATTAAGAAGTGCTTTTGAGAAGGAAAACTTAGAAATAAGTAATTCTTCGTTAGCTTATATTGCCAAGAATTTATCTTTGCAATTAAAATAGGACTTCTGAATTGTATTCAACGACAGAACGTCGCCTCCCTTCGCAAGGTTTCATGACAGCAGTTGAAGTTCTATCCCGTCAAAAAACTTGGCACTCGACGAACGTGGGTAAAGACTTTTTGCTGCATGCTTCACTAACATTATTTTATCTCGAAACATTACCTGTGCTACTTTTCGACTAAAAGCCGATTAGCTTCCAGAATTTGTACAACTATTTCCGGAGTCTCAGAATTACCTGACTAGCTCTTCTGATATAATGAGCTTGCTTCCTTGTAGTCTTCATGCCTAGTTATTAAATGAAATCGGAGGAGTGCATATTAAGTCCTCTTTTATTTTAGCGTTAACGACTTTCTTCTAATCGTAAGAATTACGTAGTGAACCTTCCCGTTTAGTTAATTTTTAAACTTTTCTCTAGTACTTTATCATATTTGTATGCAGCTTTATTTGTGTATATATCATTGTGAATTCATTTCTATAGTTGATCAAACGCTTCAGACGGATCGCCGACACAAGAGATGGAAGTGCTTATGTGTATTACCCATTATTGTCGCCGTCCATATCAGAAAAACTAAGACATTAAATCAGAAAAACTAAGACAAAACAAACAAACAGCTAAGTATAAATACATTGAATATGCTGTTAAATAACAAGTTTGCTAGCAATAAATTTTAATCATATCTAGCATTAAATACAAAATATTCACTAGAATTACAATGTTAAGGTTAGTAGGCAAGTTAGTAGTGTAACACGATGAAGGGGCCATTCAGCGTTCAACCTCTGCTGTATAAACGCAACCACATTTATAATGTCAATAAAGATAATTAATGCTTAAACTATTTGACTAAATACAATCATACATGCAATATCCGAACAAAACAAATAAAACCAAGACAAAAATAACTTCAAGAAGTTTAAGATAACTCTTAAATTAAACACAGTGCATAATTGGAACCAATTTAGAGCATAAATTCAGTTTTTCATGGTTTACGTTTGTAATTCCCTGTGTATTTTATATATCTTATTTAACGTCATTTGTTTGTGTGTTTGTGCGCAAATTTTCTAATCAATATTTCCTCATTTCCTAACTACCTACAGCTCTGAAACTTTCCCCAACGTCGGCTTCTCGATGACAATGCATGTTTCAATCATTAGTTTCAGTATTCATTCATTCATTCATTCATTCGTGAGTAATTTTATAATTTAAATTTAGTATGTATGTAGTCTCAATGCCAGCTAGAAAAACAGGTCCTGAAGCGAAAAAGTCACCTGACCATCTTAGTCCAAACAACAATATAACCTTCATTGTTTTTAACAAACGAAAAAATACTGATTGTTAAAATCCAAGATGGAAACAATGAAGGTTACATTATTACTCGGTCTAAGATGGTCAGGTGACTTTTCCGCGTCAGGGCTGTTTATCTAGCTCTACTCTGTCCAACGAAAGTTGGAGTGGGTGTGTCCAGTTAAACTTCCTATTTCAATTGGACCGCCCACTCCAACTTTCGTTGGATAGATTATAGTTTTGGGACTGTATCGAGGCCAACGAGAGCGTCATGCATTTTAACCCCATAATTAATTATCATAATGAACATAAAACAACCATCCGTATTTAATTGTTATAGCTTGATTGCGTATCCCCGGAATAAATCAAAATGGGAATTCAGACGGTTTTTCAATAAAAATATAATTCTAAATTAATAATATTATTTGAGATTTACTTAAAACGGAATTGTCATATTCGCTGCTGCAAATTTCTGCACGACAAGTAGAATCGAAGAGTAAAAAAAATCTAATTTACATGGATGGAATTCTAACGGATTGGACGTTACCCGTACCGCACGGGCCGTACGGAATACAAACCTCTTCTTAAGAGGTCGAGTGGCTTAGCCGCCAAGTCACTTCCTGTGGGGGCACTGAAAATTTGTTGTTGATCCGATATAAGGGTCGAACCATATTATTGTGCAAATTCGATCTCTGTAACGTCGTCAACGGGAAAAGCAAAAAACAGAGAGGCGAGACTCGTGTTTAGTCGGAAGGGAGCTGTTAAGAGGTAAAGAACCAATTATCATCTCCAGTCGCAAACTCCCTCGACAACGTAAATGGCTCAGCACTATCCAATTATAAGCATCGACTCCCTTAATGTGGAGCTGCCAGAAATAGTTGTAAAGAACTGAAACGATCCAATGAAATCTACGAGAGTGGAAGTTTTAGACTGCACGACACTTTTATTGCATGCGCGCCTAGGCGCCCGATTACGAACATTTAAGGTATCTGCTGAGGCAACTGCATCAGCCTTAGCTCCAGCAGTGAAATCTACGAGTGTTTTCAGATTAGTAAGCCAACAAATTTTAATAATTTTAATTTAATGGCAATTTAATTTTGAACAACTTCCAGAGCTTAAATGGAACAGACGACGGACTAGACATGGACGGCGACAGTAATGGTAACACACATAAGCAGTTCCACCTCTTGTGTCGGCGATCCGTCTGAAGCGTTTGACTAACTATAGAAAGGAATTCACAATTGGCAATCTCTTAATATAAAGTCTAATATGACGATTGGATAATATTTTACGTGAAAGCGATTGAATAGGCCAGTGAGCTTCAACATGGTGTTAACTAGGGCGGACTGCGACTCGCGAATCGCTTTCTTGACCAATAATTTAGAGCGAACCGTTATTGATTGTTAAGAAAATGACTAACTAAATTCTTTAAATTGATATTAATTTTTATTGTTGAAACAATTTCATTTTAAACTGCGTAATTTGGCAAGTTCTTCACGCCTAACCTTCCACGATGCATGGTTGTTGATATTAATCAACCGCGGCTTTGCAAATGCCGGTTCGATCAATAAACCGTTGATGGTCTTCACTCGTGAAAATGCCACGTACGATAAGCCAAGTCCAAATTCTGAATCACCAATGTCTATGACTGCTTTATCAACAGTGATTCCTTGTGCTTTGTGTCTGGTGATTGCATAGGCTAACTCAAGCGGAAATTGCTTACGCGTACAAGATACTCCTCCTTTTTTGAAGCCAACGGCGATCGGTAAAATGGGAACTGCTACATTGGTTAATGTTGGTCCAGTATAGGTTGCGAATTTGACGAGAATGCACATCGGCAGTTCATTCAAGTGGTTGCGAGTTTCAGTTGGCGAGTAGACAATGTCGACAACCACACCAAAATGATATTGTGATTACGCTGTGATTACAGCACTTAGAATTACAATATATACCTCAAAATGTAGATTCAATATTCAAGAATGCAATGAAATCGAAAAAATATCGTTAAAAGTTCTAAGAACTTCGAAATTTGGCCTTAAAAATCGAATGTGCAGAGCAAAATTTGCGAGGGGCTTCGCCGTATATTTTGTATGTCAAAAATTCTATTTGCACGCGCAATGTTTGTTTACGTTTTTCTCAATGCATTCCTATGGGAACAATTGAAGGGTGATTATTCCTCGATGGTAGGTCGGATTTGAAAAAATTTTTTTTCTTGACCATCACCATGGTCATGCGCATGCACGTGCAAATTTTCATTGTTGTGACTATTACGTGTCAAAAGTTTTATGCGGTCATCGAATTACACTTGTCGACTGTTAACAGAGCTTCGCTTACGCTTCGCTCTAAAAAAATAGGTGATAAAAGTTCTAAGAACTCGATAAAATGGTCTCAAAAATCGATGGTGCAGAAAAAAATTTGCGAAGGGCTTCGCCATATTTTCTATGTTGAAAAATCTATTAGCGCGTGCAATTGTTTGTTTACATTTTTTTCAATGCATTTCAATAGGAACAGCTAAATGGTGATTATTCCTCGATGGCTGAACCGATTTTTAAAATTTTTATTTAGTGACCATCAGGATGGTCATGTCCAGCTGTGTGCAAAATATCATTTGTCTATGTTCTCTGGTTCAAAAGTTTTATGCGCACAAAGAATTTTGATTTTCGCCTGATAACAGAGCTTCGCTAACGCTTCGCTCTAATAAAGGTGTTGAAGCATCGGGAGTTTTTCCATAAAAATTTCCCAGCCGTAAAGCTATGTCTCCATCTGTAACTGAAGTTCAAGAAAAAAGAAACAGATAAAAAGAAGTAGTACTTCTTGCCTGGACAAATAATGGAGTCTCCACCTGACACTGAAAGTTGTGGAATTTTGAGGTCACGTGACAAATGTTTTTAGTCACGTCGTGACAATGTCAAGTTTCCTCCCAACTGCAATTAATTGTTACGTGTTCAACTTCCACAATAAAGGAAGAAAACCATTTGCTGCCGTTTCTTGCTTTAACTATTGGAATGTTGCATTATTTCTCTTTGGATCTCGTAATCCAGATTGAATTGTTTCCTCAGGCCGTAATCTCATTTCTTCATCAACCTTACGTTTAACTTCGATGACTTGAAATGGGCTGCCCACTATGTTTATTTCATTCAAAGATCCTGGTTATGACGTCAGAAACCAAGTTATACAAACTGGAACTTTTTTGTCCAGATAATTATTTCTGGATCTTTTTATTTTCTGAAACTTTGTTGGTGGAGACAGCTAATATCCAGAAAATAAAAATCTAGGGAAAAAAAAAAAGATCTAGAACTTTTGTTCCAGTGGAGACATGGCATTAGTGTTTATTCGGAATTTTCCCATTTGGAATTAAAGCTTTTGTTAATGAAGACCAGGAACAGTAATATCTCCGATCGCCTAATTATATTTCTACTGATTTTTAAAGCATTGTATGCATAAGTACTTATTGAGTACTAACGTATTAGTTATTTCAACATTTTTAATTATATCCTTAATTTTTACTTTATTTTATTTTATAATATTCATATAGTTTTTTATAATTTAATCGTCTGTACCACTCAAGTGAAGTGAAATGGCTTTTCTGTGATGAACTCAGAAGGATTGCATTTAAAAGTTTAATTGTGATTTAGTGGATCTTTTAATAATATCGATGAATTCTCGGGATTCAATCTCAACTTCATTATACAATTGTACTCCAATTATTTAATTGTTGTGGGTAATTATTTAATTGTTTTTGATTTTATATTATGCCCCCTCACTGCTTGTCACATCTTTTAATAGTCCTCTGCGTATCGCATGACAGATCATTCTGAAAGATGGTTCTACAAAAAATAGTCATTTCGACATTCAAATGTGTCAATTTATCATACTATATTCCTTAAAACAAAATTATAAATAATAAGGTGATAAGATTATTAATTTTCTACACTTCTCATTATTCAGAAACCGACATCAGCACCCATATTACTCAAAATAATCACAAAAACAAGTAGGTAAGCTGTGGACTTCCCAGTATGGACACCGTATTATAAAATTATTAACCAAAAAACTTTAAATTTTGGACAGGTGTTTAATTCATAATATGTAGCTCTATATTCAATAAAACATTTTGGAATAAATATAAACGAATTTTTTAGGTTGCATTAGGTTCATATCGAATTTACAGCTATCAGTTATTTTGAAAATGGAAATGCTATTATTTATAATATTTTTCGCTCAGTTATTCACCCTTTCGAGGATAGTTCTATGCAAATATTAACAGGCATATTTACATCTAATATCATAGGTAATTATTTCACACTTACTTCCTTCATTGTACGTAGCATCAAAATTATACTTTTCTATCTCTTTGTACCATTCGTCTGCTACATGGGTTCCTAAATTTTTTATTTTAATTAATCAAAGAATTTTCAAGAAATTTTTACTTTAATTCGTGAAATAAATTATTAAATTTAATTAAATTTTTGCAAGTTATATTACCATTAATATCCAATCCGTTTTCTTCTGCAGGACCGTAATAAAGATTTGCAATTCCATTAAATTCAATAACAAAACTGTCAGATTCTGTTCTATTTACAAGCTCTGCGAGCCAAAATTTCGCAGCAGATTCTGCAGTCAGTTTCAGCTAGAAAAGAAAAAAATTTAAAGAAAAGGAGAAAATAATTTAAATTAAATCAGCTGAGAGAGAATTTTTTATTATAGTAAATTCAAAATATAAAATGTCTTTTATTATCCTTATATGACACTAACATATCATGGTAATTATTCTAAATTAAAAATTTGTGGTAAACTGAAAGAATATTAACCAATTTTGAATGTCCTAAAACTTCCCGTTGTCTGACTGTGAAAATTGAAAACTTCAAAATTTTGTAAATGTTTTGTGGGGGTATTTAAAGAACAAAGAGTAAGCAGATAATCCCCACACAATAGACGAGCTGAAAATTGCAATTACAAGGAGGGTACAAAACATCACTCCAGCCATCTTGAAACGTCTATCTTAAAATAGGCACAAAACATGTTGAGCTATGCCTCCAGGAAAATGGCGGTAATCTTTACAAATTCCTTTTCAATAGTCACATACAAATTTATTTCAAAAATTCAAAATGTATTACCGCTGTAAACTTTGATGTATCGATATTTGTACAATAAATTTAGGAAGAATGAGTACGGGGATTTTTAGGACACCTCTTGTAGGAAAGTTTTACAATATGCTGCTAGTAGCGGTTGAATTAAGCATTCAGTAGCGTAGTAGTCACCAGTAAAGAATCCTGAAAATGCTCCAACATTTCTGCCACCTCATTCAGGGCTTTAAACAATTGTTTAGTTTTATGGCGCTCAGTTTGGTTTTAAATTTCGTGCTTCATTTTGCAGAAGAGATGGTGTGTGAGGTTGGTAATGGGTGTACAACCCTTTTAAATATCAGGTCGTTGCATATCAAATGTCGAATTACAGAGGTCATCTTTAATGGCCCTCTAGAAAGGACACCTTCACACGTGCTATTCGAAAAAACCCCCATTGCAATCCAAACATTGTTGCCAACAATTTGGCAGCTTCTCGAGCCCTCTCCGATAGAATCCATGGTCATGGGACTCAGTAAACTCCCGGAATGCGTTTTCGATGTCTGCTTGGGTTAGGAATGTTTTCCTCCGGAGAAAATTGTCCAGGCTCTGGAAAAGATGGTAGTCGGTAGGGGAGAGGTCCGGAGAGGACGGGGGGGGGGTGGAAGCACCTCGTAGCCCAGAGCCAGTAGCACCTGCACGGTCGGACGCGCGTTGCTGACACAGTTTTGTGTACATACGATGCAGTTCATGACAGTAGATCGCAGCGGTGATCGTGTCCCTCTGCTGCAGGAAGCTGTAATGCACTACACCACGGATGTTCTACCAAACTGTAACCATGAGCTTCCTGGGGTGCAACGGGGGTTTAGGAAGCTATCGCGGGTGTTCATCAGCATCCAGGCACTATGCTGACCGTTTCTTATTGTCGTATAGGAGCCACTTCTCGTCGGGGATGACAGTGCGATCAAGAATCCCCGCATATTCATGGCGCAAAAGCAATTCCGCACTCACTTCCAACCGACGCTCTTTTTGGTTTTCCGTAAGTTCATGTGGGGCACATTTGTCCTGCTTTTTTACCTGGCCAATGGTCCTAAGGTGTCTGCTGACAGTCGACGCTGATACAGCATGATCCCCTGCAAGGTCCCGAACAGTTTTTGACGGGTTCGATCGCTTCAGATCAGCGTCATTCAATACGTTGGGCGATCTGCCGCGAGGCTCATTTGCCAGGTCCGTCACTCCCGCCCGGAATTTTCGGAACCAACATTGGACAGTACGTTCGTTTATGGTGCCTAAACCGAATACCTTATTGATGTTTCGAGAGGCGTTGGATGCAGTGTGATTTAACCTGAACTCGTAATGCATTATTGAAGTCATGACTATCTTCGCTTGGATTCAAACGCTATTAAATATCAAATTTCAGACAGCTGATTGCTGATAGGTTTACCTCTGGGAATGTACCACTTTGTTATGGTTACTTGATACAAAACGTGGAAACCGTGCTGAAGCGCGGAACCTACCTCGAAATCCGACATTTGATATGCAACGACCTGATACAAATATACTGTACAGTGCCAATGGTTGTGTGTCGTATGTTCCTTTGCACTTTATAAACGTTTTCTTTGGAAAACCGAAAATGGAACATCAAATTTTGTGTAAATATCAAGTCCTCTCCTCCAAAAAATAAATAAACTGATGTTGCAAATACAGAGTCGAGTCACATTATTATGACCACACTCTACGTTTGTCTTCGGGATTGTCCAGACTAGGAACTATGTCACATGTTGGGGAATTGGTTAGGTGACTATAAAAGGTAGGTTTCCACTATCTTAAAAACATATCACGCATTGCTGCAATGGGCAATAAACGTGATTTATCAGATCTGAAAAAGGGAATGATAATCGGCTTTCGGGCCAAGGGTGGCAGTATTTCGGAAACCGAGCATGCCGCTGTAGTTAAAATGTATCATGACTGGCAAAATAGTATCGTTCAGAATAACGGTATGGGAAGTGTGGAGCACCACGTGCCATTGATGAGAGAGGTGAATGTCGGCTGCGAAGGTATGTGAAGGCCAACCGAAGAGCTACAATGGACCAACTTACCGCTCAAACCAACGAGGGTGCTACCAGACATATCTCTAACACCACAATACAGAGGATCCTGCTATGTATGGGCCTCCGCAGCAGACAAATGATCACCGCACCTACACTGACGAAGATTCATCGCCAAAAACGGCTTCAATTTGCCCAACAGTACAGAAACTGGACCACTTCGGACTGAAAAAAGTTGCCTTCTCCGATCAGTCACGATTTCTGCTCCATAGAAGTGACGGCTGTGGGCGGGTGAGGCGAGAAACCTCCGAGAACAAGCATCCTGCAACCATTGTTGGACGAATCCAGACTGGTGGCGGCAGCGACTTGGTGTGGGGAGTGTTCTCATGGCATTGTCTGGGCCCACTCATACCTGTGGAAGACACTTTCTACAGATTCGGTTATTTATCCATAACTGCAGATCAAGTACATCCATACATGGCGACTGCAGAGGGGGATGGCACGTTCAAGCAAGACAATGCGACGTGTCATACGGCTGCAATTGTTCGGGGATGGTTTGAGGAACACGACCAAGAGTTCCAAGTACTACCGTCAGAAAATAAGGACGAGCTTCGTCCGAAATTTAAAGGAAATAAGGGCGAAGGAATAAAGAAGAAAGAAAAGGAAAAAAGAAGCTAGAGAAAGCACCCACGCCAGGAATAAGAGAAGACGGGCGAGACCAAGAAGGAGTGAAGAAAGTGAAAAGGGGAGGAAGGAAAAGAGAGAAGAAAAATCAAGGAGAGCGATTTTGGATTCCGTCGAGAACGGTTGGAAAAAGTATGATAAGAAATAGTTCGAATGACGATGGAATTAAGAAGAGAATAGGAGACAGCACGAAGGAGTCTGAAGAAGGAAATAATAGAACAAATGAGCGTGAGCGGAATCGGAGAGAGTTTCGAGGTTGGTGCAAGCGACGAAAAGAAGCGAACACTATTGCAACCGAGGAACGTAGACGAGCAGCCGGAACAGAGGAGAGTGCCGTCCTCAACACGGAAACCCCTGCTGAGGAACGACAAGCCGAGGGAATTCCGTCCGAGGAAATTTCGACCGAGGCGATTTGCGAGCAGGCGGCATTGCGCGAACTGGCGCCAGCTTCCGCGTTTTACCCGACTTGCGTAGACTCCCGCTCCCGACGACGTTCACGTGAGTGCGCAACCCTTTGCTTACTAGTTAATAATTTGTGCGAGTGTTAAATGTTTATCTAGCTGGATAATTAATTTAATGGAAATGTTTAGTAATTGTGTGCTCCTGGATCTACGTACATCACATACAATTTAATAAATTCTTTTACATATGGATATTAGTCGCCCCCGTTTCACGAGTCTCCCTTTGGTATCTGGACGACGGTGAGCTCTTCTCAAACTAAAGCCGAATCGTTCCGCATTCGAAGCCACATTTACGGTAGGACTTACGTCCGACGCATCTGCTACATTTCATATAAGTGACGTAATTTATTTGTTAGTATTTCGGCCACAGTATCGACCTCGCTACTGTCCTCAGTTCGGGCTGTTTTCTAATTAGGGCTAATTCTGTTCCTTGTGTCTTCCCAATAGGAAGGATCCTCCACCTTCCTCATGGTGGGCATAGGACCTTTCTTGGTTACTTTCGTCGACACAGACGAGACAAACTAGCAATGTGATGGCCTCAGACGTAGCGGTTTCCCGGATTATAAGCAACAATATTTCACTATACTAGCACTGTTAAAGACTTACCTAACTGTTGAATTTAGTCCAATTACTAGCCTTATTTATTCTGTGTACCACATAGTTTCATTGTTGATTAAAAGTTATTTTGTTAATCAATCGCTCTCCCTCTTACTCTGCTGTCACACACACAGAGGCTTGCAGGAAAGCCGTGACACTACCCTGGCCCCTTAATTCCCCAGACCTCAACCCAATCGAGAACTTTGGGATCACCTCGATCGTCATGTGCGTGCTATGGAACAACCACCGCGTACCCTTCAGCAGCTATCGGATGCTTTACAGTCTACATGGCAAAAGCTACCAGTAAAAACCTACCAGAATCTTACTGACTCACTTCCACGCCGTCTAGCTGCTGTCCGTGCCGCTAAAAGCGGTTATTCGGGATATTAGCTGGTGGTTATAATAATGTGACTCGACTCTGTTATATATGGAGATGATGATGATTTTTCCAAGCATAATAATTCCTTTTGGAACATGACTCTTTGGGACATAAATCAGTGATTTGAGACATAACTCTTTAATAGAACAAATAGAGTTGATCTCCAAGTCAGAATTAGGGAATTAGAAAATTTTGTTTGCAAGAGAAATGCGATTGGCGAATGAAATGATATCAAATGAGTAGAGAATTGTAAAGGCCAGGATTGCGATATTTTGGTCGTTGGTTACATAGTAATACATTTCTAAGAAGGATGCTTAGATGTCGCCAATACCATCTTGGAGGACCGCACGAACATGTAATCATGGATTTGGTTGAAATTTTAGGTCAATTTACAACATTAATGTACCTTCTGTGTAAAAGGATTTGGCTCAATGGCCTTTCGTTTCGAAGGAAAAAAATAAAATATTTTACGTTTATTATTGTAAATGCCAGATAAGCCAAATGGGAAGAAAGTATACAACTTAACAGCGGTGGCGCAGTGGTTAACATCAGGTTGTGCGGATTTACTGTAGTATTGAAATTTTTTTCATTTTTTTTTCATTTTTTTGTGCTTTCGCCTTTATTATTTGTTTGCATAATAACATTCACATGCATAAGCAAATTTTTTTCAATATTGATGGTCATTTTCAATATTTTCACGGATGGTCATTTGCGAGCAGTGATTTGGCGGTGACGATTGCGCATAGACCGTGCTAGTGCGAATAGATTTTTATAGTTTCTTTTTTATTTCACACGCCACGGTAATGACCGTCCGTGAAAATATTATACAATGCATATTGCATTTTTTTGACCTGTGACGTTGTTTATGTATGTGAATGTTATTGTGGAAAGTGCAAACAAATAATAATGGCGAAAAACAAAAGAAACATGGGAAGAAATGGGAAAATAACGGGGAAAAAATGAAAAAAAAATGGAAAAAAAATGAAAAAATTTGAAAAAAAAATTTCAATACTACAGGAATCGACCCGGACCAGATCAAAATCAAAGTTGTATACCTTTCTTCCCACTTGGCTTATCTGGCATTACAATAATAAACGTAAAATATTTTATTTTTTTCCTCCGAAACGAAAGGCCATTGAGTCAAATTCTTTTACACAGAAGGTATATTAATGTTGTAGATTGACCTCCTCAAATTTCAACCAAATCCGTGATTACATGTTCGTGCGGTCCCCTTGCCAGCTAACCTCACTTCAAATTCTAAAATGATAATGATATGCTACGGCACAATGCGTTGTGAAGAAAACAACTTATCAACAATGGCAGTAACAACTAATAAAATAACCATTTCATTTAAAACTGGATTATCCATTGCTACGTATGACACATCGTCCTATTATATACATCGTTGGAATAAATTTCTACACACAACAAACTCGTATAGAATACATCCTACATAGAAAATGTAAAACGTCAGACTATTCGGTTAAGAAGCTTTGAAGAATAGTAGGAAATTTACTTATGACGACTTCTTAAAAAAATGGCATGTAAGATAGAATATGATATGATATTCTGACTTGTTTAAAAAAAATTAAAAGTTAGAATTTTACGAGAGAACTAAATTAAAATAAATTTTTCATTTTCCTTGCTTGTCAGATATTGCTTAAAAGATTTTTTTGAACTTCCTTTGTTTGAATGAGCTTAAAAAACATTTGTTTGAGATAAAATATTAAAGAGATCAAAAGTTTTTAACTTTTATCAAAAATAAGTTTTAAAACAAATTAATAATAAATATAAATAAAGAAGCTTTAGATCTCCATAAATCAAATTTACAAAAACAAGACATCTATGAAATTTGAAGGAAATTTTTTCAAAATTTTCCCTTTTTATTTGTCAATTTCACTCAATTTTTGATAGAATGATTAGTTCAGATCACTTTTAACTTTTTTAGAACTAGCAATCGAGCTTTCTAGCTTTCATATTTCTCACAGGTAATTTGACAGCAGAAAGACGGACTATACCGAAAAGTGAAGGGATCTTTTTTTTTTCTTTTATTCGAAAAACGAGCTAAAATGGATGATGGGAGTAAGAAGGAATTTGACAAGTTACCCGTCAGAATTTTCATTATTTAACTGAACTAGGGACTACATAATTATTACTAAATGAAAAGCTGTTTAAACACTTCGCTAATGTAGGGGACAAAAATGTTTCGTTAAAGTTCTTCTCAAGACCGGTTTTTCTTATATTTATAGTCATATCTGTTTTTAAATAAACTTTTATTATGTTATCATGTTTTATTATCTGGAAAAAATATAACGAAAGAAAAACACGCAAAGAACACATCATGCCAGACTACGATTAAAGCCCATTTTTTGATTTAATACTTTGCATTTCTGTGGATTTTCTGTTATTTTTGCTTCAACTTTTATTCCATTAATCTCTGACAGTAGGCAGATAAGCTTAAAGTACAAATTAAAAGTGATAATAAAAAAAAGCTATTTTAGCGAGATCTATTATGAAAAGATCGCACTGACTTATATTGACAATCAAATCTCTGCATTGAATTCCACTGAGATCCAAAATTAAACTGTTAAACAACAAAATGAAGACAAAAACGAGACCTTCAATGCATATTGATATGGAAAAACAATAATCATTTGCAGTAACTTTCTAAAAAATCACTCAAGATCATGGAGGATGCTTTGAGGCATCCGAGTTAAATATACAGCAATCTACACTACCCTATCAAAAGTCATGGAACAACCCTGATTTGCATGAAAATGAGACATTCTTTGCAATTTCACTGTTGGCATTCTTCCCAGCACTACATAACAGAGAGTATGCTATTATGAGATGATGCGTGCGTGAATGCTGTAAGAATGTCTCAAAGAAAAGAGCTTTCAGACTTCCAAAGAGGTACAATTATTGGATGCCATCTCGCAGGCAAAACTGTTAGAGCGACGACATTGGACTCTGGATCAATGGCGAATGGTTGAATGGAGTGATGAGTCCCGCTACACCATCTGGCAATCGGATGGATGGGATTGGGTATGGCTAACGTTATCTGCCAAGATGTGTTGTGCCCACGGTGAAGTCGGCGGAGGGTCGGTGATGATGTGGGGGTGTTTTTCATGGTATGGGTTGGGTGCAATCGTTTCTGTGGACGGACATCTAAACGCAGAGCGTTACCAAGACATTCTGGACAACGCAGCACTTCCATCTCTCTGGCAGCACTTTGGCAATGGCCCTTTTCTGTTTCAGCACGATCACGCACCTTGCCATAAAACAAGGGCTGTAGGCACATGGTTTGATGAAAAGGGGGTTCGAGAACTTGACTGGAGCCCCGATCTGAACCCCATCGAACATCTGTGGGACGTGTTGGAACGTCGATTGCGCGCTTGCGTGGAACGCCCGAAATCCGTGACCGAACTGTCCAAGACACTTATGGCAGAAGGGCGAAAATTACCTGTCGAAACGTATCAAAAACTTGTGGACAGTGTGCCTCAGAGAGTAGAAGCAGTGATAGCAGCAAAAGGTGTTTCAACAAGATACTAAAATATGTATATTTTTGAGTGTTTCTATTAAAGTGATCGTGTCCCAAGACTTTTGATCGTGTCCCAAGACAATGCGCATCAGCCATCATTACTGCGTGGGAGGAACTTGATGCA